>BPTQ01000005.1:209616868-209634471 GCA_019973895.1 Chrysanthemum seticuspe
AACCGAAGCAGAATATGTAGCCATGTCCGCGTGTTGTGCTCAAGTCATCTGGATGAGAACACAACTCAAAGACTATGGTTACGTATTTGACAGAATCCCGATGTACTGCGACAATCGGAGTGCCATTGCCATCTCGTGCAACTCTGTTCAGCACTCGAAATCAAAGCACATCGATCTACGCTATCATTTCATCAAGGACCACGTGGAACAGGGTACCGTTGAATTATACTTTGTGGGTACTGAATACCAATTGGCAGATCTGCTCACCAAAGCCTTGCCTCCCGCTAGGTTTAATGAGTTGGTCCACCGAATTGGTATGAGGTGTTTGACTCAAGAGGAATTGGATGACCTCTTAAAACAGTCTTAAAAACCTGTCAAACACCAAAACATCTTCTGTAAATAATTTTTTTCAAAAACAAAATACAAAAATATAAAATCCGATAAAACAACAAAAATATTCTCCTAATCTATCTTTCTTTCAACATGGCAAGTACATTTCTTCCGTCAACACTTTAATCTTTCAAAATTCAGTATTTTTCCGATCAAGTGTTGAGGGGGAGAAAATAATCTCTTAACTGTTTCTAAACATCTGTGTACTTGCATGTTCTCATATCTCGGTTGATTCTTTTACAAATGGTGGTACATTTTCTTGTTCAAAGACACTCCTCGGACTTAAATTAATAACCTTTCATTATTTTTCTCAAGTTGAGGGGGAGTGTCGTCATGTTTCTTTCCTAAAAAATCTTTGTTTGATAACCAAAATGGAAGTTAAATGGCTTTGTTTGAAAAAGGAAAAGGTGGAGGGACCAAAACTGCCAAATGCACAAAGTCAATTTTAATAAAATACCTCCACCTAACTTTAACCTTTCACATTTATTACTTTCACCTATATATCATCCACGATCCAAAATCGTTTAACAAATCCGTGCTTTCGATCATCAATTTGTAAGTGTTTATACATTCTTTGCAACAATCTAAACATGGGTTTTGAATCGTTTTTCAAACTAACGGTTAGATTTGCGCCTAGAAGGGTTTTTGTGTTCTACGCGTAAAGTATGAACACATGATCAATGTTGTGTGTTTATGAGTAAAAGGATAGTGCCAAAATGTTACTATTACATCAATGAATACTTTTTCATCGTTTAAACACACCCAGAAACACGAATTGATTAATTTTCAAAATTAGGGTTTTTGCGTTAAATTGGGTGTTTTCATATAAGAACGTTTTTGGTGATAAAGATTGTTGTATGAGGTTGCTTTCAAGTTGAATTGAGCATAGATAAACCCAGAAATCACCCAGAAACACTATGGAATCATTAATTGAAAAATTAGGGTTCTAGTTCATACGAATTGGGTATTTATGATTCATGGCTTATTTGATGTTAAAACTTGGATAAACACACTCTACACGCTTCTTAGTCCTCCCAGAAACACTTTAGTGCAAATCCTATGGCTAAAAATTTTATGCGTAAACTTTGAACTATTAGGGTTTAGACTACGCGTAAGATTTTCTACGCATAACTGTTAAATTGTCCAATTGTGTTATGATCTGTCATAAAATGAATGTTATGTGTTAAAAATTGATGATATGATGCTTTGTTTCAGGCTTGCTACACTTAATATTCAGAATCAAGGTTGTTGTTACTCTACGCATAAGGATCACCTTACGCGTAGCTTGTTATGCGTAAGATTAGTCTTACGCGTAGCTTCTACGCATAAGGTTCTACATATGGGACTACGCGTATCCTGTGAAGGATATGCGTAAACAGTGACCTCTACGCATAAGGTCAACTCTTACGAGTAGCCTTACGCGTAAGGTTAATATATGCCTACGCATAAGCTCTACGCATAAGGTCCCCTTTTCCTACGCGTAACTCTTCTTACGCGTAAGATTAGGATTCTACGCGTAAGTTTACGCCTACGCATATATCATTTCTGTCTACGCATAACTCTACCTATCCTACGCATAAGCCTGGATCACACCTTCGTTATGAATTGTTACGTGTTCAAACTTGTAAATAAACTAATCATATCGTCACGAATCCAATAATGTCACTAATATACTTAAATTGTTTGATATGTTGTGAACAATAAGTGATAAAATAAACTTTAAAACTTAAAGTTAACTAACTCACGAAACATTTCACTACTTCATTGAACTATTGAACATACAAGTGACTTAGGACTCGTAACAATCATTGACACTGTACATTCAATAACTAGACAATAAGACCTTCTGTTGACTAACATTATGTCTTTCGATATGTTGGTTCTTTTGGCTAATGTTATTTCAGATCACAACATGGCTGAACAAATGAATGTGGATGCATCTGAAGTTCTCTCCATTGCTGATATCTATCCTCATGGCTATCCAATGAAGATAGGAAAGAACAATCTCCGTGTTGACTTTGACACCCTTACTTGCTCAGAATCTTCGTGTCTAATTGCTATTGATATTCTGAGGACTCATCCGTATCAGAACATGCTCACTCACTCTGCAACTGTTCCTGAGATCTACATCCAACAGTTCTGGAACACTATGGAAAGGGTCAAAGGACAGACTGCTGTGACGGTGACTCTGAATCACAAACAAGTCACCATTACACCTGCAGACTTAAGGGCTGTTCTCCTAATTCCTGAAGTCGATTCAACCAAACTATATGCCACACCTGTTGAAGAGCTCAATCTCCAATTCTTAATCAATATCGGTTATGACGAGGCTACAGGAGTAATCACCAAGCATTCTCACGTAGAGCTTAAGAGTATTCCTCAACCCTGGAGAACTCTCTACATGATCATCACCAAGTCTGTTTCTGGTCGTGACAGCGGCTATGAGCACCCTAAGCTCATGGAACTGCAAATATTCTGGGCATTGGTCAACATGAAACACATCGCTATCGAAGCTCTGATTTGGGATGACATGATGTCATTTCTCAACAAACTTGGCTCAAAGATTCCCTACATCAGATACACTAAATTGTTGATCCAGAGAGCACTTGGACTTCATCCTGATATTCCCAAGAGGCTCAATGACCCCGACAATCACGATATGTTGACGGAACCTATTCTATCTGTCAGAATCAAGGAAACGTCTAAAAAGAAACAAGGTGCTGTGCTGCCAGATTTCCTTCTAACTGAAGATGTCAGAAAGCTCGAAACGTACAAAAGGTATCTGGAAGCAGTCAGACAAGGCAAAGTTGGTCATCTTGACGAAAAATCTTCTGGAACACCTGTAAGGAGAACCAGAAAAGGAAGTGCTGGAAGTGTCACAAGTTCAGATAGTCAGAGGAATGTTCCAAAGAAGAAACCTATTCCAAAGAGGAAACCTACCCCTAAGAAAAAAGTTCCTTCTCAGGAAGCCACTCCGATCCCTTCACCTGAACCGCAAAGACAGCTCAGGGACGAGGACTCTGATGCTACTGACACAGATGAAGAGATCACATACTCTGAAACTGCAAAGGATGAAAATCCATCAGTACCAAAACCTCCATGTCCTCAAACTAATAAAGGAAAAGGGAAGACTCCTGCACTTGTGTCACATGATGAAAGCTCTGAAGATGAAGAAGAGCAACTGGATCAATCATACAGGAAGAAGTTTCACAACGTCAGACACCTTCAAAAGGCTGAAGAATTTGCTAAAGATCAAATGGGTGGCCCCGGAGGATCAAGTGGTGCTGCCCACTCCTCACCAGATCCTGATACGGTTAATCAACCCAGCAAGGGATCTGGTGCCACCACTCTTCTGCAACAACAACAGCCTGTGGAGGATACTATCGTATATGAGTTTGAAAACCCTGAAACTGAGAATTCTGAGAAAGATAAAGATGATGATTATGACAAGTTTCTTCTGGGCAGTCCCACACAGTCACAGAAGGAAACTTCTGAACCGCCTAAAGACCCCAAGTCTCCTCACATCTCATCATCATCAGACTCATCATCTCACTCATCACCACCACCATCAACGAAGTCAACCAGATCATCATCCAAATCCGTGAAGAAACCACCTAAATCTTGGATTTCTCAGACTCATGAAAGAATTGTGAAAGTTGTCCAACAAGTCAGAAAGAAGGACATACTTTACAGAAAACTGAATTAGTTTGCTGACCAAATTCAGTACTTAAATGATGAGAAAGACAAGATGGAGAAAGAAAGGGAATTTGTTCAGAAGTTCATGAAGAGTCATCGTAAAGAGGAACTGAACGAAATGATCGAAGGTTACACTAACAAGTACCTTCTGGATATCGTTCCTAAAGTCCAAAAGGAACTAGAGAAGACAGCAAGAGATCATACCCACAAGTTTCTTCTCGACACTGTCCGCGGTTTGACTAGAGAAGTATTTTCCAGACAACTCACCCCTAACATCGTCGCATTGGTTAAACACACAATGGCCAAAGAAGCTGATCTCTCTGAATCTGAGTTAATCGCTAAACTAGTGATGCAAATGTCAAAGCGATATGGAACGTTTACTTCGGATGAAGCTAAATTTTTCGAAAATCTACTTGATTTTCAACTCAGATCATCATGCAAGGAGTCAGCCGATCAACCCAAACGATCAAGAGATGACGATGATAAGGACAAGGACTCTGCACCTAAACGTCAGAAGCAGTCTGGTGAATCTACTTCAATGCCACCTCCTCCACCACGGATTTCTTCTCAACAAAAGTCTCCTCCACCTCGGTCTTCTACTGATAAACCTCGGGACGATTCCGAATTACCACCCCTGACTCATAAAACAGGTGATTACTTTGAGTATACGGGTGGTGACGATGAAGAGGTCCTTGAGCGCCGACAATAACCCACCTCACCCAAACAAGTGCAGAAACCAGTATCATCATCAAGGCCTTCCAAAAAGAAGAAGAAGACGACTCAGCCTGAAGTCGTATCACGGCTAGATGACGATAAAACCGAAGAGTTTGAATGGTTCTCCACACTTGTCAATCAAACTCCCTACCCTGATGAAGGTCAAGACTTGGTAGACGGTTCTACATTGGAGCACGCAAAACTTTTGCAAGAAAAGTTCCATGTGAAGAAAATGACGAAATCTGAGTTGAAGCGAATCAAGAATGAAGCGTTTCAACTTCTACAAGATAGCTCTGAAAGTGCCCTCGAGGTCGAATATCATCTTGAGAACATCGCTCGAGCTATGTCTAACAACATGGATTGGCTAAATCCGGAAGCAAACATTGACTTCACACAAAGGGACAACGCTCCATACTACACCGACTGGACCAAACCCCTACCGACCATTGGACAAGCAGACGAACCACGGATTCCCTTCCGATACTTTTTTAACAGAAACCTGGATTTTCTATTACACGGTAGCGATGGTTCGAGAAAATACGCTACATCATTGACTCTTCCATTCCCAACGGCTATTTACTCAAACTGCATAGCTATCGAGGAACGTGCAAATCACTTGTTTTCTGACAACGTCCAAGCATACGACCAAGATGCATTGTATGGGATTCATCATTGGCCTGAACGCCGAAGAATCTACTACAGAAGCTGCCTGGTTCAGAAGTCTCAACACCCAGTGTACAGTTCTAAGGACATCGTGGCCATCAAACACGTTGATCTCAAATCTAAGTGGGACTACACATTCTTGAAGAATATCATAGTCAAACGACAAGATGAAAAGGACTATGGATTCTCCGAGGCTGACTTCGAGAACTTTTCCCTCAACGACATCGAAGACATGTACCTTGCCAAAGTACAGGGTCGTATGAGACAATTCTCGACTGAAGTTCAACGCGAATTTATCAAGTCACTTCTCATCTTCATTAGACGCATCGTGATCAAAGAACGTGTTGAAGATATCCAGATGGCTGTTGAATCTTATCAGACGCGTGTCAACCTCACTCCTCCAACGCTTACTCTTCCCGATCTTAACCAGCTACCTCAATATACACTCATCAGCAAACCTTTCGGCGTTGTTTACCATAGTGAACTTCAAAGAAACTGCTTAATGGCGTGTAGTGAGCTCCACAAATTCGGGGATCATACCTTGAAGCTGGTTAGGGATGGATTGGCGTACAGGTTGAAGGATATACGCCTGAAAGTTGGGTCTCCTAAGCGCTGGAATTCTCAGGAAAGGAGGGATGTGAGACGAATCATCACCATGATTGATGAACGGTTGTTCAGAAGGGATCAGTTCAGACGATTGGAGAGCTATGTTGGTGGTCGACCCAGGAGAAACATCACCGGATTTCAACGCCCTGTGCGCACTCCTGGGAACATCACTGCACTTCCTGGTACCCCTTGAATTGCTTCCTTCATATAATTTTGGATGTGTGATTATATATGTCGATGGCTTGTGCACACATAACAGTGTACAACCCGTAATTGTCAAGAAAGGACCTTGTGGTACGCCTCAGTGCCACAATCCTTATAAAAGGAGCGAAAGCTTCTTATTTTTGAGTAAAACCTATCAAACCTTTCATTTTTCAAGGTTCTGCTAAAAAACACAAGTACTTCCCCATATGATTTTTTTTCAAAACCTCAACCGTTTATATCACTAGTTGAGGGGGAGTATTTGAATTAAAACTTTGTTCACAAATTGTTCACAGTGGTCACTCTTCCCACAACACTCGAAATGGTCATACTTCTTCTCAACCATTCAAAAATAACATTTTATATGCCATTTTTGAGGGGGAGAAAATTGTGTGATAAGAAATATGTTGTACAAAAATGCAAATGAATCTGTGTACCTCAGACTTAACCAACGAATTGACGGTACTAAACTGTTAGTAACTCGAAAAGACTTGTCCTGGACGGGTAATAATTTCAAGCTAGTTCGCTAGTAATGTAAACGTGTCTCGCAAAGGACTTGTCCAAGTAGAAAGTACCATTCGAGAAACTCTTGATAGACATGAACTCTGACGGGTATGACAACCTTTCGAGGTTTTTCTACACCTTCAAGGTAGTTATTAGAGCTAGTTGTCACCTAAAAGCTGACAATGTAACTCTTTAACTATGCAACGTAACCGTGTCTCGCGGGGGATTGTCTATCTTCAGTGGATCAATTCAAAAAGTGCGCACTCTTTCCTCACTGTGCATTTAACCATTAAATCTATTAAGCACATGTGGAGGGGGAGTATTTATGCAAAACATCATCTCTCACTGTGGTTCAAACATGTTTTTCATTAACAAACCCTTTGAGAGATATTTTCACAAACAGTGGTTTTAATGGCAAACATAGGTTAGTCATGGAGTTATAAGGTGACTAAGGTTAGGAATAACCGTCCTATGATCCGCCAGAGCCGGAGGGATCTACCCAAGGACACTACCATTAGTTAGTGTTAGAAGTCCTTAGGAATGATTATAAAAAGGAGAAAATGAGAATCGGAGAAAGAAGGAGTTGAAGAATCAAAAAGAAATGTAAAGTAAAGGGTGAAAAGAAATAGCCCTCCAGATTATTCAACATAGGGCAGACACCGGGTTCAATTCATATGCTACTGGCTGTCACTCAGTGACACCGGTATTGAAGATTAAAAGTCGTCATGGACCCAGTGACGCATGCACTAAACCTTCTTAGCCACTCAAGTTTTTCTCAACAGAAACTTGTTTCATTCTCACAGGGAACCCTACGTAAACTATTGGCTTTTTCTCTTAGAGATCGCTGGTATTGAAAAAGGAGACCCTCTCCCTAGTCTCCGCTCAGGAAAACCAAAACACACTATTGAGTCTAGAGCCACGAGATTCATTAAAAGATCTCTTAGGAACACTTGACATGCAATCACTTGATGATCAACAAATAAGATCATCAGTGGTTCATATCGAGTCTTTCACAGATCTTAGCAATCTGTCGAGAACATTTATGAGAGGTTCACATCTGTGATCCTCAGTGATTGAATGGAAACTCCTGCCAGGGTCAACATCAAACAGCCCTGACAGCAGGTCACTTCGGTAACTCCCCATGGATTACGCGGAGTGTGTCTCAAACGGTCTACAGTCGTGAGGTGATGCTACGGTGTACCTCAGCGACTCATCTGAACTGTAGATGTACTTCGGTACATCGCGTTATCTCACTTGTGGGACTCCAGTTCAGGAACGGCCTTTGTAAGAATTAGAGTTGTGTTTTCACACTATGCTGTTAACACTCTCGAAGTTCAAACTTGTAAGTGCCGGAAACCGCTTATTACTAACCGTTTGAAATGTTTTCTTCTTATGGAAGCTCCGGAGCGGAATGATCGTGCTGATTCTTCTCATGCTCATGCCAACATCATCACTAATGGAAGTTCTATTCAAATGCAACACAACAGTCAGAATGATTCTTCATCAATCAAAGAATCTAAAAAGTCAAAGACTTACAGAACTTCATCAGTATTGATTTCCAACGTCAAAGAGCGTGTGAGCATGTTGAAGAATGACGTGGAGACACTGGAGCAGCGAAGCCGACCTGAGGCAGACTGATGCAGACAACAACATACTATCACTTTCACCACAAAGAACAATGATCAAAGAACAAAGTTAAAGATGACGTCGAAGCATAACTGTTCAAAGATAACTATCTCTCTACACTGGGGAGATTGTTCGAACAAGACAATTCCTCTCACAAGAAAGAAGAATGTCAGAAGACGTCACAGCTACTATTACATCAACGCCTTCATCGTTTACATTCATATATACTTGAGGGGGAGATTGTTGGAATCATTCCTAAACTGTATTTCAAGTATTTATATTTCATATGTAATAGGTAGCTTTATTATGGCCTTTATGTTTGTTTAAGGTCAAGCTTATGTAGAAGGCCCATAAGCTTAGGCCCAAGCCCAATAAGGAATAGGGAAGGAGAGGGAGTGTTGCCCTAGCTCCTTGCCTATATAAACCATGTAATAACCCTCACTTGAGGGTTGGTTGTTCAAGTTTTTCTTTCACATACATCTTATTCATAACCGGTCATAATATCTCGTGTGTGTGTGTGGTTTTACTTGTTCAATCGCCTTCATCTCTTTCTCTAGAACTTGTGTTTGTAAAACTTGTGACCTAACAGTAAGGACTGATATAAGAGTAATATCCTAAATGAGACTAATGCAATATCAACTGATCACTAATCCTTTCTCTAGCTCAGATTTATCCACAGATCCAAACAGTACTTAATGAGTCTAATATGCAATAAACTTTGATTATACTAAGAACGAACCTACTATAACTATCAACTAAGCTATATTATCAATATAAAAGACTAAATTATGCAAAATTAACCACAGAAACTATCAGATGTAAACTAAGCTTAAAATGAAGAATAGACAGAAATGAAACTGATCAGATTATATAAAACTTACATACGTCCAGCCACTATGGCTTGCCAACAATCACAAGTAACCAATCTAAACCTAATTCCAACCCAAACTAATTCTGATTCAACCCAAATTCATCTCCATTTCAGCAACTGAATCATATAAGCACCCTTTGACTTTTTATTGACTAAGAGGAATTGTGAATGAGAGTAGTATCTGAGTTAAGCAAACTAAAAGTAGATTTGGAATAAGCTCAAGTAACAACTAAAAACATTAATAAACTGAGTTTAAGCAATGAAATAGTGATGTGAATTTTGGTGAAAAGTAAAACTTGTATTAATAAAATGTGAATACAAAGGTAATAATAACTGGAATTAAAACTAAAACATTGAAAAACAATTAAAAATAACTCAGGAACTACTCCTAATCTACTCCTACTCTACATGTTATTACAAAGTGAATCAGAGGAGGTATATATAGCCACGCTTGAGGTCTTCAGAAGGATCTGGAAGCTGAGTTGTGCTTTCTCTCTTTGTTTCTCTACCCTTGGATCATGCTATCACATCATTCCTTCCTTCTGGACCCTTAGATCAACCAATCCACGTCTCTTGGACCAATCAGAGGTCAGGGATTTAGAATGTGATACACGGATTGATGACATGGCACTGGGCACATGTCAGGGTGTCAGACGAAAGTACTATTCTACCCTTAATTGCTGTTAATTTGACCAATTGAGTGAGAGGGTAATTTAGGGTTCATGTAAAACTGGGTTTGGGTAAAAAGGGGTGAATTTGGCGCGGGTTACTTGTTTATTATTGTTTGAGTAATATTGACCGGGTTTGGGGCGTTGACTTGGGTAAAAGTGGGTAACGGGTGGTATATAACCCGGGTTTGGGATGGGATAATGGACCGGGTGTAAATATTTTGGATTGGGCCGTGGGTGTTGGATTTGGACTTTGGATTAATATATTGGATTAAGGACTTAAAATGGGATCCGTTTGGTAACTAGGGACTAAAAGTGTATTTTCTGATTTGCCAAGGACCAAAGTTGTAATTCTGAAAATCTCTTTCAAGGGCCAATCTTGTCATTCACAAATAATCCAAGGGCGGAATTTGCAACTTTTGAAACTGGAAGGATCACTTTTGCCAAATGCTCAAGGATGAGGGACTAATGTTGTCATTTTGAGAAGTGATTGTCCAAACTTGCAAATTCCTTTCCCAACCTCGGCTTTTTGCATTCTTCTTTCTCTCGTGCTCGGTTTTCTTCTGATTTGGCTTCTTTTTGTGTGTTTTGACATATCCGTACCTGCACAAGCACAAACTCAAGAAAACAACAGATATTAACAATAAACGGCTCTTTCTTGGTTATTTTGGGTCTATATTTGATAAAGAAATGATATGTGTTTTTGCACATATCAAAATACCCCAGACGAGACCATTGTCGTGTCCTCACGCAATGTAATCAACTCACGCTTCTAAAACCAAGGATTTCAATCTCTTTCTACTAAACCTATGAAGAAGTAGCAAAGATTCCTCAAAAGAGATTAAGAACCCTTAATTCTAAAAATGCCCCGTTTACCTTTTATTTCACATGTAGATATTATGATTAAGCACATTCCAATTATGAGTGACGGTTTGTTGAACTTTCATGTCGATCAATAACTCCAACATTTTTCAAAAGACATTTTTAGGATCACGGAGTAAGAAACACAACACAGCGTGAAGTGACCATACGGATAGAATACATCGTCCATGATTTTTCACAAGTCCCAAACTAAGCATAAAATTGAAATCATTGTTAAGTATGACTCTAGATGCTAACACTACCCATGGAAGTTACTTGTGTAATTACCTTTTGCTCCCATTTTCCTATTTTCCTCTAGATTTTTTATTTTTGTGAGAAATGAATTTCTTCAAATTTCTCGTTTCGATAACTTTTATTCCGATAAAGATACAAAGCTAAGTCGATAATTAGTTGTCCATCTTGTCTCAAGAACCATTGTCCCAAAAATGAGGTCCACATCAAGGAATTTTTATTCACTTATATTTTTCATTTTTCACTTTTTTTTTTCTTTTTTTTTTCATCATATTTTTTTTTTCATTTTGTTTTCATTTTTTTCATCATCATCATTTTTTTTTTTTTTTTTTTTTTTTTTTTGCACTTATACTTTTTACTTATATGAGCTATGAACTACGGAGCTTCACGGGGTAATTCCAAGACTATAGGCTTCATGAAATGAGAATCCCAGTTGGTTAGACCAAGAACCTCACCCAATCCTGGCTAAAGATCCAAGGGTCCGATCTCGACACCGCAGCTCATAACTTTACATATTTACTTATTACTTATTTATTACAGATCCTTGATGTGTACCCAATTTTTAAAACAAAGATTCTTTTAAGAAGATAAAGAACTAACTATCGCCAAAAACTCAACATCTCTAATTATTGTTTAACAGATATGGGGTGAAACAATTTTGTGGGAACAAAAAGCCATAAGTACCTTCGATGGGCTCTAAAGAGAACCAACTACTCCACGCTTAGCATCTAAACTCATAAGTAACTCTATCATTTCTCGATCTCCGCAAATTTAAAATCCCAAATAATGAGATCCGCGGATGCTTAGCCGATAATTTTTAGATTATCTATGGTTAAGGGAACAAGCTAGGGCTCAACACGCCCGGTCAAGTCAGAATTCTATTCCTACTCTCACCAGCGGAAAGTCAACAAGGTGTCAAAACATATATTAACTTAGCAATTGCTACGTTAAATAATCTCAAGTCTCGCATTTTTAAAGTCACTTATTAGAAACTAGCAAATTCTTGTTTAAGCTTCGCATATTTAAACTCACTTAGGGAGACTTGCAAATTCTTGGCCTTTTGAGCTAGAATCGCATTTTATAGCCTCTTGTCTAAGCAATTAGCAAAGGCTATGTCAAGAAAAACGCATATTTAAAGAAACTTCTAAGAGACTAGCAAGAACTTTTCGATCATAAAACTAACAAAAGCTTACAAAAAATTTTAAATTTTGTCACTTTTTTGCACAATTTTGTTTCATTTTCTAAGGAAAAACGGGGTTGCGAGAGTATGCGACAAAAAAAACAAGCAAGTGCGGTTAAATCAAATCGAAGATTACCCACCCCAGACTAAAACGAAACATTGTCCTCAATGTTTAAAGGCAAGGGTATCAACGAAAATCTAAAAGCCGTTTATTAAGTATGCTTAAAGATAAACGTTAGTCGATAAGATTTCGGATATCGGATTTCCATCAGCATCGAACATGAAACTCGAGTGGAGAAAAGACAACTTCGAGCACGAGAGTCTTCATATCGGGAACATCCTAAACACAACATCACAAACAACCAAACACGAGAAATCGAAGAGGCTAACCCCTTCACGTCACTTATTAGAAAATAGAAAGAAGATAGAGATAAGCATGGGGTGCCTCCCACGAAGCGCTACTGTTTTTCTTCACCGAGTCGCTAGCCTGACTCGTCCCCGAATTCATTTGTCCTTGGGGAAACAAGCGGGAAGGATACCCGGGTCAAAGATGGTATCCTCATTCCCAAAGGAATAAGACTGGGCGGGATGGGTGGAGAAGAAAATGTCGGGCTCGAGCACATAAGGAATAACTCCTCCCAAACTCACATAAGGTGTATCAAGAAAGAATGATCCATCATCCGGTGGTTTTGCGGGCGGACGAAGGGATGACGGATCTAAGAGAAACGACTCCATGAAAGACGGGAGCTCATAGTAAGGAGGTGAAAGCTTAACAACTGAAGGCATCCAAGAGAGGATCCTTTTCTCGAACAACAGTTTTAGCATAGAGCTCATCTATGTCTAATATCCCGGGTTTAAAGATTTTGTCTTCACATTTCGGCTCAACGGGATACGTGATGGTGGACTCATCAGAGAGAGGAGAGTCAAGAGAACCATCAAACACAACCATATCCCCCTCGGGATCATTAACATCCTCAATCCCCGGTGGTATCAAATCATCAATAGCATCCTCAATGATCGGGTCATTTGTCGGAGTATCGGATATCTCGTTCAAAACTTTACTCATATCGACATCGAAGTAGAATCGCTCAAGAATCGGAGGATAAACATCTGCCATAGTGGGATTGCCACTAATCTCTTCATCAAATCGGAAAGTCTCAAGCTCGGGAGATGGGATTGCCACTAATCTCTTCATCACTATCTTTAACGGAGATAGGATGCGAACTTGAATTATCTTTTAAGGCTTCAATCTTAGAAATGAGAAGATAAACATTCGACAATGTTTCACGCAATGCTTCATCCTCGATCTCTATATCATCGGGCTCAATCTCTTCATATTCTGGCTCAAAATCATTTTCTTCTTCTATGTGAACGAGCTCAGAAGGTAAATCGTCGACGAAATCGATGTCTCCATAAGTATCATTATCGGAATCGAAGAACATCTCATCATGATCGCTCGAAATTTCAAGAGAAAGCTTATTATCAATAACATTAATAACCTCCTCGGACTCTCTTGGGATTGGAATAAGGATCTCAACATTAGATGATTCCATTTCCGGAATGGTACTAAGATGCTCATCCCCCATTATGAGAGAGTCAACGGGTTCAACAATTTTTGAAGAAATATGATCATCGACCTCTTCCAAAGCGACATCACTTCTCTCAACCGGTGTGAGCGAAGGAGAAGAGTCGGAAATGAAAGGCTCAGAAACGGGAGTGGGTTCAGCCGACAAACTCGCATAATATTCTTTCATTTGAATGGAATCCTCATTATCATCGTCAATGAAAATCTTGCGATATTGGGTTGTTGTAGCATTGTAGACGTCGTCATCGGAGGCTTGACAATCGTAAAAAGGATGGGGACCACCACAATAATCACATCTTTTGGAAACGGTATCAATGGGCTCTGGTTTTTGCTTCATGCATCGAATATCATTGGTAAGCTCAGCCATCTTAACCGGTTTATTTCTTGATGTCGGAACTTTCGATTTGTTCTCGATGATCGCCAATATATCCCTTGGGGTACGATACAAGATATTGCCACCGGCGGCTGTATTAAGTGAATCTTGATCGGTTTGCGTTAAAGCATTGTAGAATATATCGATTTGAAGTAATTCCGAAAAACCATGATGTGGGCATTTTCGTAGGAGGTCTTTGAATCTTTCCCATGCCTCACCAAAACTTTCATCAAAACGCTGCTGGAAATTCGTAATTTCGTTCTTAAGATTTTGCATTTTAGAATAAGGAAAGAAACGATTTACAAATTTTGAAACGAGATCTTCTCAAGCAGTGATCGATCAAGGAGGTTCTTTATCGAGCCAATTCCGGGCTACCCCCTCGAGAGAAAATGAGAATAGCATCAACTTAATTGTGTCATGAGGAACATCCTTATACTTTATAGTTGAAATTATATTATCAAACCATCGGATGTGAGCATAGGGATCGTCCCTCTCGAAACCATAAAATGGATTCGACATAATTAGTTGAATTAAACAGGTTTGTATCTCGAAATTTTCGGAAAAAATCTCTGGTACAACGATAGCATCTTCGTAACTCTCGGTGGGTACTTGGAGCAATTCTGACATCGTACGCGTGTCCGCCATTAGAATTAAACATATAGAGGGATAAGAGGAAAGAATTAACGGTTTAGAGGATAAAGAAAATAGAATTAAACGGTTCAAGAGGGTAAGGAGATAAAGAATTGACGGTTTAGAGGAGAAAGGAGATTATTTTTGGGGTTTTTAGAAATCATAAAAGGAAAACAAATTTTGAAAAGGAAAATCTTTTTGGGTTTTTTATATTTAAGAAAACACAATCTTTTTGTAACCTTTGCGTCAACCGATGCTCGGTAGCTCTCAAAAGTACGCGCAGCGGAGCGGGAACGAAGAGTGGATCGTTCTTCAGTCTGCAATTTAATGTCAAGACTTTCCTTATACCCCGTGTATAGGTTGTACCTTCAAGGTGAGCCGACGTAACAATTGACGTTCCGATTTCTTTTGTTGGTTTTTTAATTTTTATGGTTTTGTAAACACTCTAGGAAGAATGTTTTGGTGTTTTTAGATTTTTTTGGGTTTTAGAAAAATATATATTTACAAAAACGACGGTAACTTCACTCGGGGAAGGATCTTCAAATGCACGCGATTCGAGACGGAATACGAAAACTCACTACATGCCCTCCCCGGCAGCGGCGCCAAAAAATTGATTCGCTCGGGAAACCAATTATAAAAGTTTGTAGTATTTGGGTAACTCAAACGTGTTAGGTTTGAGCACCGAGATCGTTCCGAACGAGGGTTGAATGGAATTTCCAACTCACGTCGCGATTATCGGGATTTGAATAAGAGAAGGGGATAATATGATGTTTTCTAAACTACGGGGCAAGGGAAGCATAAAATGGAAATTACACTACGGGAAATCCTAAATACGCAAATTAACTAAAACGTAATAAACGAAACGTAAATAAAATGCAATTACGTCTAATCTATATCCTAAAATTAACCTAAAATTACTTTTACTTTAAAAATGCAATTTGAAAACTATTTATGAATTAAAACTATTTTTTAGGATTTTTCTGAATTTATTTGGATTAAAAACTAATTTTTAACTTTTAATTCTAATTCAAAATACTAAAAATTATGAAAATTAAAGAGAAAATTATGAAACTATTTTTATAAAATCTAAATTAACTAAAGAGAATTTTCAAAACTAATTTTGTATTTTTTTCTATTTTCTACTAATTTAAAACTATTTAAATCTAATTAAATGGCTAAAAATTACAAAGTAAGCTAGGAAAAATCTAGAAAAATTATTTTTTTTGCTTTTTGTATTTATCTTAATCTATGAAAATTGAAAAATTATTTTTTGGAACTTTTTCTGATTTAATTGCAATAAAAGCTATTTTAAAAGTCCTAAAAACTGTTTAAAACTGAGAAAGATACTAAACAGTGATGAAAATTTATGAAAAATTCAGTTAAAGTCTAAAATATTATTCTAATTTAATGAAAAATATAAAACTATGGCTTATGTGTGAGAAATGAGAGATGCAATGTAAACTGATCTCAAATAAGCTATCTATAATAAGCTACACAGTGCAATAAGCTACCAGACTTTCTCAGAAGCTATATTCTAACAAAATAAGCTAATTCCAACTTATACCAGCTAATCCTAACCTATGTTGTGCAAACTACCAATGATTGATACTAACTGCTACTTAAGCAAAACAGCTACCTAGACCCTACTTTAAGCTGTTGCACAGGCTTATTCAATAAGCTAATGTGCAAACCAGATCTGTGGTTCTCAAGACCACCAACCAAAGAGTACTTAAACCTAATTTCAGACAAAATCAAGCTTAAATGAAGCTTGTGCAAAGCCTACAAAGTTTGAAGAAAACTGGTTTAGACACTATTTGACTTTGTGAAAAACAGAATTGAAATTTGACTAATCTGAGTTTTGAGCTTAAATTATGAACCGAGATTGATGAAATAAGCTAAAGTGAATCTGAAATAAGCTAATATATCCAAATCCAAGCCTATATCAAGCTTTTGATTGTTAAAAACTTAACTGAATTGATGATTAGAACAAATTAAAAGTGATATTGACTTTTTGTGAATTAAGATGCAATGTAAGGACTGATATAAGAGTAATATCCTAAATGAGACTAATGCAATATCAACTGATCACTAATCCTTTCTCTAGCTCAGATTTATCCACATATCCAAACAGTACTTAATGAGTCTAATATGCAATAAACTTTGATTATACTAAGAACTAACCTACTATAACTATCAACTAAGCTATATTATCAATATAAAAGACTAAATTATGCAAAATTAACCACAGAAACTATCAGATGTAAACTAAGCTTAAAATGCAGAATAGACAGAAATGAAACTGATCAGATTATATAAAACTTACATACGTCCAGCCACTATGGCTTGCCAACAATCACAAGTAACCAATCTAAACCTAATTCCAACCCAAACTAATTCTGATTCAACCCAAATTCATCTCCATTTCAGCAACTGAATCATATAAGCACCCTTTGACTTTTTATTGACTAAGAGGAATTGTGAATGAGAGTAGTATCTGAGTTAAGCAAACTAAAAGTAGATTTGGAATAAGCTCAAGTAACAACTAAAAACATTAATAAACTGAGTTTAAGCAATGAAACAGTGATGTGAATTTTGGTGAAAAGTAAAACTTGTATTAATAAAATGTGAATACAAAGGTAATAATAACTGGAATTAAAACTAAAACATTGAAAAACAATTAAAAATAACTCAGGAACTACTCCTAATCTACTCCTACTCTACATGTTATTACAAAGTGAATCAGAGGAGGTATATATAGCCACGCTTGAGGTCTTCAGAAGGAT
>BPTQ01000005.1:209634571-209700389 GCA_019973895.1 Chrysanthemum seticuspe
AATCTCAATCACATCTTTAGGCTTACGATTCAAGATATTGCCACCGGCGGCTGCATTCAAAGAATCTTGATCGTTACCGTTCAACCCATTATAAAAGATATTAACTTGTTGAAGCTCCGTGAATTCATGATGGGGGCATTTCCTGAGGAGATCTTTGAATCTCTCCCATGCCTCTCCAAAGTTTTCATCGAAATTTTGACGAAACCCAGAAATTTCATTTTTAAGATTAGTCGTCTTTGATGGAGGAAAGAAATGATTGACAAATTTTTGAACAAGTTCCTCCCAAGTTTCGATGGATCGAGGGGGTTCTTTTTCCAGCCAAATCCGGGCTGTCCCCTCAAGTGAGAATGGAAATAGCATCAACTTGATGACTTTTTGTGGCACATCCTTGAAATTGATAGTTGAAGTCAACTTGTTAAACCAACGGATGTGTGCATACGGGTCTTCTCGATCAAACCCGTGGAATTGATTTGTAGACACAAGTTGGATCAAATGTGTCTTCAATTCAAAGTGATCAGAATTGATTACTGGTAGAATGATGGCATCTCCATAACCCTCGGTGGGTGCTTGGAGCATTTCCGCCATAGTGCGTTCGTCTGCCATATTGTTGCTTGGAATAGTATGAATCTCGGGTTCGACTATTTGGGCAGCACGTCTACGAGAACGTCTTCTAGGAATTTCTGCTAGATCACGAAAATGACTCAATGATCTAGAAGAACGAGTGCGCATGCACTAGAGTTAACTCTAAGAGATCTCAGAGTTAAGGAAAGGAATTATGAAATTGGTGAAAATGGGGTAAGAAGAATCTTTTTGGGTTTTATGTTTTGACAAGTAGATATAACAACAAATCCAATTAAAACAAGATCGAGGCAAAACAACAGTGAACTTAAACCAATAATCACAAGATGAGTGGGTTCTTTGAAAAAGGTACACCACTCACAAGGACACAAAGGTAAGTTTTAAATCTTTGGTTCGGTAACTTATTATGGTCGTACCCCCAGTTAGGTAGTACACTGCCTTGGTTTGCGGTGGTAATCTTTTATGTTGTTATTATTAAACTCAGAAAACGACAAATCTTTTTGTATTTTTATATTTGATACATATATAGAAACAAAAGAAAAATATTTTTGTGTTTTATACGTTTTTGGATGTTTTTGGGGTTTTTGGATTTTTTATAAGAATATATATATAGATATAGATAGATGGTATGAACAAGGAGTGAATATTCAAACTACTAATCTGCTAAACGTAAGACAATTAGCACAGCTCCCCGGCAGTGGCGCCAAAATTTGATCTGTGCAGAACCGTCAAGTTTTCTCACGCAAGCTGACCACTTGTGAATGGCCAACTGTAAGAAACTTAAAACAGCTCAGACACAGGATGCAATGAAGATCAGGAGAGTATAGTGTTTCCCCGGGTCGTTATGTCCCAACGAGCCGTGCGAGAATAGTCAAACGTTTAGTGATCGAGAAGATTTGAACATATAAGGAGATATGATTTATTATAACTACAGAAAAAGTACATAAACCACAAGGGCTTAAATGCAAATTAAAGAGAATTAAAAAGATAAAAATATTAAATAAACGCTATCACTATATTTAAAATGATGTTTTTGATTTTATGTTTTTATAAAACTTAATTTAAAACTACGTGACGTATACAAGAAAATATGAACTGAAGCAATATTAATCCTAAAAATAAGAAAATTATATTTTTACAAACCTAATGATAAAAGAAAATTTTTAGAAAAAGAAAATCATTTTTATAACTATTTATCTAATTTATATTAATTAAAAACTACTTTTAACTATTTAATAATAACCTAAAATACAAGAAAATAGGAAATAAAACTAGAAAAATAAAATTATGACTTGGAAAAATCTAAAATATCAAAATAGAATTTTCAAAACTATTTTTGTATTTTTCTGATTATTTTTCTATTTTCTATGAATTTTAAACTATTAAAAACTAATTAAATTACTTAAAAATACAAATTTAACTAAGAAAAATCTAGAAAAATATTTTTTTGGCTTTTTATATTTATCTAAACTTAAAAAAATTGAAAAATTATTTTTTTGAACCTTTTCTTAATTAATGGTATTTAAAGCTAATTAAAAAGACTTAAAAACTAATTTAAATGGAGAAAAATACCAAACAGACTTGGAAAAATCTGAAAAATTCAAGGAAAGTCTAAAATATTATTAGGAATCTAGGAAAAATGGAAAAACAGTAGGTTGTGTGTAGGATAATGCAACTGCAGGCACAAGTGCTTAGAAATAAGCACTTGGAATAAGCTAATGAGCACCAAGGGCCACCAAACTGAAACATAAGCTTAAATAAGCTAAAAGAACCAAAATGCAACAAGTATTAACTGCTCTAAACCTCTATAATTCAGATTGCTAAGATTATGATGATTTGATCTTATTGCTTAAAAACAGATTTGAGCATACTACTTTGAGCTTAAGCACCAGCTACTCAATAAGCTAAAATTGAAAAACAGAAGTTGGAACCTCAACTAGACCTGGCTAACTGCTTCTAAACCAAATTACAGACCAAGACAAGCTCTTATGAGCTCTGGGTAAGCTCTGCAATAAGCTGAGAAAACTCAGCTTTGACTGAGTTTATGAACAGGGCACTTAAGCCCTGTTTGACAAGCTCAAATGGAGCTTAAGAAAAATTTCTAAAATTCAACAAAAATCTTAATAAGTAACTTGACCAGTTGAAGTTTTAAAAAAAAAAGTCTCACTTGAATTGACCCAATAATGAATCTGTGAAAAATCTTTCTAGTTGGGCTTAAAACTGGTTTTTGCAAATATTTTTGACTTTTGACAGATTTTGAAACTTTGACTTTTGTGACTTTTGAACTTAATTCATGGACTGAATATGAAGTAATATGATGAATTGAAACTACTGCAACCTATACTTATGGTTTCCAAACACAAAACAAGATTTTGTTTTTTCAAAACTTCAACAGTTGAGTATTTAGGACAGATTAAGTGCAATTTTGACTTTTATTGTTTACAAGTGCAGTTTTAAGACAGAGTTGAGTTCATTTGAGCTAAACAAGCTTGAAACAACAAGAACCTTTCACTGAATAAACCTCAATCACAGTTTATGCAGCTAATCCAAACACCCTTTTTACAACTGTTTTGCAAATTTAAACTATACTAACCACTGATTTAACTCATTCCATTAATTAAACTAACTCTAATATCCTAATTACTACTAAGTAAACTTGTCTAAGCTATTTAATGACAAAAATAGAAGTACAATATGAAAACTGCATACAAAAGGAAAAGGAGATAATAAGCTCACAAATGTCAAGCCTGTTAGTGCAGCTTAAACAGAACCCAAATCCACTATTCTATATCAAATCCAACCCAAATCCATCTCTGCAACACCCTGTTACCATCTCCATGCCTGTTTGAACTTACAGTTGACTTTTGTTGACCAAAACCAAACCTTGCTTGCACCTGCTTGATAAGCTCACTAAAAGCTATAAGAAGCTTCAATGAGCTTATTTGAACTTAAAAATAAGCTTGTTGAAGCTTGGATAATACAGTTTGATATTTAAATTTGAAACAGTAAACCATGAAACTTGAAATTTAAATGAAACTTAAATTGACACTTGAGAACAGTTTGAATATACTTAAACCACTTAATTTGATACAGTGAAACCAAAAATTACAGTTTAAAGCTTAATTAAAGACATAAAATTAAAATACGACATACAAGGAATTTTAAAAACTAATTACTGCTTGGACAAGCTTCTTCTTCTCTCTTTTATAAACCCATTTGTCTTCTCTCTCTCCTCTGAGTGAATCCCAACAAAAATTAGAGCCATTGGATGCCTAGGATTGATCTTGGCCTTTGGATCATTTTGGCGGGAAATAAGTTTTTGACCTGTTGGCTCTGAAACTAGCTGCTAGGGGGGGGGTGGCATTTATTGTGGTGGGGAAAGTGGGTGAATATGATGATGAGGGGGGAGGACAAGGTTTGAGGTGACTGGAAAGTTGCAGGCAACTTGGAGGTTGAAGATAAGGTGTGGGGGCGGGTAAATGGTTTGACTGGATATTTGACCAAAGGTTCAAAATGAGTAATGACAGGGCCAAATGGTTAAGGCAGGGGTCAAAAATGGGTAAAGGGTCCATTTGGTAGGTTTAGTAATACAAGGACCTTTTTGCAATTCTCCAATCTTGAAGGACTAATCCTGCCATTTTCTGATTTTCCAGGGGTTAATCATGCACATTCTGATTTAATAACCCAAGGGCCAAACTTGACAATCTTTGAAAGTTTAGGGACCTAACTTGTCATTTTTGAAAGTTAAGGGACCTAAGTTGTAATTTTGAAAATTTAAATCTCAAGGACCAGTTTTGACAACTTAAGAATCCCTAGGGACTTAAAATGATATTTCTCTTTATTTAGATTTACGAGGGACTATTTTTGACAACTTTTGAAACTTGGGGGACTAAAACTGCCAATTATGCAAACTTGATACGTTTTTCACCGTATTTTGATATTTTTGCATTTAAAAACACATAAAACACTTATTTGTGATATTTTTATCATTTTGATGCATTTCTGAGTCTTTTCAGTTTAAATGGTACAAAAATGATGAGTATTTAGACACTCATCAGACCCAAACGCCCCGTTAGGGCCAAGACCTCTTCTTTTCCATCACATCCACAAGGAAATCCATGGTCCTTTATATGGGGATCAACCACTACCCACAACATCAATGCCCTCTCATATAGAGGACATTGAGGAATCCATGTGGGAGGATCACCCCACCAAAGAAGAGATTGAATCCGAGCTGAATCACCTCCACCAATTTTCCAATATGGTGGATTCCCATCTTAGTGATGTTATGCAATTGCAAAGTGCTTTGCTAGACTCCATAATCACCACTCCAAACACCAACACTAACACCTCCACCATTCCACCACCACAAAACCATGCACCAGACTACCCTCCTAGACATGGTTGCTCCAATTGTGAGCGGACCGCCCAAATCACCGAAAGGACCCGGGTGATGGTCCATGAGCTTCAAGACGAAATGAGGTTCATCCTCAATCACATCCTAGAGCGCATCAATGCTCTTGCTCATCCACCACCTCAATAGGAGGGTCCTAGTTTATTCTCTTTAAGCATTTTTATTTTTCTAGGCTTTTCTATGTATTTTTTTATTTTCTAGGATAATTTTTTTTAGGATTCTATTCTTGTACTAACACTTCATTGTGTTCCCTTTTCATGATTTTATATCATGAAAAATTTTAACAAATGAATGGTGTTTCTTATATTGTTGTTGATTGTTACATGGTGTTTGGAAATGCTTGTGATGATACTTATTACTAACATTTTTTTTGTAGCTTTTTCACAATCCATGTATCTTTCTCTTGGCACCCAATTTAGGGGGAGCATTGGTCAAGGGGGAGATAATGGGTCGGGCTCATTACATATTCCGCCTCGCAGCTTCTTTTTGTTGAGACAAAAAGGGGGAGAAATATATAGAACTTGGTTAAAATTGACTTTTATAAAAAGTCAATTGCATACTTTGACTTTCTGAAAAGTCAACATCATACTTCAACTAATGAAGACTTTGACTTTCTAATGAGAAGTCAACTGCACACTTTGACTTTCGGAAAAGTCAACATCATGTCTAAATTGGACATACTTGCATTATCATTTTTATCTTTCAAGTTCTAAAACTAATATTTTTATAACTCTTGTACAATCTTTACATCTTTTATAAGAATAAAATTTATATTTTGTCCTCAACAAAAAGGGAGAGATTGTTAATACAAATATCGTCATTAATCGTTATTTATACTTTATGATCTTTACCTAAGTTTTGTTAACGACAAAAGTAAATTTAATTCTTATAAAGCTTAAAGCTTGTAAAGTTTAATAGATATTAAAAGAAGCTTTTCAATCCCCAGTTGTGGATAACAGTTGTATGATGTGCTGATGAAGTAGTTGATAGAGCTCAATGTTGCATTCAATTAACACGTGTGATTCTTTGATATTTGACTCAGAATGTGAAGTGTTTTGATCATAATTTGCTGAGTCAATCATGGTTAAACATTCTGAGTAGCAAACAGTTTCTTTGTTCTGTGAGGTATCATAGAGTTCGAGCACTTTGGAGATTAAAGGGTCAGTGATGTAAGTCATTGTGTTGATGGATATTAGGCACAGGTCGCTTGCATTAATTCACCAAGTCGCTAAATACCTTGAAGACAAGTCGCTACTCACCCAAGTCGCTAGGTATAAACCTTGAGAACAAATCGCTAAGTAACAACTTGCTAAAAGCTCAAGTCGCTGTGAACCAAGTCGCTAGACACAAGTCGCTAAAGCAACAACTCGCTAAGCTGACAAGTCGCTAAAGCAACAACTCGCTAAGCTGACAAGTCGCTAAGGAACAACTCGCTAAGAGGCCAAGTTGCTAAAGAGCAACTCGCTAGTCAAAACAAAGACAAGTCGCGGAAAATAGTAAAGACAAGTCGCTACGTTGAACAAGTCGCTAGCCAAAGTGGTACCTCCACTACTTTGTATTATTTTTCGCCTTGTCTCAATAGACAAGTCGCTAATGCTCAAGTCGCTACCACTTCAACTACAAGTCGATGAATACTAAAGAAGCAAGTCGCTACCAAGAATAAATATCCGAGAGTCAAGTCGCTAGCTAGAAAAACTTAAACACAACTGATATGTGTCTAAATACACATATATTTTATGTTATTTAAACCCACAAAAACAGCCAAAAACACACAAATGACCATATAAATGTTACAAATATCATTGAAATATGTTTTTATGTGACTCAGGTACAAAAAAGATTGAAAACAAGTGAAAAGCATGCAAAGTTCACAAAACTGTCATTTTCAGTCCCTAGAGTTTCACAAATTGGCAAAACTAGTCCCTGAAGGTTTAAAATGAAAGTAAAGTCAACTTTAGTCCTTGGATAATCAAAAATGTTCACAAATTAGTCCTTGGATGAAAGTTTCTACAAATGGCAACTTTTACCCCTCAAAATCCAAAAATGACATAAAAGGTCCCCCGGGTGTTTTAAATTGTAAATAATGCAAATGAGGTCCTTTGGTTTAGCAAACTTGGCATTATTAGTCCTTGTGATAACTTATGAAATATTACAGGTTTAGCCCTTCAAGAATTCAGAAATTACACAATTGGTCCTTGTGATAAACTACAAACCAAATGGACCCTTGTTATTATTACTTAATCCAAATACAAACCCAAACAAAAACCTGGCCCAACTACGACCCACTCCCCTTATTTATAAAACCAGGGTCAAACATACAGTCAAACCCACTTCCCTCCTTCCCTCTCCCATCAAAACCGAAACCAGATACCACCCTCCACCTCCCTGGTTTTCACCACCGCCTGTCTCCAGCTCCATACCCACTTCACAGTTTGTCCCCTCCACCTCCACAAACACCCAAAATTCCTTAATTGCTTAAAACCTACTTTTGATATTTTGGCGCCAAAAAGTCTAAATGGACGTTTATGATGAAATTGATGAAATCAAGGGCCAAGATCAAGTGAGAGTGTTTAGAGAAGCTTTTTGATGACTATTAAAAGGAAAAGAAGACAGAAAAGTCAAAGTAGCTCATAATAAGCTGTTCTGGGTGGATAAGCAGTTCTGGAATAAGTTGGATATGGGTTGAAATTCAGAGTGATTTGGAGTGGTGTTGAGTTTAGAATAGTGGTTATTGGTTCTAGTCAA
This sequence comes from Chrysanthemum seticuspe, assembly GCA_019973895.1. Lineage (NCBI taxonomy): Eukaryota > Viridiplantae > Streptophyta > Magnoliopsida > Asterales > Asteraceae > Chrysanthemum > Chrysanthemum seticuspe. The sequence continues at coordinate 209,642,310 of BPTQ01000005.1, forward strand.
TCTGCATATAAGCTGGACTTAAAGTGAGTTTTAATTTTCAGTTTGATCTTAATTTGTTTTGTCTGCACTAGTTACTCATTGTTTGTAGTTTATTATCATTAATCTAGTATCTATTAGCTTAAATAGAGATCTCACTTCTATTGTAAAATTGCATTAAGTTTAGATAGAGTAAACTGAATTTAAGTTTTATATAGAGTGTTTGGAATTGAGAACTGATCTATGTTAGAAGTTGAGTTAATGTAAGGTTATTGCTGCAATAGTCTCACCTAGGTTCAATAAGGTCATTTAGGACTTGGTTTTGCACTCATTTATGTTCTTAAGTCAAATCCATTTGTAATCTGCTTCAAGTTTCTTATCAGTTGGATTCTAGGAAGCTCATACTTGCACGTAGGCTTAGAATCATTTAGGTTAATATAATCTCAATTCATTTCATCTTATAACATCTCATACAATCTGTTTTATTGAAGCAAATCTCATAAAAGTCAAAATCTCGTTTCTGTCAAAGAAAGTCAAAAAGTAGTAAAACCAGTTTTTGCAAAACTTTGTGAATTTCTCATGTATTCAATTCTGGTCACAATCAAGTGATATTTTGGATTTTACGAGTTCAGTTGGTCAAGTTTCTTAAACTGATTTTTGTTGAATTTTTAAAAGCTTATTTAAGGTCTAAACGAGCTGCTCAATAAGCTAAATATGCCCTGTTCACACTCAGCTAATACTGAGTGTGAGCAGGCACTTTTGTAGATCTTGCACAGGATTCAAATAAGCTTTTTAGGGGCTGAATTTTGGTCCATGTACTCTTTGGTTGGTAATCTAAAAGCTCAAATATCTGTTTCTCACTTTAGCTTATTAGTGAAGCCTGTGCATTAGCTTAAACTTAGGGGATAGGGGCCGTTTGGCGTGTTGAGACTTGAAATCTGGTCTCGAGTTTTTTTTCTGTAGCTTGTGCTTTTTAGGTCCCAATCAGTTGCATTAGCTCAATTTAGGTTAGATTTAGGCTGTAGTAGCTTATGGTAGCTTTTGGATAGCTTATTGCTTATTTCAAGTGCTTATTTAAACTGCTTATTTGCCCAATTCAGCATATTAGTGAGCTTATCTAACTTTTTATATTTTTCCTAGTATTCTGCTATCATATAGTATTTATAGAAAAAGTTTCATATTTATTAGAGTTCATTTAGTATTTATTATAATTTAAAATAGTTTAAATAATCATTAAATAGTAATTAATTAATAATAAATAGATAAAAAGTGTAATAAATATATTTTCAGTTTTAAAATAAGTTTTATAATATTTTAGATTTTTCTAAGTCATAATTTCACTTTTCTAGCTTTATTTCATATTTTCTTTTATTTTAGGGTATTATTAAATAGTTAAAAATAGTTTTTAATTAATAATAATTAAATAAATAGTCATAAAAATAATTTTATTTTTCCAATAATTTTCTTGCATCATTAGGATTGTAAAAATGTATTTTCCATATCCGTAGGTATTTTACTTCTTCATTTTCACGTTTTATTCCGTACGTTCACGTAATTTTATTTAAAAGTACGTTTTAGGTTTTAATCGTTAAATGATTTTAAATATAGAATTAAAATGACTTCAAAGTCTTTATTAGATTTAATTTCCTTAGTGTAATCAATCATAACCTTTTCCTGTTCAATATTCACCCGATCACAGATTCGTTGTATTACAGTTTACACACCTCGTTGGGACTTAACGACCCGGGGAAACACTAAACTCTCCTGGATAATTGCATTGCGTTCTCAAGTGATTGACTCTTGTTGACCATTCACCTGGTTAATTTGGATTGACCGTTTGGGACGAATCAACAACCCTTTTCAATCCAAAACAAGCCCAACCACAGTGATTCAAGCTTTCCAAATCAAAACCCAAGCACATACAATGATTCTAAACACAAAAGTACAATCAAAATTCAAACTTTAACACAAGAAATGATCCAAATGATGCAAAAACCACTAAACTTTTTCAAACCCAAAAACCATATAAAACCACTAGAAATCCAAGAACATGTAAGAGAGATGATCAAACCATGGCTCTTGATACCATTTGTTACATATTGAATTTCACAAACACACAAACAATCACAAATATAGGCGTATGAATATATGGTTTTAGAGAGAGAAAGTGGGATATTCTAGTGAGAGAAACACATGGAAGGTTAGATTCCAAATGAACATCCAACCCTCTCCCTTGTGGGGAGAGGGCTATTTATACAAAGAAGCACGCCCTCCTTCGGGCTGTGGATCAGGCATACAATGGGCAAAGACCCGTCCTTCCTCCACGGTGTTGCACTAGACTAAACTATGCTAATAACTAACTAACAATGACATAATAAACGATATGTCTACGAGTTAACATAAGCTAGATTATATTTGGGGTGACCGATGCTTCACTATAGAATTTCCAATTCCTAACAATCTCTCCCTAAGGGAGGTCACCCCATGATTTACATTTTAGCATTCTAGCATTCTAATTAATCTTCAGTCTTGAGCTCGTAGATTTCATATCATCAAAATATTCGAACTTAGTGCTATCATGGTGATTTTATCATAATCCAACTATAATGTACATTAAGTGGAGGTTATAGAGCGGATCCACATTATTATGACCTTCGAGCTTTATTTGAGATCATCAGCCACATTTAATCTCATCATCACCCATTGTTGTGTTGCCCGCATATGATTTTGTGACAGTGGACCGACATGCTCACATTCTGGATCATGATTTCTTTTTATCAGAGTAGCGGAAGGTTTAGTTGATTCATGATATTGGCAGCAGCGTAGCAGAAGCATGGAGTGAAAATATCAGAGTCGTTGATGCATTTATCATGATTTCTTTAGAAATGAATGTGTTGTGTGAGCATGCGGCTATGGATTGACCTCTCCATTCTGATCAGCTGCAAACGTCGGGTGTACCTGCATACAACAGTTAGCAATAATGCACACGAAAGTGTCTTTGATCACTTTCGTTGAATTGAGGTACACGGCCCACGGTTCCTTGTTGATCAGTACAAGTACTGCCTGTGATCAGGTATAATTCCGAAGAACCTCCTTGACATGGTTTCGCAGCTGGTCTAGCTGTTCTCAAACCGGAACGTCTCAAAGAAGACAACACGGAGTGAGTGAACCAGCGAATTTGAGATTCATTGATTGATGAAAAGAGATTTGAAAAGCAATCGTGTACTGCTTAATAAAGTGTTTTTGCAATATAACGAAGGTTTTAAGGAAAATCAATTATCAATCATAAACACCTTTTATTTTTGAAATATAAATACACAGTCGCTGTGCTAGAGAAAAGAATTTTAAGCACAACGACCGGTTTTTCAAAGGTATCCGTCAATCCATTACCTGAACCAGGATTGATTCATAAGTTTGAATCGCCCCATTGTTTCTGTTCAGTTGTCACATGGTTGATCTTTTGGATAGATCTCACATGCCACCTACCAAGAGCTTGTTTGATGTTGGCTCTAGAAGGCTTTCCATCTTCATTGTGAATATGTTTGCATATCACTCAGATGTTCTGGCAATACCACAAGGATAATGCGTAGGACTCTTAAAATATATTATCTCTTTCCACATTGTGTGAAACAGAGAGTCTTCATGGACAGTGTCCTAAAGAGATTTATTTGATGATCTCGTGGCTCTAGACTCAATTGTGCATATTTGGTTCCTATGACGGAGACTAGGGAGAGGGTCTCCTTCTTCAATATCAACAATCTCTAAGAGAAAGTCGATAGATTATGTAGGTTCCCCGTGAGAATGAAACAAGCCCTTTTAAGAGGAACTTGAGTAACTTGGGAAGTTGTAGTGCAGTGCGTCACTGGGTCCATGACGTCTTGTCTTCAATACCAGTGTTACCTTGGTAACCACCAGTAGCATATGTATTGAACCCGGTTTCTGCCCTAAGGTTGAAATAATGGAGGGCTATTTATTTTCACCCTTTTCTCATTTAATTCTTTTTCATTCTTCAACCCCTTCAGTGCTTACCGAAACTTCATAACTAGAACCTTGTTGGGATTATTCCAGTACTAGCTCAGTCTGAGTCCGCACTATTCCCATTTCTCACTTTTCTCCTTTTTTTCATCAAACCTAAGGACTTCTACACTATCTAGTGGATTGTCCCTAGTTAGATCCCTCCGGCTCTGGCAGGATCGTGGGAACGAATACCTAACCTAACCATCCTTATAACTACATGCATAAAGTAAATTGGTCGGTCTTTTGGTATTGTTCATTCTTCCATGAAACCAATTGAAAAATTATTTTGAAAATCAATCAAGGTACTTGTGATACGAAATCAAAGCATTTTGTACCTTAATAGTTTTGATCATTTTTGAAATGCTCCCCCTCAACATGTGCATATGATCTTGAAATTGTTTAGCACATGGAAGCAAGAGTTCTTAAAAATAATTTCTTGATCACAATTTCCGTAGAAACAGCCATTTGATTTTCTTGGTAAATTCTCCCCCTCAATATGTGCATAGGATATTTGAAATCATTTTATCACATAGAGGTAAGAGTTCTTTTGAAGTACATCCACGATTACAAAACATTTAGAAACCATTTAACACTCAATCAAGGTACATTATGTTAAAACATAGAAATCTTTGTACCTTGAAGGTTTATATTTGTTTAGAAATGCTCCCCCTTAATATATGCTTCAAGATTCGAAAAGAGTTTAGCACATATTAGAGAGCAGTATGCACTTTGAGACAAAATTGGTCACCTTTTATCAGATTTCATATTTATATCACATTTTCTCCCCCGATCAAAAATTTCAAATCCTTTGAGATTTTGGATCTAAAGTGATTTAAATATGTATGAAACAAAACTTGTTGGAGAAAAATGTGTCCGGTTTTATATGATCTGAAGTGGACAATACTGAAGTTCCCTTTTAGATTAAAAGGGAAACAACAGTACATAACCTATCACTATTACATGCATTATAGTTATAGTTGTTCATAGTACAGACATCACATTATACACATCATAATACAAAACAAAAAAACTACTCCAGGAGGATGTCGTCATTCAGTTCTTTGAAGTAGCTTGTAATGACCTCCACGAAGTCTACCACCCACAAAACTTTCAAGGCTGCGATAAATCATTCTAGTCTTTAGTCTTCGTCTGATCGCAGCAATGAACTCTTCACACCTCTTCAAATCCTATTCAGACCAGAATCTTGTCTTGTTCCACGGCTTCAGGTCAAGTTTGATTTCCTTCACTCTCGAGTTCAATTCTTCTTCCACCATCTTAAGTGTGCCGTCACTGAACTTGAACAATTCGCACAGTCGCAACAGCATTCTTGTCCCGTATCTGTCAGTAAAGAGGACTGCTCTTGGGGTGTCAATCACTATATAGTCGTGACGAAATTCATGTCCTTTGGTTTCCCATTGAGGTCTTGTGAGATTGACCTGAGTCTGGTAGCTTTCCACTCCAAGTTGAAAATCACCAACTCTTTGTCGAATGACTAAGCCCCTGATCCAAAGATTGACAGCAGCAGAGAGAGTCTTCTTCTCACGAACAGGTAGGTGGTCAAGGTGTCCTTGGAGGTTCAGAAGATAGAGATCTCAAAGTCATTTGGCAGCAGATGTTTGAAGTCATTTTCTTCTATAACATGATCTTTCAAGTCTGCTCTTCGAAGAACAATCTTCTTCAGATAATCATAGCCATAGATTGGGAAGATCTCTACACTAACAACACTTAGAATTCGCAGCTTGGATCGAACAACTTTGCGACTCTTTTTAGCTCCATGTCTATCAATGTAGAATTTCTTCTTCTTGAACCACCAATGATAAATGTCGTACGAAGCCGCGATGTCATACTCTTGTTCTTTGTTTGTCCAGAATTGATCAGGTACCATTTGCTCAAGACCCTGATCTAAGTAGGTTGCACCTTTCATTTTAGAAATCGATAAAGCTGGTCTTCTTTATGTAGTTCGAGCACATAGATAATCCAGGTCATGGTTGAAGAAGAACTCTGATTGAATAGTCACTTGACCAGGTTCACCACCGAGAGGAAGAGGCTTGTTCACATTGAAACAGCTGATCTGCTCACTGACTTGATCACTCAGCATCTTATGACATTCTTCCATCTGGTATTGAAGCTGATTGGCATCTGAGTGGAAGAATTTGACGATTTCAAATGCTGGTCCTTCAAGATCCTTCGGAGTGATGGACGAGATTCCCTTCTTTTCACAAAGCCACTTCATAAAGCTGACCATATCTCCAGTGATGTGAAGAAGAGAGTCTTCAGCTGGGGCTTCATAGTTGGTGGTGATGGTTGATGCCCAGTTGTTGTCAGAGATCATCGTGTCAGACTCTAGAATAGACCATGAAGGTTTAGGAGTTTGAGGTCTCTCTTCGGCGAGCCAGCTTTGAGTTATGTCTTTTGAATGTGAAACTCTAGTGGTTTTAGTGCGTTCACCTGAAACGTATGCATCAAACCAATCCTCATCTTCAGGTGGCTTAGGGATATGTTTTGTGGATGCATCATCGTCATCGGATTCTGACTCTGCCATGAAATAAGACTCTTCATGTAGTACCTGGTCTTCCGGGATAGTGGAGAAGGTGGGTGTAAACCTTGAATCAACTGTGGTCCATGCTGTAGACTTCTTCTGAGTACCCTGATCACCGGATGAACTAGATTGATTTGAAGGTTTTGGAGGAGATGTTGGTGGTTTTGGTGGAGGTGTAGTGGTTGGGCCAGAAGATCCGCCAGTACCAGAAGTTCCAGCTCCACCAGTTGGAGGAGGAGGAGGAGGTTTAGGACCTTTACGCAACGTCTCCAACACCAAAGTCCTCCTTTTCTTCTTAGCCTCTCTTTCTCCAATGTCCTCCATAAACTGTAGATGATTGTCATGCTTAATCGATTCTTCGAGAGCCTCGAATAACTTCTTATGGACCTCATCCTTATGCTCGTTAGCTTCATACATTTTGTCTGAAAGGACAACTCTCATATCTGAAATGGGTAAGTCTTTAAACCGTTGAAGCAGTGGAGCTTACATTGCCCATTCAACAGCATCTTTAACTTCGCTTTCAATGGCGTCTGCAACACCTTCATCACGTTGCTCGAGGACGTTGATAGATTTAGGCAGTTGCCTTTCAAGAGCTTCAATTCGTTTTACTGCTTTGTCGAGCAATTGATCAGATGTTAGAATTTGAGGTGGTAAAGCCGGTGGAGTGTCCGTGTCATTAATTGTAACCACTGGTTCGAGTGATAGATCTTTAGCAGGTTCAGGTGGTGGAAGTGCGGTTGTTAGAGCAGATTTGGGAGGTGGAATTGCGGTTGCATGAGTAGGTGCTGACATCGGAGGAATGGTTGATGTGTCTTGCTGAATGTCGACTGTATGCATGGACTCAGCTTCCTTTTTCTCATCATTTAGCTTATAAGGCTCAGTATCTGAGGGTTTGTCATTTAAGAACTGATTACCAAATGAGAAGTCAGTATCTAGATTCTTCAATGAGGATAGAGAACCTGTATACATGTTCGTTTCTTCCATGTGCCTGTGTTCATCAGATCTTGACTCAAGGATATCTTGTGAGTCTTTCAGCAGTTCGTTTTCATCATTCTTATCTGATTGGGTATCACTTGATGCAAGTGTGTCTTCCTGTGTTTCAGATACCTCCTTTTCCATTCCAGTTTGTTCTTGAGCTGAAGATGATTCAATGCTTATTTTCTTCAGCTCAAATTGGGTGGTAGTTCTTGACGGTGAAGAAGAGATGGTCAGAAGCATGTGAGATGCTTGTTCAGCTTCTACACCAACAATCTCTTTCCCTTTGTCTTGTGTGATTGAAGTTGTTTGACGTGGCGCTGGCTCAGGTTCTCTTATCACAACACCTCCCACTGGTGGTCTCATGTTCTGGCTTTCCAGGCTTTGTTTAATCCCTTGTTGCAAAGCAGCCTCGTCTTCATCTATCAATCGCATGTCACCCTTTGGAGCCTCGGTTCCTTCAACATTCCCCTTTCCGACATCATTCTTTCTCTTTTTCTTCTTCTGTGATGAAGTGTCTGTAGATTGAGATCTATCATGTCTCTTCTTTGGAAGGGCGGCATATGAGGTTTTAGAGGATGATTTAGTGCAGGAAGTAGACTTTGTGGACTTGGGTTGTGAGGGATCGGGAGTGTCATCAACATTGGATCTGGATACCCTTTTCTTGTATAATCTGAAGTAGTCAGTCTTCTTAATATCATCTGTTAGAAGTACATCAGGAATTGGCATTCTAAAGATCTCTCTATTGACACCTCTGGCAACATATTTGTGGTTACCAAGTAAAAATTCATCCCTAGCATTATGGAGGACTGACTCGCTCCTTGGATTAAAATGATGAGTCTGTTGCAGGAACTGAATGATAAGCTTCGAGAATCGTATGCTAGGAATTACAAGTTTGTGTACTTTCTTCCTTCCTTGGGCTTGATTCTAAACATTTGTTCTGTCGGTGATGAAAGTGTGCATAGACAACGAGAATTCTTCCTAAATACGTTCCTTAACATCAATGTTCACCCCTTTGATGAGACCCCATAAGATTTACAGAATAGGTGTCCTCACTTTATCGAACCCCGAGGTTTTGCCTGATAAGCATAAGTTGAGAATAGTGGTAATGGCTCTCCAAGGTTGATACATGTGTCCGGTGATGATATCTGAGGCCCTTGTTACGTTAACTTGATAACCCAAATCATTTAGAAAGTCTATTAGTTCTTCCGCACTAGGTGGAGGGACAGATTGTTTGGTAGGGTCACATGGTGTGATTCATAGGGCCTTACTGAGAATGTCAGATGTGATTTCGAAATCCTTATGATCAAGCTTACAAGAATAATTGGCTGTGATCTTGTCCCATGTAATGGTGTTCCAAAATTGTTGTAGGTAAATGGAAGGGATCGTGCATTGCTTGGTCATGGCACTAAAGAAGTTAGTGTTCTTAAGAATATCAATAGAAACTTTGAAGATTGGATTTTGTTGTAATCTTTCCATGTCCACATAGCAGTTGCTTTTGCCTATCTCTACCCATTTATCTTCTGGAAAAATTTCGTTGTCTGTAAGAACTGTGGGTGGAGCAGAAGTAGCAAGGTTCTCGGATGAGGTTGTGTTTGCCATTGAAATTCTATAGAAACACACATACAACAACAATGTTCGAGAGTATGTTAGGTTAGACATGGTTAGCTAAACAACTTAAATGCAACCTCATGACATAAGCACAATAAGTAGCAGACATTACAGATTAACAACAATTAGATTTAAATGCTCAGAAAATAGGTTAAGATGCTTAAGTAATTTCACAGAGTAACAAATCATTTTGACACGGTTTTCTAGAGACAAGTTGCTTTGAGCAAAATTGATAAAACAAAATTGGTATAATATGATTTCATGAGACAAGTCGCTATAATGGAAGTGTTATAACAAGTCGCTAAGTCAAGTTGTCAAATCAAGTCGCTACAAGAGAAACCAGATACAAGTTGCTTTAAACAAAAAAATGTTATAGCAAGTCGCCATGAACAATTTGTCAAGACAAATCGCTACAAATAAAACCTGAGACAAGTCGCTATCATGAAAGTATTATAGCAAGTCGCTTTAAACAACTTGTCAAAACAAGTCGCTACAAGAAAAACCAGTGACAAGTCGCCATTGTGAAAATGTTTTAGCAAGTCGCTAACTTGTCAAAACAAGTCGCTATAACAAAAACCTAGTAACAAGTCGCCTTTGTGAAAATGTTTTAGCAAATCGCTAACTTGTCAAGACAAGTCGCTAAAACAAATACAAGGATAAGTCGCTACTACAGGCATCACCCAATTACATAACAAGTCGCTAGCAAGAATGTTTAAAGTATTGACAACTCGCCATGAGAAATATATGAGCCAACTCGCTACCAAGAACATCCTGCCATCAGTTAAGTCGCTAACAAGAACACTTATTGTCATATCTAACCAACACATATCACACAAGCAAATGAACCAATAGTCATGTCCAAAAACACTACAACGATTGAATAACACAACTACACAAGCATATACATAACCGCGTAATCATCATCCCAACATATATATAACGTTTTTACAAAAGAGCGCACAGGGGAGACCAAGAAAACACACATATGCACCATCAATTTCAACAAAAGATACCCTAAGAACAACTAATTCAATATCAATCACTCCCATTAAACATATCTATTAACCAACCTAGATAATGAATCAATTGTCGAAGGAAAGTTGCTCGGAGGAATCTGTTAATAGACGTGCGTTAGAGGAGGAATTAGGTATAAAAGAATCGAATCAAAAATGTTAAAATTCAACCAACCACACACAAATCGCTACAAAAACCGGTCACGTGAGAGAGAGAGAGAGAGAGAGATAGTATTTTAGATTTTTGCAATTTTACCGAGTGTCAAGTCGCTAGGGCTTTAAGTATAGTTTTCAAGTTTCACAAAATGACACCTTCAGTCCTTATACTTAAACAAAGTGAGGCAAGTCGCTAGCAATACATAATACACAAGGCAAGTCGCTAGACCTAAATTGGACAAATCGCTAGCACAAAGTTAGGCAAGTCGCTATGTCAAAACATACCATTCACAAGTATCAATAAATGACACATTTGATCCTTGTATTATGACAATAGAGACAAGTTGCTACCTATCTTAGTATCACATATAAATATGTACTATTGACTCTAACAGCCCTTGTACCTAGCAAATTGCATGCAGATACGGTGGATAAGTAACATTCATGTTGAGTATGACAGGTACCATATAAGAAGTAACATGGATAAGCCATCTAGCACAATGAACACATAAAGAATCATGACTTAAACATGCAGCAACAAACAAGTAAGCACATTACATATATCAAACAATGATGTAGAGATAAATTGAAAGATTCTCCCGCTTAATCAATGTCACAAATTAAGAGTGAACATTGATTGAATTTCAACCCCCGTTTTAAAATAGAATATATCTTTTGTTCGAACTTCATCTATGGACCCGTATCATTATTGAATGACATTTCTAGGACCGTAGATGTTATCGATAACAAGAAATACACCTTTTATCAGATTTTGGGTAAAGATTTAATTAAAAAAAATTGATTGATTGATTGATTTTAAAATTAAATTTTTTTTAATACAAGTGCAAATTAATTTGTGCACGAATTCATGAGAACGAGTCCTGATTCAAGTCGAACAGGAGTCAAAGTACGAGGTACATCAATTCTGACAAGCTACAATTCCTGAGTGAGCAATCTTCATTTCTGTTGGAAACCAGGTCATGATGTTCATGATTGAATAGAGCATCGTACCTTAAAAAGACTGAGGACACTTTGCACTAATAGCACATGTAGTATTCGATGAGTTAGTGACATGAGTATCCTCACTATTGGATGTTGCACAGTTTGGTCTAGGAGTGTCATTAATAGAAATCCCTTTAGGTTCAATATTCTTGAAGATTTTTCCTGTGGGCATCCACTTAAGGCAAGATCTATGTGAAATCCGTTTGGATCCTGAAAACTTAAATAATCTACCAGTAGGAATCCATTTGAAACAATTGCTAGTAGATTTGGATGTAGCCACTTCCCCGATTTTGAACATTGGTCCTTTTGTAATTAGTTTGTTTCTTAGGGGATTGATCAGCCATTTGATGGTTCTTATATGAACTAGATGAACTCCTAATATTCCTGATCTTAGGGCTTCGAACATTAAGCTGGGGATTGTTATTCATCATATCGGAATGAATTAGTGAAGTGACTGGTTTTGTCAAAACTATATTCTCATCAACTTGGGAGGCAAGCTTAGATTTCGATGGTTTAAATCTTTCTGTTTTAAAAGCATTGGGCTGCCTGACTACAGCTTGTTCTGATTTATTCAATACAATTGGCTTTCCCAAGGTCGATGGTTTTGCAAACTTAGTGTTCACCCTATTTCCAATAGATTTCCTAAGCTCATTTTTTAAGGAAACAATGGTGAAGCTCTTATCTTGAATTTGGGCTTTGAGGGCATCAATGTCAGCCAACAAGGAGTTAGTTTGATCTATCAGCTTGGAATTGTTCTCTAATAAGTTCTTTCTCAAGGACTCATTTTCCCTTAATAGGTTGGTCACACATAGAGCCAATTCATCATTCCTAGATTTCAGCGGACCACTCACCTCATAGTTAGGATTGTTTATCCCTATATTACATTTCTTATGCAAATCTGAGAGTTGCAATTTCAGATTACATATGGTTGAGTCTTTGTCCTGAATCTGGGTTTTTAACAGGTTAATTTCAAAAAATTCTCGAAATTCTGGGAATTCCGGATTTATGCAAGGTTTTGTAGCAAGAGAACTTTCTTCTCTTTGTTGTATTGAAATTTCTAAGGAAATACAATATTTTTCAAGGATTGTGTATTTGTTTAAAAGTTCATCATAAACCCCTTTTTCAACCATGTCGTTTGCTTTAAAGATTTTAGACTTAGACTCAACCAAGAAACATTTATCAATATCATGTTCAGAATTAGGGTCATTTTGTTTAGGTACATTAGCAGATGCATTATGTTGATCAGTTAAGGGTACCTCATCACATGAAATTTGTTCATTTGTTGGTATGACATCTGCATTCACATTATGCATAACAGGAGTTACTGAAACGCATGCTATTTCAAGCTTATCTGACTCTAAGCCTCTGTATTCAGTACAACCAGTTTCATCATCCTTTGTTGTATCTGATATTTTGCATTCAGCATCATCTGTCCTTTCAACTGATCCATTACCCGACATATCACAACTTTCACTTAATATTTCCTGACACCCATTCAAAACATTCAAATTATCATTCTCTTGAGCAGCTTCCTTAATGTACTTTTCCAAATTATCCATAAGTTGGATAAATGTGTTGATGAACTCATGAATTTACATTCCATTATGTTTCTTGAAGGAAATTCCAGACACGTGGTGATCAAAGTCTGCGGAATATTCCCCATTGATAAATGGCTGAAATTGGTTGTAGATTACCTGAAGTGCATCATTGGAATCATCCATTAATACCTTCTTTTTGGTAATTTGAAGCTTCAGTTGTTCTAAGTTCAGCAGCAAGGTTTTTGTCAATGTAGGTAAGTCCTGGCGGAAGAGAGCACTGCATGTTCGATCCCTAGTTGTGGATAACAGTTGTATGATGTGCTGATGAAGTAGTTGATAGGGCTCAATGTTGCATTCCATTAACATGTGTGATTCTTTGATATTTGACTCAGAATGTGAAGTGTTTTGATCATAATTTGCTGACTCAATCATGGTTAAACATTCTGAGTAGCAAACAGTTTCTTTGTTCTGTGAGGTATCATAGAGTTCGAGCACTTTGGAGATTAAAGGGTCAGTGATGTAAGTCATTGTGTTGATGGATATTAGGCACAGGTCGCTTGCATTAATTCACCAAGTCACTAAATACCTTGAAGACAAGTCGCTACTCACCCAAGTCGCTAGGTATAAACCTTGAGAACAAATCGCTAAGTACAACTCGCTAAAAGCTCAAGTCGCTGTGAACCATGTCGCTAGACACAATTCGCTAAAGCAACAACTCGCTAAGCTGACAAGTCGCTAAAGAAAAACTCGCTAAGTGGGCAAGTCGCTAAGGAACAACTCGCTAAGAGGCCAAGTCGCTAAAGAGCAACTCGCTAGTCACAACAAAGACAAGTCGCTGAAAATAGTAAAGACAAGTCGCTACATTGAACAAGTCGCTAGCCGAAGTGGTACCTCCACTACTTTGTACTATTTGTCGCCTTGTCTCAATAGACAAGTCGCTAATGCTCAAGTCGGTACCACTTCAACTACAAGTCGCTGAATACTAAAGAAGCAAGTCGCTACCAAGAATAAATATCTGAGAGTCAAGTCACTAAACAAAGCCCTTTTCAATCCAAAACAAGCCCAACCACAGTGATTCAAGCTTTCCAAATCAAAACCCAAGCACATACAATGATTATAAACACAAAAGTACAATCAAAATTCAAACTTTAACACAAGAAATGATCCAAATGATGCAAAAACCACTAAACTTTTTCAAACCCAAAAACCATATAAAACCACTAGAAATCCAAGAACATGTAAGAGAGATGATCAAACCATGGCTCTTGATACCATTTGTTACATATTGAATTTCACAAACACATAAATAATCACAAATATGGGCGTATGATTATATGGTTTTAGAGAGAGAAAGTGGGATATTCTAGTGAGCGAAACACATGGAAGGTTAGATTCCAAATGAACATCCAACCCTCTCCCTTGTGGGGAGAGGGCTATTTATAAAAAGAAGCACGCCCTCCTTTGGGCTGTGAATCAGGCATACAATGGGTAAAGACCCGTCCTTCCTCCACGGTGTTGCACTAGACTAAACTATGCTAATAACTAACTAACAATGACATAATAAACGATATGTCTATGAGTTAACATAAGCTAGATTATATTTGGGGTGACCGATGCTTCACTATAGAATTTCCAATTCCTAACAGTTTTACAATTCACAAGCTTTAAATCTTTCACTCCATCTCTTATGCTATTTATACAAGTATGAGTATTAACTTTATCCTTAGTGACAAACTGACATTTTACAGAAGACAAAATACTGATGTATTTTGTCTCTGTTTACAAAGACTATATTAAGTAAAAGACAAGGCTGCTTTCCATAAGTCAGTGATAACACTGAGCCTGATAGTTTGCCATTCAGGGAAAGTTGACTTTGGTTGATAAGGACTTCATCTTATCTGATTCAAACTTGTCCTGCCTTATCTCGCTCATTCTTCAGTCTTCATTGCCTTCAGTCTTCTACTTCAGTTTGTCTTCATTGAAAGTAGTTGGTGAGGAGTTTAGGGATTCAGTGAGTTATTGTCATCACTCACTGAATCCACCATCTTCTTATTGACTCATTCTTCACCTCTTAAGTTCCGCCTTACTGAGTGGAGAGACTTCTTCTTCGCCTCTTACTGAGTGTCCTAAAGATGGCTCACTAAGAGACTATGCACTCAGTGACATGTTACTGTTTAACGGTCTAAACACTTAGGGTATTTTCTATTCAAATCCTAGATTTAAGGGGTTTGGGTATTTACTGAACCCAACAATCTCCCCCTATTTGGATATACAAATAGCCTAAGTGATTGATCAGTGTAAGTGAGCAATTGGCTTCTTCTTACACTGAATGTACTAATGAACATAACAAGGAACACTGAATATTTTAACACAACATACATCGTTTATTGATCAATTACATAGTTCCTATCACTAGTACAAAAGATAAATGATAATTTCAATCAAGATGGATCCCCAGTGCTTCAAGCTTGACTTTCTTTGTGATGAGTGTTTCTTTGTCAGGGTGCTCTCTTATCTTGGCGTTTAAGTCAGCACAGAACTTGACGTTTGCAGAAGTCTGAATTTGAGAGGTCACTGGTATGTAGCTCAGCATTGTAGCCACACCTGCCTGATCAATGTCACTCCACCTTTGGAATGATGGGTTTCCATATACATCAATGAAGAACAGACCTCTTTCAGGCTTTTCAATCACAAGACAATTTACAAACTTCACACCTTCAGGTAGCTCCCTATTGCATTCCAGTCCAGGCACTTTGATCTCCGGCTCGAACTCAACTCTTTTTCTTTTGCCTTGGGCTGGCTGAGACTAAGATCCTTGTGGTGCTGTTAAGGCAGGCTGAATCCCCAGTATTGCTGGTGCTTTCCTCAGTCTTTCATACCTTTTGCTGAGCATTTTTATCAGCTCCTTAACCACCGCATTCTGTTTCTTTTCAATTATAGGACCAAGCTCATCGAGTTCAGTGATCCCAACGTCAGTGAATTTCAGGGGATCATGAACCTCGAAGTGTCTTTTATCAGCCCCCTGTAGACATTCATTGCCAGTGGTTTGGATTTGGGGATGATTCTGACATTAGTGATTTTCTCAGACAGCCTTCTGCTTGTCATTGACCAGTTGTAGTGGTCAATTCTTTCGTTTCTGATGGCTGCAGCTCTTTTGTTCTTTTCATCTAACTTCTTTCTCATTTCAGCCATTTGAGCTGCCTGAGCATCTTTGAACTTCTGTCCTGCCTGACCCTTTTCAAGCTTCTTAGGATCAATTCCTATGTTCTCAGCTTCCTCAGCAACAACTTGTACCAGTGCTTCTTTGCTCTTTCTTTCTTCCTCAGCTAGTTTCCTCATCCTTTCTTCCTTAGCCAGATAGGCACTTAGCTGTTGTGGAGTGAGCAGGTACTCAGTGTTGCCGATCATATAGGGGATCTTCTTAGGCTCAGATGTTTGCTTTATTGCCTTTCCTTTGTCCTGGCCTAAAGAAGATGATGCTACCAGTGGTGGTGTTGTAGTCATGATTGTTTTTGTTGGTGGGACTGATGAGATGGGTGTTGCTGAAACTGGTGGGAGTGATAAAATAGGTGTTGCAGAGATTGGTTGAGCTGGCTCCCCCTCAGTGTGAGAGGAAGTCTCTTCAGTGGTCTTCTCCCCCTCAATTGTTGCCGCAACATTAGTAAGAGCAAGAGTTGCCTCGGACACTGGGGAAGTTGGTGTTGCTTGACCTTCGAAGGCTTGGTAGATCTCCGTGACCATAGCCTTAATGTCAGTTGTATCCTTCTGAAGATCAGTGACTTTATCTGCTAGATTAGCCTGAGAGAGTTCCAAAGCAGTCATTCGAGGCCCAAGATTCCAAGCCATTGAAGATGATGCCTTAGCCAAAGTAGTCACTTGAGCATCCAAAGAACCCAATGTAGCCTGAAGAGATTGAACTGAAGATTGAAGACCCTGAACATTGGCAGTTTTGAGCATAGTGATAAGTTCAGTGTGGCCTGAGAAAATTTTCAAGTAAGCCTCAGTGGCCTCCAGCACTTTGGATTTGAGTGTTGGGTCTTCTTTGACCGAGTCCTTGATTTCATCAATCTTTGTCCCACAACCCTGAAGATGCTTTATAAATTGGACCAGATTTTCATCCATCATGTGAAGATGTTGGTACATGAGATCTCTGTGTTCATCAATGTTTGCATCAAAAGCATGTACCTCAGCCTTCATATCTGCATAGCTGGCTGCAGCTTCAGTGTGTTGATCCCATAATGTTTCAGTAACCCTAGAGTATAACTTCCTTGAAGCTTTAGTGATCCACATAACAAGTTGCCTCTCTGTCAGTGGAAGAGTATTATCAAATTTTCTGAATTCTTCAGAACAGGAAGATGCAGAAGAGTCAGAGTCATTATCTTCAGGCTGGAAAGGTGACTCTTTAGGCTCTTGTGGATCAGGCTGATGCTCTTGTTCAGTTTGAACATCAGCATCCACTTCTTCTCCTGCTGATAGAATTTCATCTTCACTTTCAGCTTGTTCTTCATCAGAGAATAAGATTTCGTTAACCTCAGCAACTGTCAGTAAACCGGTGGTGGTGATGGGTTCCATATCAGCGGGTGGTATTAATCCCTCTGAGTCTTTGTCCCCCGTTTCTCCTTCAAGCACTGATGGGTTTTTCCCAGTGCTATCCCTAGAAGCAGTGGCAGTGAGATCCCTATCAGTGGGTTGTTCAGTTCCCTCTGAGTCTTTGGGATCATTCAGTTGGCCCTCAAACAAAAGCTGTGATTTTTGAATGTCATCCTTGGGCAATGTGGAAGGCGCTCCCTACCAGCGAGTTGTATGTTTTCCCTCTGGATCTTGGGGAGTAGTAGTTGGGACCAAGGGCACTGACTGTGATGTATCAGTGTCCTTCGTTGTCACCGGGGTGGATGTTGTTTGGTCACCAGTGGGTGGCAGATCAGTCTGGGACTTCTTTTGCCTTTTAGGCTGTGCTCCAGAAGCCTCAGGGCCCTGAGAATTGGGTTTGGTCTTAGTCCCATTCTGAGACTTCCTCTTTCTCTTTTTAGGAGCAGGGTTTGGAGACATTGAGTCCCTTTGGTTATTTACAGCAACCATATGGGCCGTCAATTCAATATCAGTGACTTGGGATGGGTCCTTTTGAAAATTTGATTGACTCAGGAAACCAGGTAAAGTAGTGTATTTAAATTCCTGAGGGTAATTTCAACCCAGTAACACTTGTAAAGCACATGAGACAAACCTAGGGAACGAAATGTATTTCGCCCTAGTTTTGCTCAGTAGCTTGGTTACGAGATCACTGTAAATGATCTCCCCAATGTCGACAGTGGCCCCATTCATCAAGCAGTATGCCACCATCAACTGAATATAATTAACTTGTTCAGTGGATGAGTGATTCCCGCCGAGAACCTGAATCACAAATGTGAACAGGATCTTCCAAGCCGCAGGAAATGAGTTCTTGGTGACTGGGCTTCTGTCCAAAAACTTTTGATCCAAAACAATTTGTTTTAACCCATCCTTAACTGTGGAGGGTTCAGGATGGGCAACATAGACTCCATTATTATAGTCTAACCCTGTTGAAGTACAAAAAGTTTTATAGTCCAGGGTGACTGATCTTTCCCTATTAAACAGACTAAATTTGATGAGATACTCCCTGAGGGGTCTGAGATCAGTCTCATCAGTTGAGGGTGACGGGTCATAGGCCACTGCTGTAGCCCAAAACTCCCTAAGGAGGTTTTGGTACAGAATTGATGGGGACTGAGTAAAGGCCTTTTTCAGTGGGCAGTTGAATAAAAACTTCAGTATGTCCTTATAGGCTGGGACATTTGGGGGGTATTCAAAATTGCCTATAACGTTGTTTTTTTTAAATTCAACATTACTAAGATCCCCTACCCACTGTGGTGCAAACTGAAGAGATTGTGTTCTTGCCATTTCCATTAAAACGTTTTAGGGTTTTGAACAAGATATATTGACAAGAACAATCAAAGAGTTTGAATCTCTTAACTTTGTAGTGAAAAACCTTTTGTAAATGTTTACAGAGAAGATTTTAGTGAAAAACTTGTTTTAGAGGATTAAAAACACAAAGATTTTTGGGTTTGAGAAGTAATTTTGACAGAGTTTAGATGCAGAAAATCTTTATGTGTGTTTTTAGTGTTTTTGAGAGGGGTATTTATAGAGTGGTGAGAGGGGTAATTTTTGCCTAAATGAGGATTTGTAAAGTTAGTTTTTAAAAACATTTTGTTTACCTCATTTAATGCCACCTACTCCACTACCCGCAGTAATTTCCCGGTTTTCAAGGGAACAGTTGCAGTGCATTCTGCAGTAATAAAATATCCACGAGATATTTCATGTGAGAGGAGGCATTTAATGCCAAGTGGGATGAGGTAAGGTGTTTGAAAGACCCTTGAATTTGATGACAGTAAGATAAAGAGACATATATTCCTATATTAAATTGGTGTGTTTACCAACCTAGGACATTTAAGTAACTGATACTTGGTGCATTTAGTTACTCATTCAATGCTCAATATCTAAAGTCAGGGTCCCTGAATGAGTCTAACTCATTCAGTGAGAGGGTTGTTTAGGGGTTTTGTTCATGGGGAATGAACCTTTTCAGAGAAGACTTACTGAGATTAGGACTGATGTTCAATATGCTGACTTTCAATGTCAAGCATTCCTAATTCAGCTTTCAGTCTCCTAAAGGTAGGTTCATCTAAAGGTTTGGTGAAGATATCAGCAAGTTGATATTCAGTAGGGATGAAATGAAGCTCTATGTCTCCTTTCATTATGTGGTCCCTGATGAAATGATATCTGCTATCAATGTGTTTGGTTCTTTGGTGAAGGACAGGGTTGTTGGAGATTGCAATAGCACTAGTGTTATCACAGAAGATGGGTACCATTTTGTAATGGATGCCATAGTCACTGAGTTGACTTTTCATCCCTGCAGCAGCCACATACTCAGCTTTAGCTGAAGACATAGCCACTGATTGTTGCTTTTTAGCACTCCAACAAACCAGTTTTCCTCCAAGAAATTGACAGGACCCTGGGGTACTTTTTCTGTCCATGTTGCAGCCAGCATAATCAGAGTCAGAATATCCTTTGAGATCAAACCCTGAGCACTTTGGATAGTAGAGTCCAAGGCTTGGAGTTCCCTTCAGGTATCTGAGTATTCTTTTGGCTGCAGTGAGATGGGATTCTTTGGGATTGGACTGATATCTTGCTATTAGACAGACTGAGAATTGTATGTCTGGTCTGGAAGCAGTTAGATACATCAATGAGCCAACAATCCCTCTGAAATGGGTTTGATTTACTGATTTTCCAGTGAGATCAGGTCCAAGGTTGTTAGGAGGGACCATTGGTGTCTTCACTGAGGCACAGTCAGATATCTCATATTTCTTCAAGAGATTTCTGGTGTACTTCTCTTGATTGATGGAGATTCCTTTATCAGTTTTCCTGATTTGTAGTCCAAGGAAGTAAGTGAGTTCACCCATCATGCTCATTTCAAACTTCTTTGTCATTAGTTTTTCAAACTGTTTGCAAAGAGTGTAGTTTGTTGAGCCAAAGATGATGTCATCAACATATACTTGGACCAGTATCACATCTTGTTTTGTCCTGTAGATAAACAAAGTGTTGTCTATCTTTTCTCTGACAAACTTGTTTTGAATAAGGAAGGCTGAGAGAGTTTCATACCATGCCCTTGGAGCTTGTTTCAGTCCATAAAGGGCTTTGTCAAGCTTGCAGACATAGTCAGGGAATTCACTACTCTCAAAGCCAGGAGGTTGCTGAACATACACATCTTCCTTGAGTTCACCATTCAGGAATGCACTTTTTACATCCATTTGGTA
This sequence comes from Chrysanthemum seticuspe, assembly GCA_019973895.1. Classification (NCBI taxonomy): domain Eukaryota; kingdom Viridiplantae; phylum Streptophyta; class Magnoliopsida; order Asterales; family Asteraceae; genus Chrysanthemum; species Chrysanthemum seticuspe. The sequence continues at coordinate 209,662,957 of BPTQ01000005.1, forward strand.
AACTTTGAAGTTCATGTAGGTAGCATATGCAAGGAAGATCCTGATGGCTTCCATTCTTGCAACAGGAGAAAATGTCTCATCATAGTCAATGTCTTCTTGTTGACTGTAACCTTTGGCTACAAGTCTGGCTTTGTTTCAAATGACAGTGCCGTTTTCATCAGTTTTGTTTCTGAAAACCCACTTCATTCCTATGACAATGACATCCTGAGGACATTTGATCAAGGTCATGACCTTGTTTTTATCAAACTGTTGAAGTTCTTCTTGCATGGCCAGAACCCAGCTTGGGTGTTTTAGAGCCTCAATGACGCTTTTGGGTTCTATTTCTAATAGGTAATCAGCATATAGACATTCATTGGCTGAAGCTGCAGTTAACTTAGCAGCCATGCTTCTAATGAGCATGCCCTCAATGGTTCACCAATGATGTTTACAAGCTCAATGTCCTGAGATTTTGTCCACTAACTTTGTGGTCTAGGATCTGAGCTTGAAGAGGTCACTGGAGACTCAGAAGTGAGTTCAGGTGCAAGAGCCACAGAATCATTAAGATCATCTATTGAGATGTCTTGTTCAGGTTGAGGTTCATGAATCACAGGTTCCTGAACATTTGGTTCAGTATTACCTATCCCAGTGGGGACTTATTGGTTATCAATAAATTCGCTGATAGTTGGTTGGGGAAGGTTGTGAGGTAAGACATAATATCATCTGTCAGCATCAGCTTGGTATGAGGAATTGATTTTACTGTTATACTCATCAGGAGGATATCTTGATGAGTTATCAATTCCTATTTCCTCCACTGAGGTGTTGGTGAACCTGATGCTCTTTGAACTCTCATCAAAGGTGACATGAAAGGTTTCCTCAACTTGTTGTCTCCTTGTGTTAAATACCCTGAAGGCTTTGGAGATCAGTGAGTAGCCTAGAAAGTATCCATCATCAGCTTTAGCATCAAACTTGCCTAGATGATCCTTGTGGTTATGAATAAACACAGGACATCCAAACACATGAAAGTAACTGATATCAGGAAGTCTACCCTTGAATATCTCATATGGGGTTGTGTTATATCTTTTGATAATGATTGACCTGTTTTGGGTGTAACAGGCTATTTTGACTACTTCAGTCCAGAAATGTTTAGAGAGGGCTGAGCCACTTAACATAGTTCTAGCAGCCTCAATGAGAGTTCTGTTTTTCCTTTCAGCTACCCCATTTTGTTCAGGGATGTAAGGAGATGAAAAGTTTTGGGAGATTCCCTTTTCATCACAGAAATTCTCAAGCTCTTCATTTCTGAACTCAGTACCATTGTCAGTTCTGATTTGTTTAACAGTAATGTCATTATGGTTTTCAATGTTCCTGATGAATGACATTATTGTATTAGCTGCCTGACTCTTTTTGGAAAGAAAATATACCCAAGTGTATCTTGAGAATTCATCAACAATGACAAGTGTATACTTCTCATGCTGGATTGATCTAGGACTGACTGGTCCAAAGAGATCCATGTGCAGGAGGTGAAGGCAGCTTCTAATGGAGAAATTTTGTTTTGTTTTGAAAGATGCTCTTTGGTGTTTGCCTTTTTCACAGGCTGAGCATGGTTTATCTTTTGCAAAAACCAGTGATGGTAAGCCAAGGACCTTGTTTTGTTTTTCCAAGTTGTTGATGTTTCTGAAATTTAAGTGTGAGAGTCTCTTGTGCCACAGCCAGTTGACAGTTTTAGTGGCTTTGGCAAAGAGACAAGTTCCATCTTGAGAGAATGTTGACATGTCTAAGACATAAACATCATCTCTTCTAGGAGCTATCAAAACAACTTCTTTGTTGGAATTAAAAATGGTGCCTTCTTTGTCATTGAATTGCACAATGTATTTAGCATCACATAGTTGACTGACACTGATGAGATTGTATTTTAGACCATTGACATAAGCTATTCTAGAGAAAACTATTCCATTGCAGTATACTGAACCATAACCTTCAGTGGGACATGATGAGTTATCACCAAATACTACCTTGGGTCCAGGTTCCTTTACATACTTGTGCAGATACTCTTTAACACCAGTCATGCTTCTTGAGCATCCACTATCTAGATGCCAAATAGGCTCCCTGGCGTGTCTCTGCACAAATAGTAAACTGGATTAGTTTCTCTTGCTGACCCATATACTAGTGGGCTTGGGTCTAAAGGTCTGTTTGAATTTGGCAATTGACTCATGGTCAGTAGTTGAGTGCATTGTGCTACCACAGGTTTTACATTTAGAGACTGAGGATGACTCAGTGATTCTGGGTTGCTTGGAACTTCTCCTTGCTTGGATGAAACTGTCATGCTAGGATGTCTCATGAGCTGGATTTCCGCAAATATCACAGCATGTGTTCATGAGACAATCATCAGGATGATGATCATTAAAGCCACAGTGTGGACAAGGAGGAAAGGGTTTTGCTCTTTACTTTTGAGCAGATTTGGAGGTTGAAGCATACTGATGACCAACTTTGGTATAGTTTGCTTTACTGAGTGAACTTACATATTGTAAGTGACCAGAAGTTCTGTGATCATCCTTTTTGCAGATCATACAAAAAAGGATTCTATAACAGTTGTTAGTGGTGTGACTGGTATAGTGGCATAGATCACACTTCTGCTTGGGTTTGGTGGTGTATTTTGACTTTGAGGAACTAGAGGAGGCTGACTTTGTTTCCTTGATTTATTCATGGACTTTTTCGATGGATTCCATCTTATCAGTTAGCTTCCTCACAAGTTCAGTCAGTTGCTGAATTTGGTCAGCTTTAGTGGGGACTAAGGATGTGGAAGTCTCAGTGGGGGTAGACTCTTGTTGGATTGGTGTTGTTGGTCTTTTCAGGATGGTTCTACCAAGTCCAGACCTTTCTTTTGGTGCTTGAGATTCTGCTTCAGACTCAGAGATGTGTTCAGTACTACTGGGCACATCAGGGAGTCCAAGCATGCTCTTTAGAGCTTGGCTTTCAGGCTCTAGTATCCTTCCAGAATCGAAATTTGGAAGCTTACTCTCAGGATTAACCCTTTCAATCCAATCACTGAGCTTGGGAATAGTCAACACATTGGTAATCATGCTACTAGACACAAATGGTTTGGGAGATTGGTCATTGTCGTGAGAGTCAGGGAGATGATCTTCACCTATGACTCTCTTTTTGCTACTGGAGCCTCCCACAGTATCAAAGACCCTTGGATTCTTAGCAGTCCAACTAGCAATGATATCCTTTTCTTTCTTAAGTTCATCTTGAAGAGCCTGATTTCTTTTAACTAATTCAGTGTTTTTAATTTGCAAAGTGATAGCCTCAAGCTTATTTTGTTTTAAAAGAAGCAGTTCATCCCTACACTTGTTCAGTTCAAAACTTAGCTTGTTATATTTTGAAAAAATATTTAATCGTTGTTGTTCTACAAACTTAAGGTCAACATTGATATAATTCATATAAGACTGTCAATCAGAGTCATCATCCATAGAAAGTAAATTATTTACCTTCTTCATTGTGATGTTGACCCACTCTCCATTCCTGGCATGATTCTTCCCAACAGCTAGCTTATCCTCTTTTGAGAGGGCTATCAGTGTACTGACATGCACCATTTCATCATCAGATGAGACTAGCTCTTCATCCCAGTCGAAGGTTTCAGCAATAAGGCCTTTGTTTTTACCCTGCAAAGATTTATCACTATTTGTTGTTTCTGAGGGACTGGCCTCAAGCAATGCAAGCTTAGCTTTGACTTTCCTGTACTTAGCTTCAAAATCTATAGTTTTGTTTTGGTCAGATTTGTTTTGAAAATTTTGATGAGACTGATAGATTTTTGGTTGAAATTTGCTAAAGCCTGAGGACTGATTTGACCATGATGGTTTGTAAGAGGGTTCAGAAATTGTTTTTGAAAAACAGTCTTTTGCAAAATGACCTCTTTTGTGACACTTAAAGCATTCAGTGTCCTCATTTGCTTTAGTATTTGAAAAACCTTTTTTTCTTTTTATAAACCTTCGAGAGTTAGCAAGGAGTGCCATTTCCTGAAATTCAATGTTCAGGTCATTTAGGTACTCCTCACTTGATCTCTCATCAGGCTCATCCTCTGAATTTTCCTGAAAATCTTGAACCACACTGTTAGAATAAAAAGCAGTTGATATTGGTGTTGAAGTGGTGGTCAGGGACTTCTTGACTTCCTGAGACTTCTTTAAGTCAGGGTATCGTCTGTTGATGAGATTTTCCTCATAGACAAATTTCCCATAAATTTCAGGAAGTTCAAGATTCTAGATATGATTAGCATTCCTAAGTCCCTGAGAGAAATTCAGCCACTTCTTAGGGAGATTATTGACAAAACCAACATTGATTTCATGTGTGGACAACTTAACACCATCATTTGATAGTTCATTTAACAAAGTTTTGTATCGGGTGTAAGTTTGAGACAGAGTTTCTGAGTCCTTAGCCCTGAAGGTGTTATACTCAAGTTTCAGGTCCATTATCCTGTTTTCCTTGGTATCAGATGGGCCTTCATGACTGTGTACCAGGTCATCCCAGGTTTGTTTAGCTGTACTACAGCTTATAACTGACTCCATAATATCATCAGGAAGACATGATATGATGATACTTTTGAGTCTTTGGTCCTGGTTGACCACTCTCCTCTCATCCTGAGTCTACTGAGCTTCAGGTTTAGGTAAACTTTTAGCAGTCTTTAGGATAAATGGACCTTCATTTATACACTTGATATAATAAGGTTCCATCCCAATCAAATAGCAAAGCATACGCTTTTTCCATTTGTTAAATTTACCAACTTCAAGTCTAGGGGCAACAGTTGAATAAGCTCCACCCTTTTTGTCGACTAGTTGGGGTACATCAATTTCAGCCATTTAGGATCCTGATTTAAAAACAATTTTGAGCAGCCTTGAAAAGGGGTTTTATAATCAGCCTATTCTGATACCACTTGTTGTGCCCTATTCACTATCGAAAAAAATAGTTAAGTATTTAAAAACAAACTAATAGTGAATCAATGACTGAAATGACATAAGTAAAAACACACTGATAAATTTTCAACATAATATTCTTTATTAGAAATGAATCAAAAATAATACATTACCCAAGTACTTGCGGAACAGTACTTGGGATTGAAATGAAAAAGTGTTGGTAACTCTTCACTAAGCTCAGGCTAAGTCTGAGCACAACTACTATGGAACCACTGAGCTATCTCAGGGACTGAGTTGTATTTGGAGGAGTAAAAGATGGCTTGTGTGTGTTTTACAATTCACAAGCTTTAAATCTTTCACTCCATCTCTTATGCTATTTATACAAGTATGAGTATTAACTTTATCCTAAGTGACAAACTGACATTTTGCAGAAGACAAAATACTGATGTGTTTTGTCTCTGTTTACAAAGACTAAATTAAATAAGAGACAAGGCTGCTTTCCATAAGTCAGTGATGACACTGAGCCTGATAGTTTGCCATTCAGAGAAAGTTGACTTTGGTTGATAAGGACTTCGTCTTATCTGATTCAAACTTGTCCCGCCTTATCCCGCTCATTCTTCAGTCTTCATTGCCTTCAGTCTTCTACTTCAGTTTGTCTTCAGTGAAAGTGGTTGGTGAGGAGTTTAGGGATTCAGTGAGTTATTGTCATCACTCACTGAATCCACCATCTTCTTCTTGACTCAGTCTTCACCCCTTAAGTTCCGCCTTACTGAGTGGAGAGACTTCTTCTTTGCCTCTTACTGAGTGTCCTGAAGATGGCTCACTGAGAGACTATGCACTCAGTGACCTGTTACTGTTTAACAGTCTAAACACTTAGGGTATTTTCTATTCAAATCCTAGATTTAAGGGGTTTGGGTATTTACTGAACCCAACACATATCTTACACAATCTTGGATAGATATGGTTGACTATGGTAAGATTTTGGTAATCCTGCTGTTAGACCCCGGCGGCACCAAATATTAACATGGACGGAACCCTTTTGAGGGGTCCGTGGTCCGTGGTGCCTGGTGAGTATTTTGGCTATAAATAGCAAAGCCAAACCAAGTTGTTTTTTATCCCTTTCTCTCATATTCCCATACATTCCTTCTCTCTAACATTTCTAACTCAGTTTCATATCATATTAGTGATCTCTTTTGTAGCTAAGAAGATCAAGGCATATTCAAGCTTCAACAAGTTGTTGGAAGTCTTGTTTGTTTGTTGTTGTATGATCTTGTGTTGATTCATACATCGTTGTTGTAACAAACCATCATAATCTTGTGAGTGTGAGTGGTTAGTATTTTAGTCCTTAAAATACATTGTGTGTGGGAGTGGTTGTACCCTTGAAAAGAACTCGACATCTAGCTTAGTGTCGGAAATAGTGTGTAAGCGAAGTGTAAAGGTTTCTCCGCCGGTGAAAGGAGCTTGTTGACTAGTGAAGTTAAACTCTCGAGTGTGAGACTCGAGGAGTGGAGTAGGGCAAGGAAAAAGAGTCCTTGTAGACCGAACCACTATAAACAACTTATCGTGGTTTGATTGTTTCTTTCCTTATCTACTCTTTATATATTGTTTGCATATTGATTATCATTCACTAACATATCTAAGATCAATATCAATTGATCTTTTAATAAGTTTCAAAACAAAGTTTTTAATCGGTAAACTATTCAACCCCCCTTCTAGTTTTCCACAAGAGTATTAAACCTTCTACACTTTCCTGCGACTAAAAGCGATTCCCTAACAAACCTTCTACACTTTCTTGCGATTTCCTCTAACAATCTTACACCTTTTAATTGTTTAATATTCCTCGCGTGAGACTGTTAAACCTTTTAATTGGTTTCTTTCAAATCGTGGGTCATTGGAACCTATATTCGCTTTTCTTTTGCGTTGAATGATTACCTTTTCATGTAAACTGAGCTTAGTATGATATTATTTTATAGGATCGTACCTGACTTACTTTTACAATCATTATTATCATTGTACGTCTATTGCATGTTGTGTTTTTATGATGGGTTAGAGTATTTGTTTTCATGCTATTAAAACCTTAACTTGCGTTAGGGTTTATATCTTTCATATTGTATGTGTGCTATTGTTGTTTGATTTCGTATTGTAGACTGCTGGTATCTTGAATTTTTTGTGGGGTTTGGAGAGATGGAAAAAGGATTTTTGAATTGGTATGTGATGAGTGTCTAAATACTCATCATTTTTGTACTATCTAGACTGCAAAATCATCTGAAAACGCTCAAAAATGCATCAAAATGATGAAAATATCACAAATCAGTGTTTTATGTGTTTCAAATGCAAAAATATCAAAATCAGATGAAAAACGTATCAAGTTTGCAAAATTGGCAGTTTTAGTCCCCCAAGTTTCAAAAGTTGTCAAAAACAGTCCCTGGTATATCAAAATAAAGAAAAATATCATTCAAGGTCCTTGAAATATTTTAAATTGTCAAAAACGGTCCTTGAATGAATCTTTGGTCAAATGGCGGAAAAGGTCCTTCAACTTTGAAAAGTGGCAAAAATAGTCCTTGGAAGTTTGAAAGTGTCTATTTTGGTCCTTGTACTATTGGAGCTTGTCAGTTTTGGTCCCTTGAAACAACTTTGAGATATTGGCAGATTTGGTCCTTGAATTTTCAGAAAATGCAAAACAAGTCCTTGTATTAATACAAGCCTTGTCCCTTTGTACCACTTGACCCTTGCCATATGCACCTTTGGACCCTGCCATACACTTGTGACCCCCTTGTTTGACCCCCCCCCCCCCTTTGTCTGATATTAACCCCAAGTCAAACCGGTCAACCCTATCATCCATTTCCCTCCAAAGTCTTTCTCATCCAACTGCTGCCCTGAAATCACTCAACCAACCTCACCTCCAGCTCACATACACCTCCCCTTGTCCCCTCCACCTCAACAACATCCAAGAATCATTAAATGATCCCTCCTTCCTTGTACTCAACCCCTCACCTGTTGATAATCCATTTTGGCGCCATTTTGAATTTAGACGGTTGAGATCACTTGGACAAATCCAACAGCTAAGGAGGAGAGAGAAGACCAATTGGCAGCTATTATAAAGAAATGATGGAAGAAGAACAGAGGAGTCCTTAGTTTTTTTTTATTTTTAGCAAAAAATAGTTTTCTATGTTTTATTTGTAATTCGTATTTAAATTTTATGCAAGAATAGTTCTGGGTTTAATCATTTCTGTGTTGTAAGAACTTATTTAATCATAATTAAACAGTGTTCATCCATTAATTCTCTGTTTTTAGCCTTAACTGCTTTTCCCGCTAAAACCATTCATGGTTAATTAATCTGTTTTAAGTTGTGAATCTTGTTCCATTAAACCTGTTTTCAACTATTAAGGTAAATGAAAGTATTTTGGAAGAGTTTCATGCACTGAAACACAGATTTCATCAAAAGTCAAAGAAAGTCAAACTGCACAGTACCTATAAGCTGTTTTGCAGTTTAAGCTAATGTGGAAAAGCTAAATCTGGTTTTATAGCTTGTTTTGGACAAGCTAGGAAGGGGTCTAGTGTTTCTGTATCAATCATATAAGCCAGAGAAGTTGTAAGGCATTTTACTGTTTTTCTCCTTAATTTCATGATACTGTAGAAGTGCTTATTTCTAGCTTATTTCAGTTATTATATGCTTGTTATCTATTTGTTATTGTAAGTCATTAGTTTTATTCAGTTTTTATAAGCCTTTGTTTTATTTTCTTTAAAAAACTCTAAAAAAGTCCAAAAATTAGCCATAAATCTGTTTAAATTACTAATTGCTTATTTTGTGTTAGAAAAAGCTCATTTAGTGTTTTTATAAGTTAAATAGTTAATTACAAATAAGATTGTTGGATTAAAGTGGCCAGAACTGCCTTAGATTGTAAAATCAGCATATAAAGGGGTGTTTGGATTTGGTGTTAAAATTGTGCTAGAGACCAATTGTGTTGATATTTATTGTTGTTATAAGTCACAATAGGATATACTAGTTCATTCAAACCTTAAAATCTAGTCCTAGTTTAATAGAAAGTCAAACTCATGGTTAATCTCATTTAACTTGCTAACTGTTGGAAATTTAGAAGACATAATCATGCATTCTAGTGTATAAGTTGTTTATTTAGCCTAATTCAGTCTTATAGTAGCTTAATACATCATATTAGATCATATAGGATCATCAAAAGTTCATAACTGTCAAAAAGTCATAAATTTCCTAAATGCAGTTTTTGAATAAACTTCACAATTTCACTGTGATCTTACTGTTAGGATCTAGACTTTGTGCTTTTGGGATATTAATATTTAGCTGCTAAACAAAATTAGAAAAATACTAGCTTATATATAATTAGCTTATAGACTGCTTATTCTTTAGTTTCTTTTGACTACCCTTTTCTGAAAAATGCCCTGTGCAACAGTTATATAAATGCTTATTTGGAGTTGTTAAGTGCTTATTTCCAATTCATTGTGCTTATTCAGTTGTTACATTAGCTTATTAATAGTTAAGTAGCTTATTTCTAGTTTACTTGTGCTTATTTCTAGCTTAATAGCCAATTTAGCTTAAAATCTTGTCCTTATTACCATTTTTGCCTACTGTTGGAAATCTTAAGCTGAATCTCAGCTTATTGGTCGTTTTCATAAAAAGTTGTAGTTGTAAAAATTGCTTATTTTCATGTGTTTAATTAGTTTGTAAAAAGAAAAATCGAAAAAAAAATAAAAAGGCAAAAAGGGGTCTCCTGAGATTCGAACTCAGGACCTCCTGCACACCCAGCCACGCACACAGCAGACTCCCCTCAACCAACTGCCCTTGGGACTTCTTTTGTTCAAGTCTTGCACAATTAAATCCTTAAGGGCATTTGGCAGTTTTAAGCTTAAGCCCTTTTCTAGCTTATTTCGTGGCTTATTTCCAAAACAACCACCTAGTTTCTTATTTTTCTTAGATCAAGCATAAGTCAAAGTAGTTTTCATGAATTTTTCAGATTTTTTTAGATTGTTTTAGTATTTTTAATAATTTAATTAGTGTTATTTGGTTTTTAATTCGTAATAAATAATTTAAGAGTCGAAAAAATACCCGGCTTTTTTCTAAAATTTTCTTTTGTCATATAGTACGTAAAAAAATTGTTTTTACACTCGTAGGACTTTTATTTCATAAATTTTACGTTTTTGCTTGCGCACTCGCGTAATTTTTATAAATAACTTACGTTTTCATTTTAAATCAAGTTTTTAGATAATTTAAGTTTACGTTTTAGTTAAAATAGTTTATTTAAGTTAATTTATTTTATAAAATCACAAAAACATCATTGTAAAAATAGTGATAGCGTTTATTTAATATATTTTAGCTTTTTAATTTTTTTTAATTTGCATTTAAGTCGCTGTAATTTATTAACTTTTTCTTTAGGTATAGTTATCAATCCAAAACCTTTACTGATCACTATCCTTAGTGATCATTCTATCATCTGATCAAGTGTTTACACACCATTGAGTCTCCGTGGGACTTAACGACCCGGGAATTCATTATATTCTCTGATCTTCATTGTATTTGGTGTTTGAGCTGTTTTAAGCTTCTTACGGTTAGCCATTCACAAGTGGCTAGCTTGCGTGAGATAGCTTGATGGTTTAGCACAGATCAGTATGCCTACTTTAGGTGGTAGTAACAAACAGTCTTTTCCAATTCAGAATGTTGGTGTGGCGAGTGGTAGTGTTGTTGGTATAAGTTCAAGTGGGAGTGGATTTGGAGTAGATTCAGATTCAGTTGACTCGCTTCCTGAACCTAATACTACAAACCTTAAATTGAATATGAACGTGTCTTCTAGTCCTGAGCATGAGCAAAGTGGTACGAGTATGAAGGGGGTTAATACTGTAAATCAAGGTCTTATTATCACGGATTGGACTATGGATAATGGTGACAATAACTTGAATACATGTGTGAATATTGATGCTTCTAATACACATGGTAAAACTAATGTACCTGACCCTATTTCTAATGTGCACGTTGGTACGGGGAATATGGAACCTAAGGATGCTTCTACTTCTTCTAATGTGCATGTGGATTCGGAAGTCCCAAGGTTGATTCGTTTTTAAGCATTCTGAACCAAGGTCACAACACGAAGAAGGTAAATTTTAGAACCTTGATTAATGAGATTCGGGTTGATAACCATGATATTTTGTTGCCTAAGGAAGCTATGAAGAGCATTTTGGGTAGGTATGAGAATACACTTGTTGGTTTCTTCGTTGGCAAAATGGTCGTGTTTCCTATTGTGCAAACTTATGTAACAAATACATGGGGTAAGTTTGGTTTGAAGTGACGCGGGTGTTTACCTCTTTAAATTTGATTCTAAAGAGGGTGTGGAGAATGTTCTTCAGCGGGGCCCTTGGTTTATCCGTAAATCGCCTCTCATCCTTAATAAATGGACTCCTAATGTTTCACTTACTAAATCTGAGGTAACTAAGGTCCCGGTTTGGATCAAATTCCAGTATGTTCCCTTACTGGCATATCTGGAAGATGGTTTGAGCTTAATTGCTACTCAAGTAGGAAAACCTATTATGTTGGATGCATTTACAAGCTCAATGTGTGTTGATTCGTAGGGTCGTATTAGTTATGCGCGTGCGCTTGTTGAACTAAATGCGGAGTCTGTTTTGAAAAGCGAAGTTAGTATGGCTATTCCAAAGGAGGATGATAGTTGGTACACAACGACAATCATTAAAGTTGAATATGAATTTATGCCTCCTCATTGTGATATGTGTAAAGTTTTTGGGCATGACCATGTCAATTACCCAAAAAGTGTGAAGGAGGTTGTTCTTAGTGACGTTAATGTGGCTGTTCAGGGAACTTCTACTGGGGACAAGGACGAAGATGGTTTTACTGAGATTAAAAACCGGAAGGAAAAAGGTAAAAAGGTTGGGGTTCAAGCGCCTCAGAAAAAGCCGTCTCATGGTATTGATGTAGGTAAAGGACCTAAATTTCACCCTTCGAATCCTAAATAGAGGTATGTACCTGTTTCGAAGAAGCAGGATGTTACTAAGGAGAAAAAATCTACTGAGGCAAGTACGGGTGGGCCGACCATTGCTACATCGAACCCTTTCGATGCTCTTGATATGGATGACATCGATGAGAATGGTATTCCTTGTACTACTCCTATTGTTGAGAAAATTGGGAAGCTTGAGAAGCTAATTATTGATAGGATAGCTACTCTTGTGGATGATGATGGTAATCCTCTTAAAAAGGTTCCTAGTTCTTCTAAGGGTGAGAGTGGTAACATATGTGGGGGAAATGTGCAGGTTCGGCTACTAAGCCTAGTTCTTCTTCTTCTCTGTGTACGTCTTCGAAAAGGTAGGTAACCAATACTCTAAAGTGGGTGAAGTAATTGTTAATGACAGTGATGAGGACGGGGTACTTGAGATGGATAACGATATGGAAAAGTTTCTTGCATCGTCTGGTGACAGTTACGAGCTTGAAGATTATTTTGATGATGATTATGCGGCTCAGGTATACGATTTACCAGGGCAATTCGATGCTTTTTGTGACCTGTATGATGTCAAGCTTCAAGGTCGTGGTAGGAAGTGATTTTTTGTTTGGTAGGTCATAAGATTGGCTTATCTGTGCACATTTGGTGCTTGTTCAATGCCCATGTAACGGCCCGAGATGCGAGACTCACTCTCATCTGTTGTACTTAAACTTTTTTTGGAGTAATATATTAACCAGAGTGATCGTCTTTTACAAATAAAAAAAAAAAAAAAAAAAAAAAAAAAAAAAAAAATGAGTATTAAAAATGACAGCTTTGCTTACTCAGAACATACAATAATAATACCTAACTTACATATATGGGTTAATCCCAATCTGCTGAAATGGCAGTTATAAAGTAGTTACAAAGTAGTTAGGAAAACAGTTAAACGACAGTTAACTTTGAAGGGTCATGCCTGTTGGATCCAACGAACCAACACACCCTTTCATCTCATGCCTTTTCACAATGTTTGTATAGATAGTTTCTGTAAACAAACAAGATGATGACATTTTAATATAAAGCATTTTACGTTTAGCAAAGTTCAATATTTATCTTGTGTTTTGGTATATTATAACTACGGTTTAGATCATAGATCCGTAACAGGTCCAACCTTTGGTATCAGAGCACGTTTGGTTACTTAACTAAATCATTATATACCACGTTCTTTTTCTGTTTTGAATCAAAGGAATTAGTTTTTTGTTTCGGTAACTTTTTGCAAACCCAACGAACACAAATCAAAATATCATTTTTGTGTTTCCTGATTTTTATCAAGAAAACAGTTTTCTGTCACCCAGGGATCATTCACATATAGTGATCAATCGACGGGCATCAAAAACCAGTTTCATCTCTTTTCTTAGTTTTGCAAAAATCTGTCAGAAAGACATCCAATCCAAAAAACAAAACCAACCCAGAAATTATTAGGTTAAGACAGGTTGCAAAAAACCTAATAACCAATTGATTCAAAAAATGGAAAACCATACCAACAGATAACACAAAGTCATCAGAAGGGCAGGAATCAATCAAATCAAAAACAAGGAACAAACACACCTGTTTTTTAAAGATCAGAGATCCACACCCTTAATTGAATCACTAATTGATTCAATTGATCAAGAAATCCCAAATTTACTCGCGATTCAGAAAATCCTCAAACTGACGAAACCCTAGTTTCGCCTTAGAAGGATTCCAGCGTTCAAAAAGAACACCAAACCGTGGAGTAGAGAAGGTTAACCAAGCCACAATAATTACCGGTCAACCATCAATATCATGAGACGGGTTAATTTAAGTCTTAGAGAAATAGGAGAGACGCATCTCAGAAAGGAGAAGAGAGGCGCAGATATAAGAGCATCAAGAGGAACCAACTTATTAGGGATACGGGTTTTATTACAACCCATCAGGTTCCAAAAGAACAACTACAACCCTTCCACTTTCATTTTTTTTATATGGTATATATAAAGTTTGACATATATTGTGACAACTCGTACTTTCAGGTCATTTCTAAAAACAATTCATGCTTCACTATTCCATCGTTTATCGTAAACTAGGTTTACGAGTAACAAATTCGCGTAACCTTAGTGGTTTAGCTGCGAATTCATGATCATATCATCAAGGACATTTCATATAGACTAGGTTTAGTCTACATTTCATTAACATCATTATCATCATATTAGTTCATGCATGGTTTTGCATTTTTCATTAAAACGAATAATTTCATATTAAATATACGCTATCGCGTAATTCATTATTTTGAACAATTGATCCGTTACTTCCAAAAATTATCCCGATATATTTTTATACTTACATTAAGTTTATAAAAATAATATTATGAGTTTACCCAGTGTTTTAAATTTATTTTGTATATAAATTGTTAAATTTATATTATTACGACGGTTTTCTTAAAAACTACACGATAAATTATTACTTCACTCAAATTTTGCAAGAAATGTATTTTTACAATTTTTATGACCTCAATATATTTTACTTTGACCCGTTAAAATTTATTTTTAGCTAACGCTACCCTAAATGCTCAAATGTGTATACAAGTTACAACTTATATTTACTTAACTCACTTTACTTATACATTTTACATACATAATAAATAAAATAAAAAAAAATGTATTATTAAAATATATACCCCCTTGTCGACACAAGGGGGGATGATTTTCAAGATATGCAAGATTTCAAGATCTTTCATTATATACTTCTACACTCCAAATCTCTTACACATTTCAATAAAATAATATCAAAGTAAAAAGTCAAGTTTTTCTCTCTTCCTTTTTCCTCTCCAAAAACCGGCCAACCACAAGGATAGAAAGAGATCATCAAAAAAATTTCAAGTCAAGTTTATATCAACCTAGATACACTCTTAATTTAGGTTTTGAAATAAAAACCTAGGGTGTTTAAGATTAAACCCTTTGTCCTTAAACCTCATCATATTTCTTGTAAGCATTCATATTCATATTTTTATTTCATACTCATTATTATGGTCATATCATTTTATTTGAGAAACATGCAAGTTATGTGATGATTATACCACTTTTTAAGGTTTTTAATTTTAAGTGTTAAATATAAATAATCCATCCTATAATTACTCCTTGTTATATATTAGTTTTGGTGATGTCTAGGAAACCATGACACCCTAAGAAGGTGTATGGTAGGATTAGAATAGCTTCGGAGTTGTTTTGAATGGGTTAGAATAGGTTTGGCGCGAGAAAAACTCATTTCGACAAGTTTGTAAAAGGGTCTGTACTTATTTTCAAAATCTGGAAAATCCGACAGTAGACAAAAAATTTTGGCCTAGATATTTAGAAAATATACTTTAAAACGAAACCATGGCCGCTTGAACGGATTAAAACGGAGTTATAACGAAGAAGTTATGAATTTTTTAATTTGGCGACGAAAAATATAATTTTCTGAAATTTCAGCAAGTTACGTCAAATTTGTTCGAGTCAAAAATGAAGCTTAGGCGTTATAAATTATTTCGACTCCTCCAAAAATATATAAAATACTTGGAGAACAAACTTTTGGAGAACTAAAGTTTTGGAGAACAAACTTTTGGAGAACTAAAGTTTTGGGGAACAAACTTTTGGAGAACTAAAGTTTTGGAGAACAAACTTTTGGAGAACAAGTTTTGGAGAACAAACTTTTGGAGAACTAAAGTTTTGGAGAACAAACTTTTGGAGAACAAGTTTTGGAGAACTAAAACTTTGGAGAACTAAAAATGGAGAACTAACTTTGGAGAACAAAAGAATTGGAGAACTATATTTTGGAGAACTAAAAGTTTGGAGAACTAAAAATGGAGAACAAAACATTTGGAGAACAAAAATGGAGTACATTTTCTTATAAAAGTGATGTCCTCTATTAAGGTAATTTAAAAATGGTCAAGACGTTAAAGGATTATTTTCGACGAGAAGTATTGTTTTCAAAAATTCATAAGTGGTATAAATATCATCCGAATTGCATGCATAACATTACATCATGACTTATTACATATCATATCATTCATAATAGGTCAGTTTCAAGATCACGCTACTTTTCGGTGTACTCACTTTTGTCATCGTATCAATTCATCAAGTGAGTTTTCATAGCCCCGTCGTACATGTTTATACTTATTTTCAAACCTACGGGGGAGAATACATTGCACATCATTTTTATTACGATGCCAAGTATATCAAATTCATTTACATTGCTTAAGTTACCTCATGCCAATTGAATGTCCCCATTATATTACATGAACCGTTAATTTCATAGAAGTGAGGGTGAGTGGATAGATCTATCGAGGGTGACTCCTCCATCCGGGTTGGTGGATCCCAACTAGTCATACGGATGCATTTCATTTAATAACATTATTTGAGTTGTTTGGAAAACACTCTGTTGGGGCGAACATCATGATCAGTCTAGTTTCGGTGTCATGGACTTATAGCAATTGTAACATTTTTATGTGGCATATTTGTCATACAGGGTCTATACTTGCGTAGTCGTATAAAACATTTTCATAAACCTATGATTTCTCACCAACATTATTGTTGACCGTTTTAGCAATGTATTTTCAGGTAACTAAGACATTCGTATCATGGTACGAATAAGGAACCCTCATAGAGTCGCGGCGTCGACGCGTCTCATTGTATATTATGGCATTTTCAAAACATCGTTTGGTTTGTAACGAACATATTTCCGCAAACTTTATCAACTTTTGGGACCTATTTTGTAACTCTGAATGCTTTAATTAAATATCAAACGATGTGTTTTTAAACGACACTTTAGGTCGTTCAATATAACTGTGATTGTGGTGCTATGACAGTCAATCCCCAGGAATTCCATTCCGGTGCAAAACAGGTAATTTGGGGATGTGACATATATTGTATAGATTACTTTAGAAAAGTTACCCTTCCTTATTTTTTAGCAAGGTTGTAAAAATCGCTAGGCGCTAGTGAGGCGGTTGGGTAGGGCCTAGCGATTAATCGGGGATTAATCTGATTGGATATTTTACGCACAAAAATGTAATTTTAGATATTATATTATTTTATATGTATGGGATAAGCGTATTGCATCAAAGTTCAAATATTTCAAGCGTTCAAATATAGACATAATACATAATTCTTCAAAGTCAAACATTAATATTACTCGGTTTGTTGACCATTTTAAGCGACATTTGACCGATTTTGTCCGATTAATCACTTTGTTGACCGATTTTTAAGGGATTTTGACCGATTTTTAAGCGATTTTGTTGACCAATTTTTAAGCGCTTTTTTCCGATTAATCTGATTAAACCGATTTTGTCCGATTAATCGGTTTGTTGACCGATTTTTGAGCGATCTTTGACCAAACCGATTAAATAGGCCGATTATGATAAATCAAGGCGATTAGTGAGCGATCAGCGATTATACGGGGATTAATCGGCCGCCTGGGCCGATTTCTACAACAGAGTTTTTAAGTAAGTATCTTTTCGAGGTTTAGAAAATATAATAACCTAGTGTCTACACTGCTTATTATATTATTAGGAATAACTTAAGACGTAATTAACCTTAGGTTTATTCATTTGAGAATATAAAAATCTCCTAGGATAGTTTTTTGTAATAAAACTAGTCCCGATAAGTTTTTGATAGCCTTTAAGGCACAAAACGAAAGAGCTCACCAGAAAGAAAATTCCGACACACTTAATGTTAAGTATTTTGGAGATTTTAGTCAATATCCAAGTAATATGATGAAAGAAAGTGGAGAAAGTTCAAAGAAGGAAAAGTGTACTACTAGTACGCCACAATTCCAATGTCCGATGCTAAAACCCTCGAATTACTCATTATGGGCAATTCGAATGCAAATCATCCTTGAAGCGAATGGTTTGTGGGAAATGGTAGAACCTTTAGAAACAACTCAAAGCAATAACAAGAAAGATAAAACTGCTATCGCATTCCTTAACCAATCTTTACCCGAAGAATAATTACTTCAAATAACAAAGCACAAAAGCGCAAAAGCCATATGGGATGCTCTGAAGACTAGATATGTTGGTGAACAAAGAGTTCAATAAGCAAGGTTGCAAACACTCAAATCTGAGTTTGAGATGTTACATATGAAGGAAGACGAGAAAATCGACACCTTCACCGCAAAAACAACAACCTTAGTAAACAAAGCCGCTAGTCTAGGACACACAATTGAAGATCAAACAATAGTTAGAAAGCTATTAAATGCTGTACCCGATAGGTATCTACAGATAGTTGCATCAATAGAGCAATATTCTGATCTCAGTGAAATGACGATAGAAGAAGCAATTGGAAGACTTAAGACATATGAGGAAAGAATTAGGTACAAGAAAGGAAAACAAGTGGACAATCAAGAGAAACTGATGTTCACACGACATGAGAATAGAGGAAAGTATTTTAAAGGACGTGGACGTAGAAAGTATAAATTTTCACAAGGAAAGAACCACGAAAAGTTTAAGGAAGAGAGGAAAGATGGAGAAACCTCTCATAGCAACTCCAAGAAATCAAGCTATGATACTAGCAAGTTGCGATGTTACAAATGTAGCAAGATAGGGCACATTGCACCTAAATGTCCTCAAAGGACGAATTCAAATAAGCAATCTAATCTTGTAGAAGAGGACTTAGAACCTACCCTATTAATGGCAATATTAGAAGACTAAGACGAAGGGATACAAATAAAAGAAGTTAAAGATCAAAAGGTCTCGCTACATGAAGAAGATGTGGCATATAAAGAGACAAATATGGATAGTCTTTAGACAATGGAGCAAGCAATCATGTGACTGAAGTGAGAGAACACTTCAAGGAGTTAGATGAGAAGGTCAGTGGAAAAGTAAGATTCGGAGATGGTTCACACATAGAAATCAAAGGAAAAGTTTCAATCCTAATAGAATGTGATGACGAGAAGCAAAGAATTATATCACACGTCTATTACATTCCTAGCTTGAAAAGCAACTTATTGAGCCTTGGACAATTCACCGAAATTGGTTGTTAAGTAGTAATGGAAGACGACGAGTTACGACTTTATGACATGGATGACAAAATCTTCATGAAAGTTACGCGACAAAGAAACCGTCTATACAAAGCAAGTCTAAGGATAGGCACACCTGTTTGCATATTAGCAACTTTAAAGGATAATACTTGGTTATGGCACGCAAAGCTAGGACATCTCAACTTTGTGTCACTAAAATCAATGGCCCAAAGGGATTTAGTTCATGGCATACCTGCCATTAAACATACAACACAAATCTTTGATGTTTGTTTAATTGGTAAACATAGTTGATGAGTGCTTATTCACTCATCGTTTTTACCCACGTAAGACCTCAAAAATGACTAAAAACACCCAAAAAACGATCAAAATATGTCAAAAATATCCTCGGAGTGTGTTTTATGTCTTGCAGGTACAAAAGGATTGAAAACAGAGCGAAAACGAGAATAATCGAGCCAAAATCAGAAAAGTGCTGAGAAGCCGGTGCCGGGATGTGATTTTCTACGATCGTTGATCAATTGAAGACCCGGACACGTTTTTAGAGTGGGTTTGGGAAAACCGTCTTAAAACCTAACCAACAACCCAAAATTACCAAATTACCCTTCACCGAAACCCAAATGACCATTTTACCCGTCAAAACCAAAAATCCAAAAAAAATCTCATTTCATCCTTAATAACCCATTTTTGTTAAAACTCATTTTTATTTAAAAACAATTTTTAGTTTTAAAAAAAAAAAAAAAAAAAAAAAAAAAAAAAAAAAAAAAAAAAAAAAAAAAAATTACAAAACTTTTAATAATCAAAAATACAAAAATAAACGTTATCTCTTTTCTTCACCCATCCCCACCATCAATAATAAAAAAAAAACCTTTACCCTGCAATCTTGTTCCCTCCACTTCACAATACCCAGAAGCCAAATCTCTTACCCAGAAACATTCCACCCAAAACACTCAACCCCCAGGAACATTTTCCCCTCTTTACCAGCTAATCACAATTCCCAAACCCACTCAACCTAATCCCTCCTTTCCATGGTTGCCACCATGGAAATCCATGTCAAAAAGAAACCAGTGGATGGTTCAGATTTGCTCTCACATGTACCTAACTCTATTGGATGGCTAGGATCAGTTTGAAGAAGCACACGATATGGTTTTTGGCTGTTTACCTCACTGAGAAGAAACACAAAGGAGAATGAAGACCTAGAGCTTGTAGTATAAATACCACTGTATGCCATTGATATAAGGCACCTTTTACTTAGTTTTCAAAAAATTAGTTTCCTGTTTTTAAGTTTCACTGTAATGAGTTTTTATTAATGAAAAAATCTTTCAGTTAAAATTTCTTTTTACTGTGTTTTCAGCTTATTTACCAATAAGCATTTAAATGCTTATTATTTCTTTCTGAGTTCTTCAGTTATCTACTTGTACCACCTTAGTTTAATTGTAGTCAGTAAAAAAAAAAAAAAAAAAAAAAAAAAAAAAAAAAAAAACTGAGTTTTGTCAGATTTGCTATAGCAGATTTGACCAAGTTTTAGGTGAGATAAAAAATTATAAAAATTAAAAATAGTAAGTTTAGTTGCTTGTTAATCTTGTGTCAAAAGAGAAAAAATCAAAAAAAATGTTTTAGTGGGTCTGCTAATGGGTTAAAGTGGGTCATTTGGCCAATTTACTGTTTTGTGCAGGTTGATCAGTCTAATTCCAAGATTTTCTTAGCTTATTTATAAGCTGTGTTAAGCTCTTCAGTAATCCGAAAGTGGGTCAGAAGTAAGTTGGGTAGGTGGACTCCAAGAGCCCAGAAGCTTGAGGGCTGACTCCCTCTACAGCTTATTCCAAATAAGCTCAAAAAGTGCCCCTTGGCACTGTTCCGTTTCAATTAAGCGTCACAGGTCACATTGTTTTTTTTTTACTCTTCAGCTTATTTACTCCTTATTTGCTTAATGCTAGTTTAGCTTAATATATCTTTAGCTTAGGATTCCCCATTGCTTATACCAACTGTTTTTCCCTTATTTCATTACCTGTTTGGGACTTCCCTTAGAGTAGCTTAAAGCCATCTGCTTATTCCCTCATTTAGGTAGTAAATTCATTGTGTGATTGCTAGAATTGAAGTGCTTGTTGAATATCATGTAGGAGTACTTTTTTAAAAAGATTCACTTGGTCCCTTTCTTTGCTCAAAACTGCTTAAGGGGTGTTTGGTACTTTGTTTTTCAAAGCTTGTGATTTTGTTTTTAGCAACCTGTTAAGAACAAGCTGATAAACCAGCTTATTGATAAGTTTTTTTTTTGAAAAAGTTTTCACAAAAAGTCTTTAATTTTGCTGCATCTTTAAACTCCAAAAAAGAAAATTTCAAAAAAAAAATGTTTTACAAAAAGGTAGAGGCCAGGATTCGAACCTGAGACCTCTACCCTGTTCAGCAAACGACGACAATCCCAACACCCACTACCAACTGCCCTTGGGACTTCTTTCTATCATATCTTGCACAATTAAAACCTTAAGGACAGTTGGCAGTTTACCCTTTTAAGCTCTTGTGCTTATTTTCTGCTTATTTCACAAAGCACTCATCACTTTTCTTATTTTTCTTAGGACCAGTAAAAGCAAAGTACTTTTTGTTAATTTTTCAGATTTTTTTTTAAATTAATTTAGTATTTTTAATTAATTAATTAGATTAAATTAGTTTTTAATTCGTAGTAATTAATTTAAAAGTCGAAAAAATTCCCGGCTTTTTCCTAAAATTATTTTTAGTCGATTAGAACGTAGGAAAATTGATTTCACTCCCGTAGCCCTTAAATTGCATAATTTTTACGTTTATGGCTCGGGTCGTTCCCGGTTTTTCACGTTTTTACGTTTTAGCACCCTAGGATTTAGTTTAGCTTCGTTTTATCATTACTTAGGCTTAGTAATAGTTAATTTGTAGTTTATTAGGGTTCCCTTACCTTAATTACTTTCCCGTTAATTAATTTGTAAGAAAACGTAATTCAAATCAACAAATCATCAATACCAATTCAAGTTATAAATCACGAAACTCAACGAATCCTTCCATTCACACCTCGTTGGGACACGACCCGGGAAATCACTTTTCAGGTATCACTTTTATCACACCCGTAAGATTTGGCACGTTAACCCTTTTCCTAAAAGGTTAATTTGTCGAATTTTACGGTTAATTTGATATATTGATATTGTGTTTTTCACCACTCACTTTTCACGAATCAATAGTAGAGCGCCATTTCCTAAGAAAGCAAAAGCTAGATCATCACCTTTAGATTTAGTTATGGAGATTTATACGGACCAATCACACAACCGACACCTTCTGGAAAGAAATGCATATTCTTGTTAGTAGACGATTACTCAAGATATATGTGGGTGTATTTCCTAAATACGAAAGATCAAGCATTTGATACTTTCAAGGAATACAAGAATACGATAGAAAAGGAGTTTAGGACAACATTAAAGATGTTAAGAACTGATCGTGGAGGAGAATTCACATCAAATGAATTCACTCAATACTGCAAAGAAAATGGCATAGCACGACAACTTACCGCACCTTACTCACCGCAACAAAACGGAGTAGTTGAACGAATAAATAGAACAATTATGTCTACAACAAGATGTATGATGAAAGCAACGAAAATGCCATAAACGTTTTGGGCTGAAGCTGTTAGACACGCTATATACATCTTAGATAGCGTTCCTACAAAAACATTAGAAGACATTACTCTATATGAAGCAATTAACGAAGTGATGAGTGTGTAAATACTCATCATTTTTGGTCAAATCTGAACTGCAAAACACTTAAAAATGCTCAGTAATGCATCAAAATACTGAAAATATCTCAAAATTGCATTTTATATGTTTCAGATGCAAAATGTTTAAAATCAGATGAAAAATGAGCTAAGTTTGCATAATTGGCAGTTTCAGTCCCCCAAGTTTCAAAAATTGTCAGATATAGTCCCTGAGCACTTATTCTAAAAGAAAAATCACCAAAGGTCCTTTTAAAATCATAATTTGTCATAATTAGTCCTTTGGTGAAAAATGTCAAAAGTTTTGAGAAATTACAAGTTTGGTCCTCCAAGTTTCAAAATTGTCAAAAATAGTCCTTGGAAATTTGAAAATGTCTATTTTGGTCCTTGTACTATTGAAACTTGTCACTTTTAGTCCCTTGGAACAACTTTGCAAAATTGGCAGCATTGGTCCTTGTATTTTCAGAAATTACAAAAAAGGTCCTTGTTTATTAAAGCCCCTAAGCCCTTGGACCCTTGTCATAACCCCTTTGGACCCTGCCAAACCTTGTGACCCCCTCCTTTTGACCCCCCTTCCTATAATACTTCTCCTCTGGTCAAAATAGTCAAACAAACACCCCTTGCCCGCCTTTTCTTCTTCTTCACCAACTAAGCCTGCTACACTCAACCTCACCCCTCTCCTCCACATCACATACTCCACTCCATGTTCCCCCCACCTCCACCAAACTCCAAAAGGCATTTAATGCATCCCTCCCCCTAACACTCAAACCCCAACTGGCAAAAACCAATTTGGCGCCAAAAATCGAATCAATGGCCAAGATTATCTCAAGCCATCCAAAGGTCCAAAATGAAGTGGGATTAGCTCAGAGGAGTGAGAGAAGCTATTTGGGGTATAAAAAGAAGCTAGAGATAGAGAAAAAAGGAGAGTAGTTAGTTTTATTTTAAAATGTATGTCGTTTTTTATACAAATGTTTTAGTTTAAGTGTAAAACTGTAATCTTTTGTTTCAATGTATTAAACTCAAGTAACTTTATCAGTGTAATCTACTTTCTAGTACCAATTCAAGGTTTTAATATCAATTCATGTTTTCAAGTTCACTGTTGCACATTTCAGTTTCAAACTCTTATGTTCAAGCTTCAACTAGCTTATTTTTAAACTCAAATAAGCTTATATAAGCTACTTATAGCTTTTTGTGAGCTTATAAATCAATTTCAAGCAACATTGGTTTCGGGTCAACAAAAGTCAAACTTGGTGAAATTTTGGCTAAGCAGTAATGGCAATGGACATGGGTTGATGTAGAGCTGATTTGGGGTTGGATTGGACTAAAATAGTGTAGGATGGTTATGGTTTAAGCTGCAGAATAAGCTGGATACTTGTGAGTTGTTATTCTCATTTCCATTTTCAATCCAGTTTGCATATTGTGCTTGTATGTGTATCTGTGGTCATAAATAGTTTAGAACTGTTTAATTAGTGGTAATTAGGATAATTACATTCAGTTGCAGTGTTAGCATTAGCTAGTTAAGTGGTTAGTTCAGTTTAAATTTGCAAAACAGTGTGTTAAGGTGTGTTTGGTTCAGTAGGATCATTTGAGTTTGGGCTGTGGTTTGTGTTTAACATATATCTGCTCAGTCTCAATATAGGCCATTAGAATCATTCTAGCCATAACTTGTCATCAAAACTCACCCAAAGTCAAAATGATCTAGGTTCTGTCTTAATTACTTAACTGTTAGGATTTTTAAAAATCAAAAACTTGTTTTGTGTTTAGAAATCATAGGTATAACTTGCAGTAGTTTCATTTCATCATTTAACATCACATTCAGTTGATAAATTGGTCTCAAAGTTCATTAAAGTCAAAATAACAAAACTGTTTCAAAAGTCAAATATTGAAAAATCCAGTTTTCACCCAAATGGGGTGATTTTTCATTGATTCATTCTTGGATCAAATCAAGTGAAATTGTGGGTTTATGAACTTCAACTGGTCTATTTTCTTAATATCATTTTTTTAGATTTTTGTAAATTTTTTATAAGCTCCAAATTGGCTTGTGATTTTGGTCTTATCTCCCCTGTGCACACACTCAGTGAATACTGAGTGTGCACAGGTTTGTGCAGGGCTTGCACAGAGCTCAGTTTAGCTCATCAAGGTCTGGTTTTTGGTTTATAAGCACCTAGCCAGGTCTTCTTTAAGTTCCAACACCTAGTTTTCATTTTCAGCTTATTGGGTAGCTTGTGCTTAAGCTTAAAAGTAGTAGCCTCAAACTGTTTTTAGCACTTATTCTCAAATCATCAAATCATGGCAGTGAGTACTTTAGAGGTTTAGGATAGTTATAATTAGTTGCTTTCTAGTACTTTTAGCATTTTATAGCTTCTGTAACAGTTTGGTACTTATTTGTGGCTTTTGGCTTATTTGGAGTGCTTATTCTTAAGCACTTGTGATTGCAGTTCCATATTCTTGCACACAAGCCACTGTTTTTATATTTTTCTCAGATTTAGAATATTAATTTAGACTTTTCCTGAAATGTTCATAATTTTTCATCACTGTTTGCTATTTTTCTTCATTTAAAACAGTTTTTAAGCAAATTTAATTAGCTTTTAATACAATTAATTCATAAAAGTTTCAAAAAAATAAGTTTTCAATTTTCCTAGGTTAAGATAAATATAAAAAGTCAAAAAAATATTTTTCCAGATTTTTCATAGTTTATTTTGTAATTTTTAGCAATTTAATTAGTTTTAAGTAGTTTTTAATTCATAAAAAATACAAAAATAATCAGAAAAATATAAAAATAGTTTTGAAAATTCTCTTTAGTTATTTCAGATTTTTCTAAGTCATAATTTCATTTTTCTAGCTTTATTTCATATTTTCTTGTATTTTAGGGTATTATTAAATAAGTAAAAATAGTTTTTAATTAATAATAATTAGATAAATAGTAATAAAAATAATTTTCTTTTTCTAAAAATTTTCTCTTATCATTAGGTTTGTAAAAATGTCATTTCCATATTTTTAGGATTAATATTGTTTCAGTTCACATTTTCTTTTGTACGTCACGTAGTTTTTAATTTAAGTTTTATAAAAGAAAAATCAAAAACATCAGTTTAAAAATAGTGATAGCGTTTATTTAATATATTTTATCTTTTTAATTTTCTTTAATTTGCATTTAAGCCCCTGTAATTTATAAACTTTTTCTTTTAGTATAATCAATCACAATCCTTTTCCGTTCAAATCCTCTCGATCACTATTCGTTTGATTATTCTCGCACAGCTCGTTGGGACTTAACGACCTGGGGAAACACTATACTCTCCTGATCTTCATTGCATTTGGTTCCAGACTGTTTTAAGTTTCTTACAGTTAGCCATTCACAAGTGGCTAGCTTGTGTGAGATAACTTGACCGTCTGGCACGAATCAAATATTTGGCGCCGCTGCCGGGGAGCTGTGCTAATTATCTTCCGTTTAGCAGATTAGTAATTTGAATATTCACTCTTTGTTCATACCATCCATCTCTCTATATCTATATATATATTTTCTTATAAAAAAAAATCCAAAAAAAACCCAAAAACATCCAAAAACGTATAAAACACAAAAATATTTTTCTTTTGTTTCTATATATATGTATAACCATAAAAATCAAAAAGAATCTTCCTTTCCCATTTTCATAATTCCCCTCCTTAACTCTGAGAGTCCTTAGAGTTAACTCTAGTGCATGCGCACTCGTTCTTCTAGATCATTGAGTCCTTTGCGTGATTTAGCAGAAATTCCTAGAAGACGTTCTCGTAGACGTGCTGCCCAAATAGTCGAACCCGAGATTCGTACTATTTCAAACAACAATATGGCAGACGAACGAACTATGGTGGAAATGCTCCAGGCACCCACCGAAGGTTATGGAGATGCCATCATTCTACCAGCAATCAATTCTGATCACTTTGAATTGAAGACACATTTGATTCAACTTGTGTCTACGAATCAATTCCACGGGTTTGACCGAGAAGACCCATATGCACACATCCGTTGGTTTAACAAGTTAACTTCAACTATCAATTTCAAGGATGTGCCACAAAAAGTCATCAAGTTGATGCTATTTCCATTCTCACTTGAGGGGACAGCCCGGATTTGGCTGGAAAAAGAACCCCCTCGATCCATCGAAACTTGGGAGGATCTTGTTCAAAAGTTTGTCAATTATTTCTTTCCTCCATCAAAGACGACTAATCTTAAAAATGAAATTTCTGGATTTCGTCAAAATTTCGATGAAAACTTTGGAGAGGCATGGGAGAGATTCAAATATCTCCTTAGGAAATGCCCCCATCATGAATTCACGGAGCTTCAACAAGTCAATATCTTTTACAATGGGTTGAACGGTAACGATCAAGATTCTTTGAACGCAGCCGCAGGCGGCAATATCTTGAATCGTAAACCTAAAGATGTGATTGAGATTTGCGAGCAAAAATCAAAAGTTCCTATTTCTCGCAACAAAGTCAATACTCCAAACACTCCTGCTTCTTCATCCAATAACTCTTCTGAGTTAGCAGCTCCGATAGCCGCTCTAACGGACGTCATCCGTTGTATGATGAAAGAGGTAAAGGAAATCAAAAGCGAAATTAATAAGCCAGAACCAATCAAAGCCGTAAACAAGGTGTGTGAAACTTGTAGTGGTCCACACGCGTATTATGATTGTCAAGCAACCGATGCTTCTTTTTACCAAGCTCCCGTAGCTTCGGTAAACCACAATCAATACCGACCACAAGCTGATCCTCACTACCGTGCACCTAGCGGTATGACACCACCTGGTTTTCCTCCTGTGCAAAACCATAGCAATCAAAATCGCTTTGTTCCGAATCAAGGACAGAACTTTAATAACTCTCAAAATTTCAATCAAAACCGGAACAATTTCAACCAACCATATCAAGCTCCAAATCATCAAAGTTATCAACAACCTTCTCAAGCTCCCCTGCCAAAAGACTTCATGAAAATTACTGAGTCAAGCATACGTTCAATGCAAACTCAGATCAATAACATGAGAGTTGAGCTAAAAAAGGAAATTGATACCACAATGTCTCGGCAGACAAATGAGTTAAAGAATATGATGAGCAGTTTCATGAACATGAATATGAACAAAGCTTCGTCATCTTCTGGAGGACTCCCAAGCAATACAATTCCTAATCCCAATGCCGAGTTGAAAGTCGTCACCACTCGTAGTGGTAAGACGCACAATGGACCTTCGACTCCAATGCCCCCTCCACCTGTGGCAATGAGTCAAGTTACCAAGGATACAACGGACAAGGTGCAATTCTCAAGCCCACGAAGTACCGCACACGTCCCACCTTCGGTAGTCCAAGCTTTAAGTCCGGAACCCGAAGTTCCTCAAACAAATTCTGAGCCAGAAAACACTTCCATCCCGGCTCAAAAGTCTAGTCAGCTTCCTTACCCATCAAGAATGCATGATGAGAAGCTCAAAGACAAAAACAAAGAGCAAATGGAAAATTTTTTCCAAATCTTCAATGAGCTACACTTTGATATAAGCTTCGTTGATGCTCTCGTTCTAATGCCTAAATTTGCATCCACGCTTAAAGGCTTACTGACCAACAAAGATAAGCTATCTGAGATGGCTAAAACCCCTCTAAATGAGCAATGCTCAGCGGTCCTTCTCAAGAAGCTTCCCAAAAAGCTTGAAGACCCTGGCAGATTTTTAATCCCGTGTGATTTCTTGGGGATGGTTCAGTGCTCCGCCTTGGCCGATCTTGGCGCAAGCATTAACCTCATGCCACTCTCAGTATGGAAGAAACTGTCTCTTCCTAAACTTTCACCCACTTGTATGACACTCGAGCTAGCGGACCGTACCATAACTCGTCCACTTGGGATAGCCGAGGATGTCGTGATAAAGTAGGAAAGTTTCACTTTCCTACTGACTTTGTTGTAGTAGACTTTGATGCAGATCCTAGAGTTCCCCTCATCTTAGGGAGAGCTTTCTTGAGAACGAGTCGTGCTCTAATTGATGTATTTGCTGAAGAGTTGACCATACGGGTTGACAACGAAGAACTCACGCTGAATATCAACCAAAACTCCAAGCCTCTATCGAAACAGAGTGTTGCCACAATTGATCAAAAATCTGAAAGATTCAATGCAACACTCTCAAATTTCACGGTTAAGAGGAGTCATCAAAAACGTGCTGAGTTAAAAGCTTTGAAAATCAACCCTGGTTCAAACAAATGGTTTGAAAGTTGTACCAGGGAAGTCAAGAGTGTTCTTGATGATGATGATCTAGAATCGGAGACTTCATCGGAAGTGGTGGAAATTGCTAGCTCTAAGAGCACACCACTTGTCCCACCTCCGGAATCAGTTTAGCGTATCGAGTTTGTTAACTCTGTGGATGAAACCAAACTCTCTTCTATTTCATCTGAATTGGATGATGATGTTTGTGATCCAATGGGAGACATTCTTCCCATTGAAGAATTGCTCAAAAATGATCCATCATCTTCTAGTCTTATTCCCGACTCTTCCATCCCTTCTCTCACTCCTGATGAGGAAGATGACAACTTTTGGAATGAAGTCGATGCCTTTCTTAGTGATGAGTCAATTCCAACAGGAATTGATAATACTTACTTTGATTCGGAGGGGGACATCCTTTTTCTGGAAAATCTGTTGATTGAAGAACCGTTCCCCGCCCTACCTCCCGGACATCTTATTGACAATCACCATATAAGCTTCAAGTTTAAGCTTAAAAATGTCAAAAATGGTGATCTGCTTCTTTCTGATGAGGAATGGACATGCATTCTCATGCACATCTTTATTCCATTCTTCACAGATGGTGTGGTTGCTCTTTCCCTTTTCTCTTTCGGGAATGAGGACACCATTTTTGACCCCGGTATCTTCCTTTATAGTTTCTACTATTAACAATACCGCGGTTGTATCTCGTCGGTGTGGAACTTTCTGATGTTCATATGTTTCTTAACACTGTGAACGAAAGTCCGATCGAGATTGGTTTTCCACATTGCTTTCCCCATGAACAAATGAATTCGGGGTCGAGTCAAGCTAGCGACTCGGGAATCAAAAACAGTAGCACGCCATTGGGTTTTCACCCATATTTCTGACTTCTTTCTATTTCTACCACCCTAGTGTGGGGGAGTTGCCCCCCGCTGTTGTATATAAGTTTTCTTAAAATCTCTCAAAATAATGGCCGTAGTATTTCCCTTTTACGTTCTTTGTTTCGGTATAACAGCCGGTACTTTGAATATTGAGGGCAATATTCATTTCTAAGTGTGAATTCTCACGAATTTTATCATGTAATTATACCACCCAATTCCCCGATTTTTGGCCAAAAAAAAAATTTTTTTTGGGAGAAAGTGTTCTACACTTACTCAGCTTATGGTTATCAGTCCGCCATGTCTAATAAACAAAAGCATTGGCTAATCCAGGAGCAAACGGCTCTTGGTAAAGATATCTCAAATCCGTTGACGGCTTGCAATTTGCCCAAAATTGTATGGTATTCAAGTCACCATATCATTAAAAGTGAAGAGTTGGCTAGCCCGCAAGTTTATGACTTGTGGTAAAGGCAGTGGAGAAACCATAATTGGTAATCAGCTCACCAAAGATAATATTGATAATTTATCTAAGAGTTGGCTAGTCCAGAAGCAAACGGCTTCTGGTAAAGACAAATCAAATCCGTTGGAAGCTGGTGGTTTGCTCAAAATCACATGGTTATCGGTGTACCATGGTTCTTACTTGAACTGAAACATTTGGCTACTCCAGAAGTAATGGCTTTTGGTAAAGAGATTCAAATCCATTAAGTTTTCTCAAAAGATTGCTAGGGACTAGCAATAGTTTAGTGTGGGGGATTGATGAGTGTGTAAATACTCATCATTTTTGGTCAAATCTGAACTGCAAAACACTTAAAAATGCTCAGTAATGCATCAAAATACTGAAAATATCTCAAAATTGCATTTTATATGTTTCAGATGCAAAATGTTTAAAATCAGATGAAAAATGAGCTAAGTTTGCATAATTGGCAGTTTCAGTCCCCCAAGTTTCAAAAGTTGTCAGATATAGTCCCTGAGCACTTATTCTAAAAGAAAAATCACCAAAGGTCCTTTTAAAATCATAATTTGTCATAATTAGTCCTTTGGTGAAAAATGTCAAAAGTTTTGAGAAATTACAAGTTTGGTCCTCCAAGTTTTAAAATTGTCAAAAATAGTCCTTGGAAATTTGAAAATGTCTATTTTGGTCCTTGTACTATTGAAACTTGTCACTTTTAGTCCCTTGGAACAACTTTGCAAAATTGGCAGCATTGGTCCTTGTATTTTCAGAAATTACAAAAAAGGTCCTTGTTTATTAAAGCCCCTAGGCCCTTGGACCCTTGTCATAACCCCTTTGGACCCTGCCAAACCTTGTGACCCCCTCCTTTTGACCCCCCTTCCTATAATACTTCTCCTCTGGTCAAAATAGTCAAACAAACACCCCTTGCCCGCCTTTTCTTCTTCTTCACCAACTAAGCCTGCTACACTCAACCTCACCCCTCTCCTCCACATCACATACTCCACTCCATGTTCCCCCCACCTCCACCAAACTCCAAAAGGCATTTAATGCATCCCTCCCCCTAACACTCAAACCCCAACTGGCAAAAACCAATTTGGCGCCAAAAATCGAATCAATGGCCAAGATTATCTCAAGCCATCCAAAGGTCCAAAATGAAGTGGGATTAGCTCAGAGGAGTGAGAGAAGCTATTTGGGGTATAAAAAGAAGCTAGAGATAGAGAGAAAAAGGAGAGTAGTTAGTTTTATTTTAAAATGTATGTCGTTTTTTATACAAATGTTTTAGTTTAAGTGTAAAACTGTAATCTTTTGTTTCAATGTATTAAACTCAAGTAACTTTATCAGTGTAATCTACTTTCTAGTACCAATTCAAGGTTTTAATATCAATTCATGTTTTCAAGTTCACTGTTGCACATTTCAGTTTCAAACTCTTATGTTCAATCTTCAAATAGCTTATTTCTAAGTTCAAATAAGCTTATTAAAGCTACTTATAGCTTTTTGTAAGCTTACATTCAAGTTTCAAGCAACTTTGGTCCTTGGTCAACGAAAGTCAAACTGGGATCAAATGGGAATGGAAATGATGTTGGGTTGATGCAGTGCTTATTTGGGGTTGGAAATAGCTTAGTGTAGTGGTATTGGGTTCTGGTTTAAGCTGCAAAATAAGCTGGACAGTTGTGAGTATTTATCTCATTTTCATCTCTTGTTCAGTTTGAATATTGTGCTTATATTTGAATCTGTGATCATTAGTAGTTCAGACCTGTTTATTTAGTTATAATTAGGGTAACTAGATTTAGTTTAAGTGGTAGAATGAGCTAGTTCAGTGTTTAGCTTAGCTTATAGTTCAAATCAGTAGAAAAAGTTGTGTTTGGATCATGAGGCCAAACTGAGATTTAGGCTAGTTCAGTTGTTAAAAGTTGTTGCTTTAGTCTTATTTAGTTGTAATAGATCCATTTTGATCATTCAAGTGCACTTTATAACCTTAAAAGTCAAAATCATGTTTTAACTGTCTTAATTTCAAGTCTGTTAGAAATTTGAGATATCAAAAGCTTGATTCATGTTTAGGAATCACTAGAGTAGCTTGCATTAAGTTTATTTCATCACATTACATCAATCTTAGTCCATTAAATTGGTTGCAAAGTTCATAAAAGTCAAATTTACAAATCTGTCAAATAGTCAAAAGTTGAAAATCCAGTTTTCAGCCTAACTTGGGTGATTTTTCATTGACTCATTTTTTGTTCAAATCAAGTGAAATTTTGGGTTTTATAACTTCAGTTGGTCTAGTTACTTAATCTGATTTTAGTTGAATTTTTGTAATTTTTTACAAGTCTCAAAATAGCTTATCAAAATGGTCACAAATCCCCTGTACACACTCAGTGTATACTGAGTGTGCACAGGTGACTTGCAGGGCTTGTCACAAGCTCAGTTTAGCTTATCTGGGTCTCATCCTTGGTTTATAAGTAGCTAGCCAGGTCTAGTGTAAGTTCCAACTTCTGTTTTTTAATTTCAGCTTATTGGGTAGCTTGTGCTTAAGCTTTAAAGTAGTAGCATCAAACTGTTTTTAGCACTTGAGTTCAAAACATCAAACCTGTGTAGTTTGAATTTCAGTAGTTTAGGATAGTTGTAGTTAGTTGCTTTTGAGTATTTTTAGCATATTATAGCTTCTATAATCAGTTGGTGGTCTTTGGTGTTCAATTGCTTATTCCAAGTGCTTATTTATAAGCCTTTGTCATTGCAGTTTCAATTTCCTACACATAAGCCACTGTTTTTATATTTTTCCTAGATTCATAATATTAATTTAGACTTTTCCTGAATTTTTCAGATTTTTCTAGGTCAGTTTGCTATTTTTCTTTATTTAAAACAGTTTTTAAGCCTTTTTAATTAGCTTTTAATACAATTAAATCAGAAAAACTTCAAAAAAATAATTTTTCATTTTTCCTAGGTTAATATAAATATAAAAAGTCAAAAAAATATTTTTCCAGATTTTTCTTAGTTAAATTTGTATTTTTAAGCAATTTAAGTAGTTTTAAATAGTTTTTAATTCATAGAAAATACAAAAATAATCAGAAAAATATAAAATTAGTTTTGAAAATTCTCTTTAGTTATTTTAGATTTTTCTAAGTCATAATTTTATTTTTCTAGCTTTATTTCATATTTTCTTGTATTTTAGGCTATTATTAAATAGTTTAAAATAGTTTTTAATTAATAATAATTAGATAAATAGTTTTAAAAATAATTTTCTTTTTCTAAAATTTTCTCTTATCATTAGGTTTGTAAAAATGTCATTTTCATATTTTTAGGATTAATATTGTGTAAGTTTCACATTTTCTTTTGTACGTCACGTAGTTTTTAATTTAAATTTTATAAAAGAAAAAAAAATCAAAAACATCATTTTACAAATAGTGATAGCGTTTATTTAATATATTTTATCTTTTTAATTTTCTTTAATTTGCATTTAAGCCCCTGTAGTTTATATACTTTTCCTTTAGGTATAATTGTTCATAATCAAAACCTCTTTTCCGTTCAAATCCTCTCGATCACTATTCGTTTGGTGATTCATCGCACAGCTCGTTGGGACATAACGACCTGGGGAAACCCTATACTCTCCTGATCTTCATTGCATTTGTGTCTGAACTGTTTTAAGTTTCTTACGGTTAGCCATTCACAAGTGGCTAGCTTGTGTGAGAAAACTTGACGGTTTTGCACCGATCAAATTTTTGGCGTCGCTGCCGGGGAGCTGTGCTAATTATCTTACGTTTAGCAGATTAGTGATTTGAATATTCACTCATTGTTCATACCATCTATATATGTTTATATTTTCTTATAAAAATCCAAAAATCCAAAAACATCTTAAAAATCAAAAACCCAAAAAGATTTTCTTTCTTATTTTTACAAAATGTTTATCCAAAAATCCAAAAATATTCATCTTTACCCTCTTACCCTTTTTGATTCTTTATCCCTTTACCCTCTATCCATTTGATTCTAACTTCTTCTCATGGAATCTCTCGACTACGACGAATTCTGGGACGAAGTTGAAAAACTTCAGACTTTATCACAAATGTCAAGAATTCGTGTTGTTCGTGATGATCCATTAATTCTGCGAAGGGAAATGGAACGAGAAACCGGGGTGACAAAGGACCAGGTACTTCCCTCTGATAATGGAGGTGCTAAATACGTCCAACCTACGGTTATCCAAAGATCTAACCCCTCGATTGCTCCTAAGCCGTCTAAAATTGATCCTAAACTTTCACGATTTACGGTTAAAAGCAATCATGCAGAATTTAGACCGGTGCCTAGCAAGAATGACTTGCCTAATCTTCACGTTTCTCAAGAACCAGAACCAGAGACCATAACGGAAGTGGTGGAAATTGCTAGCTCTCAGAGCACACCACTTGTCCCACCTCCGGATTTTTCAAAATGTTCTTCGAGACTTGATAGTTATTCGAATCACCATGTTGGTTTTGTTGATTCTTTGAATAAACTGATTCCTTCTCATAACTCTCAAATGAAATCGTTTATTCCTTGTGTCGGTTGTGGTGAGCCTCTTTTTGGTTCACCCTGTCGTTGGTGTACATGTGTACAGTGTGGTAATGATATTCATAACGGGAGTTGTTTGTTTTGTGGTTCGAGGAATTCATTTGATTATGATCCTAATCCGAACTCATTTAACGACCCCTCAAACTTTTCCAATTACCCACCACAGCCCGACCTATCTTCATATAATCAACATAACTGCTGTGAATTTTGTGGAGGTCCTCACCAAGGATTTGAGTGTCAATCCGGAAACACGTTTGTCTATGAACAGTCTTCCGGTAATGCTCAGAACTTTGGTTATGACCAATATCCATATAATTCACCAGTCCAGACTCAGCAGTTTTACTGTTGTGAGATTTGTGGAGGTCCTCACGATAATCTTCAATGTCAACCGTGGAATCAAAATTACTATACTTCCGATTTTGACAATTTCCAACCTCCACAGCACCATACGGTTCAAACTCCACCTGAGCCGTTGTCTCAAGAAAATTCCTAAAATTTTGAAACCGCAATGAAAACACTTGATGATATGATTAGTAACTTTAAGAATCAAGTGAGTAGTGAAAAGACCATGGGAGAATTGCTAGCCGAAGAACGAGAGGCCCGTAAATCTAGGGAAGAATTATTAGTCCTAGAGCATGCAGCTCTGAGGCGTTCCCAATTTCTTAAGGCAGCTATGTATGATGATGACGAGGAGAGTTTTTATCCTTTTAAGAATATTATTTCTCAACTCCCTCAGTCAGTTGATATCCCAGCAGTTGAGATTCCATCTCAAACAACTGCTATCACACCCGAAGCTCCCACTCACTCTCTGAACATGGGGGACGAGCATCTTGACACTGTTCCTGAAAAGGAATCGGACGAATTCATAAAGTCTAGTGTTGAGAACCTTGTCCCAATCCCAAGAGAGTCACAGGGAACTTCTGATCATATGTGTGATTCTCTTTCCCCTCTTGAGTGTTCAAAAGATCATTTTGAAACTTTCTCCAATTGTAGCGAAGATTGTGCATCATATGGAGACATCGAGTATGTTGAGGCATCACTTCCACAATCTGATGTTGATCATCTTCTTGAGGAGTTCACCGATGAACTCACTCACATCAATCCACTTTCATCAGAAAGTAACGATGTTCTCTTTGATTTCGAAGCCGATCTGGGAGAGACTGAAAGTCTCCCTTATAATGATCGTTCACTCACTTCTTATCCCAACAGTCCAATAGAGAATGTTAATCACTTTGTTCCTGAAGCATTCAAAACAACTCTCACTAATCCTCTATTTGAATTCGACTCTGAATTCACTTTAATTTCTGAGAATCCACTCTTTGATACTCAGATTGAGGATAGTGATGAGTCTACAGTGGAACAAGAATTCACAGATTTACATCTTGTGATTGATTCTCTTCACGAGGAGTTCGCCGGTGAACTCACTCATATCATATGTCCGCTGGAGTATGATAATTTCTACTTTGATCTAGACACACCCATAATATGTCTTGATCAAGCGAGCTTAACTGATGAGATTCATGAAACTATGAATTCTCCTATTGAGGATGAAGAGTTAGTCATGATTTTTATCATGATTTTCTTTCTTTTCTTCATATATTCTGTCACTTCTCCTGTTCTTCACTCCTTCGGGAATGAAGACATTATCTTTGACCCCGGCATTTCCATGTACCATTATCATGAGCCGGATCTCTCTATATCTCATCGGTGTGGAACTTTCACGTGCTTCAAATGTTTGTCCAAACATCTTGAATGAAAGTCCGATGGAGATTATCTCCTCCACTTATTTCCCCATGAACAAATTAATTCGGGGTCGAGTCAAGCTAGCGACTCGGTAATCAAAAATAGTAGCTAAACATGGGTTTTCACCCGTGTGTACCATCCTAGTGGGGGGGAGTTGCCCCCCGCTATTGTATATAAGTTTTCTCTAAAAATATATATATATATATATATATATCTTTCAAAATAATGGCCGTAGTATTTCCCTTTCACGTTCTTTGTTTCGGCATAACCGCCGGTACTTTGAATATTGAGGGCAATATTCATTTCTAGTGTGGGGGGGAATTCTCACGAATTTTATCATGTAAATATGCCGCCCAATTCCCCCGTTTTTGGCCAAAATTTTTTTTTTTTTAGAGTAAGTGTTCTGCACTTACTCAGCTTATGGTTATCAGTCCGCCATGTCTAATAAACTAAAGGATTGGCTAATCCAGGAGCAAACGGCTCTTGGTAAAGATATCTCAAATCCGTTGACGGCTTGCAATTTGCCCAAAATTGTATGGTATTCAGCTCACCATATCCTTAAAAGTGAAGAGTTGGCTAGCCCGCAAGTTTATGGCTTGTGGTAAAGGCAGTGGAGAAACCATAATTGGTAATCAGCTCACCAAAGATAATATTGATAATTTATCTAAGAGTTGGCTAGTCCAGAAGCAAACGGCTTCTGGTAAAGACAAATCAAATCCGTTGGAAGCTGGTGGTTTGCTCAAAATCACATGGTTATCGGTGTACCATGGTTCTTACTTGAACTGAAACATTTGGCTACTCCAGAAGTAATGGCTTTTGGTAAAGAGATTCAAATCCATTAAGTTTTCTCAAAAGATTGCTAGGGACTAGCAATAGTTTAGTGTGGGGGATTGATGAGTGTGTAAATACTCATCATTTTTGGTCAAATCTGAACTGCAAAACACTTAAAAATGCTCAGTAATGCATCAAAATACTGAAAATATCTCAAAATTGCATTTTATATGTTTCAGATGCAAAATGTTTAAAATCAGATGAAAAATGAGCTTGCCTAAACTCTATAGAAA
>BPTQ01000005.1:209701433-210122850 GCA_019973895.1 Chrysanthemum seticuspe
CATTGATCTGGTTGACTTCAATATTTTGGGTTTTAAAGTGAACTAAACTTGGTTTTTACTCAGTTACTTTTTAGTGGGTTCAATCCGACTTTTGACCTAAAAGTTGAAAACTGATAAACTGTCTAAACATTTAAACTGAAAATACTTGAAACGTTGGTTAAATTACCTGATTCTAACTACATTATACTACTTTATTTGAATTACGTTCGACGAGATCACTAAGGATTTGTACTTAGTTCGAAAACTATAGAGTTTAAAGATTGTCTGAACTTTAATTCTGTCAATTTTGTACTAAAACTGAAAATTCCAATATTTCACGTGAACTTACTAGTTTTACCTAGATAATGTTGATTTATTCTGATTTCGTTGTTGAAAATTGTTGACTTGATCGGATTTAGAGTCAAACCGGAGTTCATGAGGCCAAACTGAGATTTAGGCTAGTTCAGTTGTTAAAAGTTGTTGCTTTAGTCTTATTTAGTTGTAATAGATCCATTTTGATCATTCAAGTGCACTTTATAACCTTAAAAGTCAAAATCATGTTTTAACTGTCTTAATTTCAAGTCTGTTAGAAATTTGAGATATCAAAAGCTTGATTCATGTTTAGGAATCACTAGAGCAGCTTGCATTAAGTTTATTTCATCATATTACATCAATCTTAGTCCATTAAATTGGTTGCAAAGTTCATAAAAGTCAAATTTACAAATCTGTCAAATAGTCAAAAGTTGAAAATCCAGTTTTCAGCCTAACTTGGGTGATTTTTCATTGACTCATTTTTGGTTCAAATCAAGTGAAATTTTGGGTTTTATAACTTCAGTTGGTCTAGTTACTTAATCTGATTTTAGTTGAATTTTTGTAATTTTTTACAAGTCTCAAAATAGCTTATCAAAATGGTCACAAATCCCCTGTACACACTCAGTGTATACTGAGTGTGCACACGTGACTTGCAGGGCTTGTCACAAGCTCAGTTTAGCTTATCTGGGTCTCATCCTTGGTTTATAAGTAGCTAGCCAGGTCTAGTGTAAGTTCCAACTTCTGTTTTTTAATTTCAACTTATTGGGTAGCTTGTGCTTAAGCTTTAAAGTAGTAGCATCAAACTGTTTTTAGCACTTGAGTTCAAAACATCAAACCTGTGTAGTTTGCATTTCAGTAGTTTAGGATAGTTGTAGTTAGTTGCTTTTGAGTATTTTTAGCATATTATAGCTTCTATAATCAGTTGGTGGTCTTTGGTGTTCAATTGCTTGTTCCAAGTGCTTATTTATAAGCCTTTGTCATTGCAGTTTCAATTTCCTACACATAAGCCACTGTTTTTATATTTTTCCTAGATTCATAATATTAATTTAGACTTTTCCTGAATTTTTCAGATTTTTCTAGGTCAGTTTGCTATTTTTCTTTATTTAAAACAGTTTTTAAGCCTTTTTAATTAGCTTTTAATACAATTAAATCAGAAAAACTTCAAAAAAATAAGTTTTCATTTTTTCTAGGTTAAGATAAATATAAAAAGTCAAAAAAATATTTTTCCAGATTTTTCTTAGTTAAATTTGTATTTTTAAGCAATTTAAGTAGTTTTAAATAGTTTTTAATTCATAGAAAATACAAAAATAATCAGAAAAATATAAAATTAGTTTTGAAAATTCTCTTTAGTTATTTTAGATTTTTCTAAGTCATAATTTTATTTTTCTAGCTTTATTTCATATTTTCTTGTATTTTAGGCTATTATTAAATAGTTAAAAATAGTTTTTAATTAATAATAATTAGATAAATAGTTTTAAAAATAATTTTCTTTTTCTAAAATTTTCTCTTATCATTAGGTTTGTAAAAATGTCATTTTCATATTTTTAGGATTAATATTGTGTAAGTTTCACATTTTCTTTTGTACGTCACGTAGTTTTTAATTTAAATTTTATAAAAGAAAAAAAAATCAAAAACATCATTTTACAAATAGTGATAGCGTTTATTTAATATATTTTATCTTTTTAATTTTCTTTAATTTGCATTTAAGCCCCTGTAGTTTATATACTTTTCCTTTAGGTATAATTGTTCATAATCAAAACCTCTTTACCGTTCAAATCCTCTCGATCACTATTCGTTTGGTGATTCATCGCACAGCTCGTTGGGACATAACGACCTGGGGAAACCCTATACTCTCCTGATCTTCATTGCATTTGTGTCTGAACTGTTTTAAGTTTCTTACGGTTAGCCATTCACAAGTGGCTAGCTTGTGTGAGAAAACTTGACGGTTTAGCACGGATCACGAAGAAAGCCAAACTTAGAGAATCTAAGAGTCTTTGGTTGCATAGCATATGCAAATGTACCATCACAACGTTTAACGGATTTTGTAAGATATAACTTTTCACATACACATCAAACCATAACACAAGGTGGCGAATAAGATGGAATTCTAGAGAGAGAAAGTTAGAGGTTTAGGGAACTTAGTGAGAGAAAGTGAAAGATATTATTATTAGCTCCAACTCTCTACCTTGGAAGGTAGAGAGTATTTATAGTCTTACATAACTCGCCACACTTTGGGCTGTGGATCAGGCATACAGTGGGTAAAGTCCCGTCCGTCCTCCACGGTGTTACTTAACTAAATTACTACTTAACTTAAAAGAACTACGACTACGAGCTTTCTAACGATTACATATACTTGAGGTGACCGACTCTTTAATACCGGGAATTTCTAATTCCTAACAATCTCCCCCTAAGGGAGGTCACCTCAATAATATACCAAAATTACATTGAATACAAATAGATATGACATTTAACAATTGATCTTGCATTCTTGATGTAGTCCTTTGCTCCTAAGCTCGTAGTCATTGATTCTTCACAATGCATGTTTGGTTATTCCAAGTGGAGGTCTTTTACTGATCCGCGTGATGATGAGTTTGAGCCATCTTTGGAGATCATCGGCTATCAAAAATCTC
The DNA here is from genome assembly GCA_019973895.1 of Chrysanthemum seticuspe. Lineage (NCBI taxonomy): Eukaryota > Viridiplantae > Streptophyta > Magnoliopsida > Asterales > Asteraceae > Chrysanthemum > Chrysanthemum seticuspe. Next base: position 209,704,355 of record BPTQ01000005.1, read on the forward strand.
TGAGACATCCATTGTGGTGTTGTGACTTTGGGACCGACATGCTCACATTCTGGATCATGATATCTTCTCATCAGAGTAGCGGAAGCATTTGTTGAATCATGATATTGGCAGTAGCGTAGCAGAAACATGGAGTGAAAATATCAGAGTCATTGATGCACTAATCATGATTTCTTTTGAGATGAATGTGTTAAGTGAGCATGCGGCTGTGGATTGACCGCTTCATTCTGATCAGCTGCAAACGTCGGGCGTACCTGCATACAACAGTTAGCAACAAATCGCACGAAAGTGTCTTTGATCACTTTCGATGAATTGAGGTACACGGCCCACGGTTCCCCGTTGATCAGTATAAATACTGCCTGTGATCAGGTAGGATTCCTAAGAATCTCCTTGACAGGGTTTCGCAGCTGTTCTAGCTGTTCTCAAACCGGAACGTCTCAAAGAAGACAACACGGAGTGAGTGAACCAGCGAATTTTTAAGTCCACTGATTGATGAAAAGAGATTTGAAAAACAGTCGAGTATTGCTCAATAGAAATTGTTTTTGCAATACAACGAAGGTTTTATTGAAAATCAATTATCAATCATAAAAATACCTTTTGGTATGAAAAATGAGTACACGGTCGATGTGCTAAAGAAAAGAGTTTATAAGCACAAAGACCGGTTTTTCAAAGGTATCCGTCAATCCCTAACCTGAACCAGGTTTGAGTCAAGAGATTGAATCGCCCCATTGTTTCTGTTCAGTTGTCACATGGTTGATCTATAAAATAGATCTCACATGCCACCTACCAGGAGCTTGTTTGATGTTGGCTCCAGAAGGCTTTCCATCTTCATTGTGAATATGTAAACACATCACTCAGCTGTTCTGGCAATACCACAAGGATAATGCGTAGGACTCAAGATATAATCTCTCTTTCCACATTGTGTGAAACAGAGAGTCTTCATTGAAAAGTGTCCTAATGAGATTTATTGATGATCTCGTGGCTCTAGACTCAATTTGTGCATATTTGGATCCTGTGCCGGAGACTAGGGAGAGGGTCTCCTACTTCAATATCAACAATCTCTAAGAGAAAGTCGATAGATAATGTCGGTTCCCCGTGAGAATGAAACAAGCCCTTTTAAGAGGAACTTGAGTGGTTTGGAAAGTTGAAGTGCATTGCGTCACTGGGTCCATGACGTCTTGTCTTCAATACCGATGTTACCATCAGTAGCATATGAAGTGAACCCGGTTTCTGCCCTAAGGTTGAATTAACGGAGGGCTATTTGTTTTCACCCTATTTTCATTCAATTCTTTTTAATTCTTCAACCCCTTCAGTGCTTACCGAGACTTCATAGCTATTACCTTGTTGGGTTTATTCCAGTACTAGCTCAGTCTTAGTCCGCACTCTTCCCATATCTCACTTTTCTCCTTTTATCATCATACCTAAGGGCTTCTACACTAACTAGTGGATTGTCCCTGGGTAGATCCCTCCGGTTCTGGCGGATCATGGGAACCAATACCTAACCTTATCATCCTTATATCACCGTACATAAAGTAAAGTTGGTCGGTCAATTTGGTATTGTTCATCTGCCATTGGATTCAATTGAAAACCATTTGAAAATCAATTCAGATACATGTGATATATTATCAAAGCATTTTGTACCTGAATTGTTTTTGATATTTTTAGAACGAGAACTCCCCCTCAACATGTGCATCAAATATTTGAGAAATGTTAAGCACATGGAGGCAAGAGAAAGAATTAACTTCTTTGATTACAATTTTCTAAAAGATATCAACATCACTTCCCTCAACTGATCAAGTGGGTATAACATTTTCGGGAAGGATGAGGTTTCCATGAATTTTGCTCCCCCTCAATATGTGCCTCGAGGTTTGAAAAGAGATTTGCACATACTAGAGGGAACCTGCACATTGAGATAAATGATCACGTTTCAAATCATAGGTTTAAGATAGGTGCTCCCCCTCAACATGTGCATTGAAAAATTGAAATCGTTTGTCACATGTGGGAGGGACAGCATGTTCATTCATGTGAAACCATTTACCTTAATGTCAGTTTAAATCTAATTTAAATCACACATTCTCCCCCGATCACAATTATCAAATCATTTGAGATTTGTGATCTCGTATAGATTTAAATTGATTTTGAAAACTTTTAGGGAGAACTGTGACTTGATTGTGAAAGCGTTTGAACTGATAAGGATCGGATTTTAAGACTTTAAACTCCATTTATAAAACCATGCATGTATATCTTTTGAAAACAATTTAATGCCAAATAACTTTTTAATTTAATTGAAATCATTCTCCCCCTCAATCAATGACGTAGGTTGTTGATTGAGAGATAGAGATTTTGACAAATAAGTCCTGATGATTATCAAAAATAGAGATTGGGTTATTTTTCAAAGCATTTAGTTTTCAGCAGATAGGAGTTTATAGAATCAGAGCATAAGATTTGAAAACATGGTAAAACATGGCTCTGTTCTTTCTTTAAAAGCGGGTTATTGCCTGAAGATGACAATAAACCATTTTTTTCTCTTTCTCCCAAAAATATTTTTTGATTTTTTTTTTTTTTTTTTTTTTTTTTTTTTTTTTTTTTTTTAATAAAAATTCGAACAACATCTAAAGTCCCGTGTCATTCTTTGAATGACAACATCAAGACCGTAGATATTATCGAATCGAGAGAAACATAACAGAATGACAATATTTTTTGAAGATTTTTCGAATTTTTCAAATTTTTATGGATTTTGAAAGATTTATATTTTTCTATTTGATTTTTTGAGGATTTTATAATTTTGTATTTTGTTTTTATGAATAAATATTTACAAGAGATAGATGAAGAAAGACCTTTACTCCTCGTCTTCCTCCTGAAGACGTTTGAGAGTTTCTGGTTGAAGGCTTTTCAAACCAAGACGTGGAAGAATAAACTCAAAACGTTCTCTTGGAAGAGCTTTGGTGAAGATGTCCGCTAACTGATATTCAGACCTCACAAAATATAGTTCCACTACACCTTTTTCCACTTGTTCCCTGATGAAATGATGTCGAATGTCGATATGCTTTGCTCTTGAGTGTTGAACGTTGTTGCATGAGAGAGCAATAGCACTTTTATTATCACAGTACAGAGGGATTTTGTTGAATTCAAAGCCATAGTCAGATAATTGAGATCTCATCCATAAGATTTGAGCACAACAAGATGACATGGCTATGTATTCAGCCTCTGTAGAGGAAATAGAAGTACTCATTTGCTTCTTTGAAGACCAGCTCACAAGCTTATCACCCAAAAACTGAGCACCTCCAGACGTACTTCGACGAGTATCTTGACAACCTGCATGATCGGCATCTGCATAGGCCGTTAGTGACATACCGGTGTCCTTCGGGTACCATAGTCCCATATTAATGGTTCCTTGGAGATACCGAAAGACCCGTTTAACTGCTTCAAGGTGCTTTTTAGTAGGCTTAGCCTGGTATCTAGCACACATGCACACAGAGAATAAGATGTCTGGTCTACTAGCAGTGAGATACATCAGGGATCCAATCATACTCCTATATTTCGTTTGGTCAATCATGATCCCTGAGAGGTCCTCATCTAGTTTGGTTCGGTCAATCATGGGGGTGTCAACAGGGTCACTTGAATCAAATCCAAATTTCTTTAAAATCTCTGTTGCATATTTAGATTGATTTATGAAAATGCCTCCGGGACTTTGTGAAATTTGTAATCCCAAGAAAAATGACATTTGTCCCATCATTGACATTTGAAACTTTGAACTCATTTCATTAGAAAAACGATCACATTCCATTGGGTCAGTTGAGGCAAAAATAATATCATCAACATAAATTTGAACATGAGTTAAATGTTTGCCTGACTTCCTGGTGAACAATGTAGGATCAACTGCTCCTTTGCTGAATCCGGTTGAAAGAAGAAACTTTGAGAGTGTATCATACCAAGCCCTTGGAGCTTGCTTTAAACCGTAAAGAGCCTTCTTCAAACGATAAACGTGATTAGGATGCTCTTGATTCACAAATCCTTCAGGTTGGCTGACGTAGACGACTTCTTTAAGATCTCCGTTCAGAAATGCCGTCTTTACATCCATCTGATATACCACCATGTTCTTACTTGCAGCATTAGCCAAAAAGATTCTGATTGCCTCGATTCGAGCAACTGGAGCAAATGATTCTTCAAAGTCTATACCCTCCTCTTGACGATATCCTTTAGCAACCAATCGAGCCTTGTTTTTCAACACATCACCATGCTCATCAAGTTTTACTTTGAAGATCCATTTTAGAGCTATAATCATAGCACAGTCTGGAGCAGGTACTAACTCCCATACATCAAGACGATCAAACTCATGAATTTCATCTTGCATAGCATTGAACCAGCTATCTTCATTCATGGCAGTTTTAACGTCTTTTGGTTCGATCTTAGATAGTACGGAGTTGAAGAAGCACCATAAGGCATCGGTTGCGAGTTGCTTCCGGGTTGATACAGGACGAGAGGGATTTCCAATGATGTTGTCTAATGGATGATCGTGAGTCCATTTTCTGAGGTGTTCATGTGGCATTTGTTGAGGAACTGAAGTAGCTGAGTCGATGTCTCCTGAAGAAGATGGTTCTGATGATGATACAGGAGTAGCAAATATGTTTTCAAATGGAGCATCTTCAGGAGTTGCAAAGGGATTAACTTCATCATTGGTGCCAGAAACATTTCCATGATGTACATTTGAAGAGAGATGATTTGTTGATGAGACTGAAGGATCAGCAGCAGGTGCTTCTTGACTTACAGATATAGAGACTGATGAATTGACTTCATTCACTGGAATATGAGCATCCTCTGTTGTAGGGATCAGCACCTCATTAGTAGTAGACTCATACAGCTCATCAAACATGGGATCAAACAGTTTCTTTACATCATCTTCAGATGGAGGTACATATGGAGTTTCTTGAGAGGAGTTTGGAACAAGAGATGAACCAATAGGACTGTTTTGAAGTGCGGGTCCTGAGCTTGAGTGTCCAGGAGCCATTTGACCGGTCAGCTCATCAAACGTAACGTGAATTGTTTCCATGATATTTCGGGTTCTTTTGTTGTAGATTCGGTATCCCTTTTTGTTGGGTGCATATCCTACAAATACTCCAATGTCAGCTTTAGCTCTAAGTTTACCCAAGTCTTGACCCTCATTAGTTGGATAGCACAAGGCACCAAACACACGAAGGAAAGATAGATTAGGTTTCCTGTTGTGGACAAGTTCGTATGGAGTTTTTCCATGACTGGTGTGAATCAGGGAACGATTTTGTGTGTAGCATGCAGTGGCAATTGCTTCAGCCCAGAGAAACATTGGAACCTTTGAGTAGATCAGCATTGTTCTGGCAGCTTCAACGAGAGTACGATTTCGTCTTTCAACTACACCGTTCTGTTGAGGGGTTCGTGGAACACTTCTTTGATGGCTGATTCCAACGCTTTCATAGAATTCACTAAGTTGTTTGTTGACAAACTCAGTTCCATTGTCTGTTCTGATAATTCTGACAGTTTTGTTTAGTCTAACCTGCAGCTGTTTGATGAGTTTGATGATGATATCAGGAGTTTCATCCTTTGTCCTTAAGAACTTGACCCAGGTGAATCTAGAATAATCATCAACCACAACTAACACATATTTCTTCCCAAAGATATTCTGCACCCTCATTGGTCCACATAAATCCATATGAATCATATGAAGAACTTCTGTGACAGAGTTAGTAGGTTTGGGTTTATGGGCATACTTCTTGCTTTTTCCCAATTGACATGCTGAACAAAGATGATCCTTTTCATACTTTAGTCTAGGTAAACCTACAACTAAGTCCTTTCTGGAAAGATCGTTGATGGTGCCGAAGTTCAAGTGATTGAGACGACGATGCCATAGCCATGACTTTGTTTTTGAAGCCTTTGATAACAAGCAGATTGGTGAAGCTCTCATCATGTCATCGATAGAGATAGTGTAAAGGTTTGAGCCACGAGTTCCTTTCAACAGTTCCTTACCATTTAGATCTCTTACAAAGCAGGTATGTTTTCTGAAGGCCACTTCTAGATCAGAATCACAGAATTGACCAACAGAGAACAGATTATGACCTAAACCTTCCACATAATACACTCTGGAGATGACACTATCACCAACAACATAATCTCCATAACCCATAATAGCACCGAAATGATCATTACCAAATCTAACAGTCCCGATGAATTTGCTCACGAAGTTCATGAGCCGTGACCGGTCTCCAGTCATATGCTTGGAACAGCCTGAGTCCAGGTACCACAGAACGATTTGAACGATCTGCAGTTGAACACAGACAAGAATGGATAACTGGATATTTGGGATCCCCATGCAAGAATGGGTTCCATTTGGTTAGTAGCAACAGTTGGACCACCCACATCAGAAATAGAAGCATTCATATCAGACAGTGAAGTAGGGGAATCATTGTGAATAGATGCAATACTAGTGTCTGTATTAGTCCTATTTACAGTGTGACCACTTCTTAAGGGAATAGTTCTACCAGTAGGCATCCATTTTCTAGTGGGCATTATCTGATTAGTCTTATGACCAACAGGTATCCAATAAAAGCCTATTCTGCTGAATGTTCTTCCTGTGGGTTTCCATTGTTTTCTAACTCTCTTTCGCTTTTGCCTTTTAGCCCTTTTAGCATGAATTTTAGCATTAACAACATTAACTGGACAATTAACATCATTAGGCAGAACATTAACATCACATTCATGATTAGAAACAGAATTCAAGCAATCATCAGTACAAGGTTTGCAAATAGCATCAGAATTCGAATTAATTACAGTACGCTTATGGCTAATACTAGAATCAACACGATTCGTTTTATTCGATTCAAACTTAAGGTTCCTAGATTGTTCTTCTACTCTCTTCCAGTGCACATTTTTAGCTTGAGAGGTCCTATCATTCCTTGTATTGTCTTGAGACTTTGACCTGCTCCCTTTAATGTCACTGATTACTCCTGTAGAGGGAATGGGAACATTAGTTTGTTTTACTACTCTTTGCACCACCTGTTTAGATGTGCTGGGATCTGAACTACATGCAGGTGCACTATGGTTCACTTTCTTAACATTAGAGGTACTGAGATTAGTACTCCTAGAAGGCACATTTGAGTTCACTTTCCTAGTATTGACAGATCTAAAATCTGAACTACTCACTGGTGCACTACTCCTCACATTCAAACCATTGGGAATCGAGTGCATGTCATGTTTGGCCTTAGGCATTGAGCATGGAATCAAGGGGTTAACTCTCTCACCTAATGTCTTTGGGCATATAGTGATCAAACATTCTAAGATTTCTTGAGATCGTTTGGCATATAAGCATGCATGTCCAATTGCATTATCATGAGGTTTCTCTAGCTTATCCTCTTCAACAATCTCACGCAGGCATTCTAAGCAATCCTTAAGGTATGAGAAATATGTTTGAATGGCAAGTTTGTTGTTCCTTAGGTGAGGGGGGACATATGTCACAGATAAAGTAGATTTATTCCCAGAGTGAACCTTAGATACAACATTCTCCTCATTGATCATTGGCATTTTCCCTTTTACCTGACTCTTCAGATTCTCAATTTCCTTTTGCAATGAAGTTATTTGTTCGTTGTTTTTGTTACGAGTGACTTTAATTGATTCAAACAACTCATTGAAATGACGTTTAACCTTTTCATTCTCTTCTAGAAAACTTTCGTTTTCCTTTTGTAAAGCATTTACTAGGTTTTGAAGATGAAACGTTTGAGAATTCTGAGAATCTAAAGAGGGAGGCATTTGGGAGCCTGTCATATTGTTCGTTTGACCCTTTAATTGAGAGATTTGGGCCTTCAACTTTCTGATCGTGTTGGACTGAGCTTGAATCTGTTCATCACGTTTGTTAATTTGAAAAACTGCATCAAACTATGGAGCATCTGAAGATGTCTTGATATTTGAAGTTTTGACATTTTCTTTGAGATGTTGATATTTTAGTTGTAAATTAAAATACTCAACTTCTAGTTTAGAAAAGTGTTTAACCAACGTGTCGTGATCATCCAGTTCAATTTTCTCGTTTAGTTTAGAATTAGTTTTTTCAAGCTCAATGACACGATCATGGGAGACTTTCAGGGCCACAGATAATTCATGAAATTTTGAAGCATTAATGGAGCAATTTGAAGCAGTGAAAAACACATCTTGAGCAACACATTCAGTAATAAGATTCTCATTTAATGTATGCAAGTTCTTTCTCTCAATCTCATTATATTTTAGTGCACGCTCATAATCACTAACTTCAGCAACCATTGCATCAAATTCCTTTTCCATACCCTTAATATCAGCTTCTACCCCCTTTTTAAGACTCTCAAAGTGATCTTTTAGAAGTTTAAAGAAAGGCATGACCTCAGTTAAATAACATTCTTTCATTTGTTCAAAACCTCTTTCACCTTCAGTTATACCAGTGGGAGTGATCCTTTTCTTGCAAGTTTTTTCAAAATCAACAAATAGTTGGAATATAACGTATTGGCTAATTAATGTCTTGCTTTTAGTGGCAATTGTTCTAGGTACAAGATGCATAGGTGTATTAGGAGGATACACAGTTGCTCTAGGCATTTTCCGAAGGGGAGGGTTTGTTTCTACAATATTTTCGGCTTTCTGCTTATCTAAATCCATTTTCCAGAAGACTTGTTCGGGAGTCAACAAAGTCTGAGGCTTAAACTTGTTTAATGCAATCCAGTTTTCCTTTTTGTAATCGTGAGGAGAGATAATTATTTTTTTCTCTTTGCATTTAGGGTCATCTAGTTTTTTGTTCATCCTTTCCCTAGTGACTTCATCTGATTTATTGTCTTCCTCAGTGCACTCAACGCAACTAGGTTTCTGCCTAGGCTTAAGAATTTCATTACCATCATAAATCACCTTATGAGCATTTCTAGCCTTTTTGATTACCTCTGGATTTGGTTCCTCAACAAGGGGAATGCTATGCTTATCGCTTAAGACTCGATGTTTGGTGACCATGTGAGCAGTCTGAATGGTGTTTCCTTGTATGTACAACTTGTTTTCAAGTTTGTTTTTCAAAGTTTTCAGATTAGAAAAATCTCTCAAGAGTTTTGATTCCTTTGCATTGAATTCTTGCTTAAGCATTTTCACGTTTTCTTGAAGTTCTTGTTTTTGCTTAGCTGTTTTAGAGAGTTTTTCTTGCAAAGAATTTAATTCTTGTTTCAATACTTCTTCTCTAAAATTACTTTTTCTAATTACTGTACGCACTTGGTCATCCATTTCCTGCTCACGAGTGGTCAACTCAAATTTTGCACGTTGTTCATAAATGGCAACACGTTCCTTATAGGCATTAAGTTCAGAGATAATGGAATCATCAGGAGCACATGCAGTGTATTCATCAAAGACATAGTCATTGTTGACTGCAGAAGATGCATCACTAGGTACAACTTCACTTTCACTTTGTTTCACGTATTGATCATATGGGACAATATTGATATTACCCGTATTTTCAATATTTGATTCAAAAGTTTCGGTTGGTTGTACTTTGTCATGCATCTGTTGCACATCAGCATCATCATATAGCTTTAATACCTCAGAGATGAGTTTGTCTTTTGATGGGCCAGCTTGTGGTGAAGAAGTGACCTTGGGAGACACCATGGGAGAGATGCTAGCCATAAATATTGTGTGTGCAGTAGGTCCATCATCCACATCAGAGTCGTAAGCATCGCAGTCACCGACTTGAAAGGCATTTTGATGATTGTGACCTATCTCCTGAATGGGCTGCTCATCTACATCTGCATCATAGGTCTTGGCATTGCCTTCAGCAAGAAACAGCAGTTCCTCTTCATTCAAAGTAGCACCATTGTCCTGAGCTTGAGCCAGCAACATCTTATCTCTGAAGTATTCGGCATTTTGTGGACGCTTTGGAGATGTGCAATTCCTTGCAAAGTGTCCCTCACCACCACAGTTAAAGCATTTGATTGGCTTAGCTTGACCTGGGTTACCATTCCTTCCTCGATTCTGGTTTCCAACATAACCTCTCCCAGCTCCACCTCGTCCCTGTTCATATTGTCTTTCCTGAACTGGTTGCACCACGATCCTTCCATCTTTAACAGTGGCTTGATTATGTGGGTTAGATGCAGTTCTGAGGTTGTTGTTGGTTTGTGGAAGAGAATTCATGTTTTGACTAATGAGAAGAGCAAGTTGATTAATGATGTTACCCACGTGTGCATCAGCATCAGCTTGTTTGAACTGAGGATCAGGGATGAGTTTGTGATTACCATTACCCAAGGGTATGACTTGTGATGCTTTGGTTGTGATTCCAATGTTTGAGTAGAAGGCAGTTGAATCATTAGACGAGCTTGTCTCTCCTGGGTTAGTTTTGAACTGATTGAGAATCAATTTTTCAAACATGGCATGTCTTTCATTCTGAAGGAGGAAGGCATAGAGTTGCTCATAGTTTGTGTTCTTCAATCCTTTAGTGAGCTTCACAGCGGTAACAAACTTGTGCCATTCGGGATTCATGTTGTTCACAAATTTTGAGTTCAACTGAATGTTAGGCATAGTCATCTTGATATTCCTCATGTCATTCACTAACTTATGAAATCTCACATAGTACTCATAGACACTCTCATCTGGTTTCATCTTGAAGTGCTCAAATTCATCATAGAGTTGGGATTCCCTGTCTTCCATAGTTAATTCTGAGCCTGAGAGAAGCATCTTAACGTTATCCCAAACAGCCTTTGCATCAGTGTTATGATTGATCAGCTTGTAGATGTCTTTAGGAAGACCTTGAAGAACAATGTTTGAAGCCCTGATATCTGCATCGAATCTCTTTTTCTCCTCATTATCAAGCTCATTGTACATCTTAGGTCTGTCCATTCCGTAGATAGGAGTACCATCTTCATTAGTATCAAGTATGTCTCTAGTCGTTTCAACCCGATATGGTCCTTCATCAATGGATTTGAGAATGTTTACACCATTTTCCTTTCCAAGGCAATACAATCTGATTCGTTGAGCCCAAGAATCGTAGTCAGTTCTGTCAAGCATTGGTGGACGAGTATCTGAGCCAGCTGCTTGAACATCCTCGGCAACAGTGGAGATGACAGTGGGGACAGTGGGAATGTTGGTAGACATGTTAACAGATTATACGGGATTTTATAACTCTATGATTAAACCGGGAAATAGATTCTTTCACGGGATTTTACTAAATCAAGAGAAAACCGTAAACAATCACTCAAGTTGCTAGATGATAAAGTGCTAACTCGCTACCAAATAATGCACTAAGTCGCTAGAAATTAGTGCACTAAGTCGCTAACCCTTAACTCGCTACACGTCTAAGTCGCTAGAGTCCCAAGTCGCCAACAGAAAAGCAAGTCGCTAAGTAGTAACTCGCCACAGACTAAGTCGCTAGCCAAATTTGTGCAGTAATTCGCTACACAAGTCGCTAGATATGCAAGTCGCTAAAGAGCAACTCGCTACAGACTAAGTCGCTACCACAAGTCGCTAACCGTAGTGGAGATTCCACTACTTGTACTTTAACTCGCTAGCTCTAACTCGCTAGATTTTATAACTGTAAGTCGCTACAAAACTATGAAGTAAGTCGCTACCAAGAAAACAAGTCCGAGAGCTAATTCGCTAGCTTGAAAAACCAAATAACCTTCACTTTTCAATCCAAAAACAACCCAACCAAGATGATTCAAGCTTACCAAATGAAAACCTAAACACTTTTGATGATTCTAAACATAAAAGTACCAACAAAATTCAAACTTTAACACAAGAAATCAACCAAATGATGCAAAAACCACTAAACTTTTTCAAACTCAAAAACCACCTAAAAACCACTATAAATCCAAAGATGTGCAAGATATGATCTAACCATGGCTCTTGATACCAATTGTAAGATATAACTTTTCACATACACATCAAACCATAACACAAGGTGGCGAATAAGATGGAATTCTAGAGAGAGAAAGTTAGAGGTTTAGGGAACTTAGTGAGAGAAAGTGAAAGATATTATTATTAGCTCCAACTCTCTACCTTGGAAGGTAGAGAGTATTTATAGTCTTACATAACTCGCCACACTTTGGGCTGTGGATCAGGCATACAGTGGGTAAAGACCCGTCCGTCCTCCACGGTGTTACTTAACTAAATTACTACTTAACTTAAAAGAACTACGACTACGAGCTTTCTAACGATTACATATACTTGAGGTGACCGACTCTTTAATACCGGGAATTTCTAATTCCTAACAGATTTAGATGATAGAAGCAGTAGGATGGTATACTTAGGAAATGAACAAGGATCAAAAGCTTATCGACTACTTGATCCAACAACACAAAAGATATGTGTTAGTAGAGATGTAAAGTTTAAAGAGGATGAAACATAGGATTGGAAGGATTACATGACTGAACACATTCATGACGAACCCGAGTGGACTGACTTCAAAGTAGAAAATCTTGAAGCCACAAATGAACATCATGATCAAGAAATCCAACCAAGTGACGAAGAGAACGATTTCCCTAACATGATGATGATGGATATACAACATCAACAACAAGCTCACCCTCACAATCACAAACACTTCACACACCGGCAACAAATTCATCGCAAGTAAATTCTCAAGTTACACCCAATAACTCAGAACAATCAATCTATCAAAGTGATAATGGTTCAAACTCAGCCACAAATTCACACTCATGATTTGATCATACACCGTTGAAAGGTTTTAGAACATTAGATGATTTATACGAGAACACCGAGGAAATACTATTGGCGGAAGATGAACCCAAGAACTACAAGGAAGCATCAAGCAATCAAAAATGGATCGAAGCAATGAAGGTCGAGTTAGATTCCATCAATAGGAATAACACATGGGAATTAACCACACTACCTAAAGGACATAAAGTAATTGGCTTAAAGTGGGTATTCAATACCAACAAAGATGTTAATGGAGACACAGTCAAGCATAAAGCAAGACTAGTAGCAAAAGGCTACATACAAGAGCATGGCATAGACTTTGAAGAAGTTTTCGCACCTGTAGCAAGGATGGAAAGTGTCCGACTATTACTAGTCATAGCTGCTAACAACAAATGGGAAGTACATCACCTCAACGTCAAATTTGCATTTCTACATGGAGATTTAAAGGAAGAAGTGTACGTTACTCAAACTGAAGGATTCATAAAGAGAGAATTCTAGAAAAGTCTATAGACTTATAAAAGCTCTATATGGACTAAGACAAGCACCACGTGCATGGAACATAAAGTTAGACAACACCTTGAAGTCGTTAGATTTCAAGAAATGTGTACTGGAACAAGCGATCTACACAAAGGCAACAAAAGACTCAATACTACTAATAGGAGTCTATGTATATGATCTAATCATCACTGGTACACCAAAGAAGGAGATCGACAAGTTTAAAGCTCAAATGGAAGAAAAATTCGAAATGAGTGACCTATGCTTATTAGCTTACTATTTAGGAATAGAAGTCACACAAACTGGATGTGACATTTCAATAAAGCAATCCGCCTATGCAAGCAAGATCTTGAAGGAAGTTGGAATGATAGACTACAACGAGACGCTAATACTAATGGATCCAGGAACAAGATTGACAAAGAACACTGAAGGAACACTGGTCAACTCAGCCGAATATCAAAGCTTAATTGAATGTTTAAGATAGCTGCTTCACACAAGACCCGACTTAAGTTATCCTAGTGGATTACTTAGTCGTTTTATGCAAGAACCAAAAGAGCAACATATGAAGGCTGTAAGGAAAGTATTACGCTTTGTGAAAGGAACAAAGGATTATGGTATCAACTACAAGCATAATGGAGGAAACAAGATACAAGGTTTCAATGACAGTAGTTATGGATTCAACACTCAAGAAGTAAAAGGAACTACTGGAATAATATTTTACTATGGTGAATCACCAATTAGCTAGAGCATACAAAAGCAAGCCACCGTAGCATTATCATCATGCGAATAAGAATTTATTGCAGCAACAGCAGCAGCAAAACAAGCATTATGGTTAAAGAGACTACTAAGCAGGCTTACACACTCAAAGGAAGAAAATGTTACAATAATGGTTGATAACAAATCTGCTATAGAACTTGTGGAAAACTAGAAGGGGGGGTTGAATAGTTTTGCCGATTTTAAGTTAGTTTCAAAAACTTTAGATTCGATATTATGTGAAATCGTATGGATGAAGAGAAAGTATAGATCTAATGGTAATGCAAGTAAATAAGGTAAAGTAAAGGATAGAAATGACACAACCGATTTATAGTGGTTCGGCTACAAGGACACCTTCCTTTCCCTACTCCACTCCCCGAGTCACCTACTCGAGAGTTCAAGCACTAGGTCAACAAACTCCTTCAACTTGGCGGAGAAGCCTTCACAACGTTGCTTACACCTTTTTCTGGTACAAAGCTAAATACCGAGTCCGTAATACAGTGGACCAAACCAACACGACTATTACACAACAAGTATGTGAAATATCAAATACAAGATCTTTGCTATAGAAATCTTGTGAAGGAACAAATCAATCAAGGGCCCCTTGCTTGGATGACTTGTAGAATGCTCGTGATCTTGCCTTAGAGAAGGACCTATATGAGAATCACTAAAGAAAGAAAGAAGAACAACTCTCTAGATCAAATGATCTTTTGTTAGAAGAGAATGAGAGTATATGAGAGATTTAGTAAGAAGAGGGGTAAGTTAGAATGAAGAAATGGCTCTCCATTTATAGGCAAAACTAGCCACTGTTCCCCGAATCCCACGGATCCTTCCCTTAAGGGATCCGTCTAGTGTAAACCTAGGGAACCGTGGGACGCTCCTCTTTGCCCATGGGTTTTTTGGTTATGGGTCATGGGTCATGGGTTATGGGTTGGTCCATGGGTATTTCATTAGATACAATATATCTAATAGATGCAATGCATCTAGTCAAATGGGTATGGGTCAATACCATGGGTTATGGGTATGATCCATGGGTTGTGATTTTTACCCATCCTAATAAACTATTACAACAAATGATTTTATTACAACAATTTGTATTAAGTGACTATATGTAAATGCTTTACAAAAATAACATGTATCCTTATAATTTTACTTATGATAACATTATATTTGTTATCAACAAAACACAAAGAGATCGCCAAATATTAATAAACGTTTTTACGGTTTATTTGTATTAACAATCTCCCCCTTTTTGTTGATGACAAAACATAATGTTATGATGAGTAAAACTTAAGATTAGATGTATGTTTTGAAAGCCCTAAGTTTTACTTCTTATCCCCCTTTTTGTCGAAACAAAAAGATAACCCCATCGAAGAAATAAAATGTGTAAAAATAGTCCACGTATCGCTTACTCCCCCTTGACGGTAGCTCCCCCTACTTTGGGGCGTCAAGTGAAGAAAAAGAAAAGAAAAAGAAAATCCTACAAAGAAAAGGTTAGTAGTAACATGCATAAGTAATCTTGTGATTGACGAGAATCAAGATTAGGAGCCAAGGTATGTAAACAAGGCCTTGTAATAAAACAACAAAATGTAGTGGTATTTTATGCCACATACAAGCATGTAAAAGTAAGAGCAAGACTTGTTCTTGAAAAAGAATACTAAAAATAGAAGATAGTAAAAATAGAAGATAGTAATAATGATTCCTTCTATGTTTGCATAAGGTTATGGATGGATGTTTTGATGAGTAATGGTATTGATGCGATCAAGAATGAGGTTGAGTATGAATCGCATATCTTCCCTAACTTCTATTGCAACATCCCTAGTGGATTGTCAATGTTCACAATGTAAGTGATGTGGGTAATGAGTGCGGGAGTGTTCCGGGTTGTTTTGATTTGTGAGATGCGGAATATGTGATGGAAAAATAGGAAAATACGGATCAACGTCTGGAATGTTTGGAAGTGGTGGTGGAAAAGAACTTAAGTGTTCTTGTAGCTTAATGGGAGCTAAGGGTGGTGAGGTTCCAAGGTCTTGGAAAATTGTGTTTGGAGAAGTGGGAGGTGTCAAAAAGGCTATTTCTTTTTGTTTTGGTTGTTGAGATCTTGTTGGAGTCTTAAGGAGTTCCAAAAGAGTGACTTTAGGTGGTGAGTTGATGTATGATGAAGTTGGTGTACTTGTTGGTGATGAAGGAGGTGCTATAATGGAAGCATCTTGTGGTGAGTTAGTGGTTGGTGATGAGCCATTTGATGATGGTTTTGCTAACCAACAAGGCCGGATGCTAATCCGTGCGGATATCCTAGATTTTGATTGTGGTATTTTGGAAGCCGGGAGGACAAAAGTTTGGATTTCTTGAAATGGATTGTTTGCATTAGGTGATTCATCTAAGTTGGAAGATCTTTTGGAAGACATGGTGGTGTTTGTTTGTGAGGATGAGATGAATAGCAAGTAATGTTGGGAATCCTACTTATAGAGAAAAAAAATTTGCATTGCAATGAATGCTTGACCCAAAATATGGATTAAAATCTAATGATTAGATATGAATTTAAGACATGTGATCATGAGAAAACAAGCATTAAATCTCATACTCCAAACTAAAGTGAGAAAAATAGAAGTTAAAAAATAGCTTATGTCTCACGGATCCCACGGATCCTTCCCTTGAGGGATCCGTCCATCATTAAGGCTGGGATCCGTGGTACTGGTGATTCAGGCAGCTTCAAAATTTTCCTTTTGGAAACATTTGTGCCTAGTGTATGCCTATATGCAAACTATTTGGAGTTGCGGTTATCTCGACTCCTAAAAGAAAAGAAAAATAAATAGAAGTGAAAAAACATATTATTATGTGAGATAACCCGAGTGCTCCTAGTTCATTGTTGCTTAAATGAATGTACCCGAAAACATATATTAGTTATGTGTCCTCTTTAGCATTCAAAAGACATGAGATGCAATGAAAACGGGTTTTTACTTTGTATTAATAATGAAAAAACTATTTGTCCTAGACGTGAGAAATTGCTTTTGTGAAATTGATACGGGAAGAGATATCATTTGAAAAGCATTTTGAAAAGAGATTTTTATGTGTGAAAAAGCGTTTATTCTTTAAAAAGAAAATTTGTATGTAATTACGTGTTTGCAACTTGTACTTATTTTGAAAGAAAAGTAATAGAAAACTATGAGTTATAAGTGAAAAACTTATCTTGGGTTTTGAAAATTCCCGTATTGCGTGTGAGTTGTGCGTGAAATAGAGATCCTAGACTTAGAAAGGAGAGGCTAGTGTTTACATACCTTGTAGAGTTAAGAATTAATTTACGACGATTGTGCCATGAGACCAAGACCAAGACGAAGTAGGTTGAATTGTTACCGCTTCAACGGTTTGGTGAGGACGTCGGCTATGTTGTCTTCGGAAGCTACCTTCTCAATAGAGATGTTCCCCTTTTGAACATTGTCTCTTAAAAAGTGATGACGAATCTCTATATGCTTTGTGCGAGAATGTAATACCGGATTCTTGCTTAAATCGATGGCACCTTTGTTGTCACATAGAATGGCTATGACACTAAGATGAATGTCGTAGTCAACTAACGCTTGTTTCATCCATAGTGCTTGTTAGCATGCTTTGCCAGCAGAGACATATTCGGCTTCGGTTGTTGATATTGCTAATGCCGTTTGTTTCTTATAAAACCAAGATGTTAAACAATATCCCATAAAAGTACATACCCCACCTGTACTTTTTCGGTCAACATAATCACCTGCATGGTCAGAATCTGCATATACAATTGTTTCTACTCCCGTACCCTTAGGATACCATAATCCTAATTGTGTCGTACCCTTAATGTATCTAAAAATCCTTTTGACGGCTTCTAGATGTGATGTTTTAGGGTCTTCTTGAAACCTAGCACATAGACAAACACTAAACATGATATCCGGCCTACTAGCCGTGAGGTAGAGAAGACTACCAATCATGCCACGATATTTTGTTTTATCAACGGATTCGTCGTCTTCATCTTTTGTGAGTTTAGTGTCGGATGACATTGGTGTCCTAATTGGTTTTGACTCTTCTAAACCGAATTTCTTTAACATCTCTTTTATGTATTTAGATTGATTAAAGAATATACCATCTTCTACTTGTTTGATTTGTAGACCAAGAAAGAAACTAAGTTCTCCCATCATACTCATCTCAAACTCGTCATGCATGATTTTAGAGAAATCATCACACATGTCTTGACAAGTGGATCCGAATATAATATCATCTACATATATTTGAACAATGATTATGTGTGACTCTCTTTTCTTAGTAAAAAGTGTGTTATCAACAAACCCCATGGTGTAGTTTTGTTTTATTAAGAATGACTTGAGTCTATCATACCAAGCTTTTGGAGCTTGTTTAAGACCGTAAAGGGCTTTCTTTAATTTATACACATGTTTAGGTTTTTCAAAATCGATGAAGCCCGGAGGTTGAGCTACATATACTTCTTCATTTATGAAATCATTTAGAAAAAGCACTTTTGACATCCATTTGATAAAGCTTAAGATCATTAGCACAAGCATAAGCAAGAAGTATTCGTATATACTCTAATCTAGCCATGGGGGCATAGGTCTCATCAAAGTCTATTCCTTCTTGTTGGATATACCCTTGGGCAACGAGTCTAGCCTTGTTTCTAGACACTACTCCGTTTGCATCTAACTTGTTTTTATAAACCCATTTGGTTCCTATTATGGTTTGATTACTAGTTGGAGGGACAAGTGTCCAAACATCATTAGAAACAAATTGATTTAACTCTTCTTGCATAGCCATTACCCAACTTTCATCTTTTATGGCTTCTTGTGTATTCTTAGGTTCTATGGTTGAAACAAAACAAAATAGGCTACTTTGGTTTTGAACTTGAGACCTTAAGGTTCTTTCGTTTAACTTTCCTATGACCTTATCTACGGGGTGATCTTTGGACTCTTTAATATTTATGAGTTCATTATTTGAAGATTCTTCTCCTTCTTCATTTATCTTTTTCTTTATTACAATAGCTTCACTTTCAACAATCTCGTCATGGACAAGAGGTGGAGAGGGTTTGGGTGGAATTTCATCAAATTTTACATTTAATGACTCTTCTACCTTCATTGTTTCTTTATTTAATATGACGTAAGCTTTGCTATTAGGAGAGTAACCTAGAAAGATACCTTCGGTTGATTTAGGATCAAATTTTGTAAGGTAATCTTTAGTGTTAAGAAGAAAACATTTGCTACCAAAGACACTAAAGTGATCTAACGTAGGCTTTTTGCCTCGAAGTAACTCGTATGGAGTTTTACCTAAAATTGGTCTAATTAAGACTCGATTAAATATGTACGTTGAAGTATCAACGGCATTGCACCAAAACTTTTGAGGTATGGATTGCTCATTTAGCATGGTGCGACTCATTTCTTGTAGGGTTCTATTCTTTCTTTCAACTACCCCATTCGATTGTGGAGTGCGAGGAGCCGAGAAGTTGTGAGTAATACCATTAGCGTCACAAAAAGCTCCAAATTGCACTTCATTATCGAATTCCCTACCATGATCCGTTCTAATAGACACTATAGGACTTCCTAGTTGTCTTTAGGTTTTCTTGCTTAATATTTCAAAATAATTAAACGTTTCCGTTTTGTTCTTTGAGAATTTAGTCCATGTGTACCTAGAGTAATCATCCACTATAACCAAAGTGTAGTAGTTGCCTCCATAACTTTGGATAGCGGATGGACCAAATAAATCCATATGTAGTAATTCTAGACACTTAGTTGTAGACACCATGTTTTTAGCTTTGTGACTAGAGTGGACTTGTTTTCCTACATTACAAGCATCACAAAAGTGATGTTCATATTTTAACTTAGGTAGATCTCTTACTAGATCTTTGGATGATAGCGATTGAAGAAGTCGCATATTGGCATGACCCAATCTTCGATGCCATAAGGTCGAAGTATCATCCATAGAGGTAAGACAAAGTTTGTCTTTAGGTTCATTACCAATTTTAATAACATAGACTCCATGTTTCCTAATTCCTCTTCCTATGGTTATGCCATTTTTTAATATCTTACTACCGGTTTCGGTAAAAAGTACATTGCACTTTTTATCACATATTTATCCTATACTTAAGAGGTTAAAGTTTAGGTTTTCTACGTGACACACATCGTTAATGGTCAGAGATTTGTTAGAAATCGTACCTTTACCGATGATTTTACTTTTGCTATTTCCAAACACCACATTTCCTCCATTGAAGGATTCATATGTGGAGAATAGATCTTTATTGCCGGTCATGTGTCTCGTGCACCCGCTATCCTTGACCCATTCATCCGGATCTAGGTCGACCTTTAAGCACACCTAAGAAAACAATTAAATCAAAAGTTTGGTCCCCATTTGTTCATGGGTCCATTAGTGTTAAACATTCCATTCATGTTAGACATGTATGGATAAGGTGAATATGCATTCCATGGTGCAAAGTTTTGAAATGGAAAGTCATTTTGCATATTTGGGTTCCATCCCATTTGATTGTTACTCCTCGGGTAAATATTATTAGGTCTCCTAGATGTGTTTGGTTTTGAGAAAGATGGAGCTTTGTTTCTTGCAAAAATTGGATTATATTTTGGGGGTGGTTGTCTAGTGGTAATATGAGTTGGTTTCTTCTTATTAACAATAACAAAATCAGTTCTAGAGGAAGAAGCTATGTTATTACCACTGTTTGCTTCAGCAGACCCACGGATCCCTGGTTGTACACTAGCCGGTTCCCTTTTTGTGGGATCCGTGGGATCCGCCACAACAGTGGCCTATTTTTCTATTGCTTTAACGAATTGTGTTTCTTTGTTTTCACTAGTTGACGTATCAAGTTGTTGAATGCCTAAACCTTTTTTGTTGTTTCCAGTTTTAACACTATCTAGTATCATATCTAAAGTATTAGTACTCATTCTAGCAATCTTAGAATCTAGTTGATCAACTAGTGTTTGAAGTTGAACGCAAAGTTCACATTCGCCACTTGCTATTTTACCCTTTTCTAAACGTTTCAATTTTTCTTTTAGCTCTATGACTTCCTTATCTAAACGTTGGTTTTGATTTTTCAAAAACTTGTTTTTGTTAATTACTTTTAAGCTAATTTTGCAAAGTTTGTAATATTCATTACGCAATGAGTCATCATCTAGTGATGAGCTACTATAGTATTCGTGACATACCTCATCATTTGCCATGAGACAAATTTTTTCGTCCTCCTCCTCGCTCATTCCCCACGAGCCGCTTACGAATGCTTTTTGATCATCCCGCTTGGGACACTTACTAATAAAGTGGTTTGGGTCCCCACATTTAAAGCAAGCACGATCATCCCTTGACTTCTCGTCCTCTTTGCTTTTCCAGAATCCTCTCTTGTCGTCATATGGTTGTTTGACATATCTTCCCTTCCTTCTAAAGAACTTTTTAAAGTCCCTTACTGCCATGGCATACTCCTCGTCGTCACTATCCGAAGAGGAGTTCTCTTCATCGCTTTAGGCCTTTTTGGCTTTAAGGGCAAGAGATTTGTGTTTCTCTTTCACCTTTGAGGCTTCAGAATCTTTAGCAAGGACAAGATCATAGACCTTTAAGTTGCCTATGAGTTCATTAAGGGTGAGGATTGTCAAATCTTTTGACTCTTCGATTGCCGTCACCTTGGATCTCCACTTGGATGGAAGTGCCTTAGATATCTCCTAACATGGTTACGGCTAGAAAAAGATTCATCAAGTGCTTGTAAAGATGTAATAATAGTATTAAAATTAGCAAAAGAATGATCTATACTTTCCTCATCCGATATTAAAAATTGTTCATATTGTTGAACAAATAAATCAATTTTATTATTTTTAACTTGTTGATTACCTTGATGAGTTACAACTAAAGAATTTCAAATTTCTTTAGAGGTTTTAAGCAAAGAAATTCTTTCGAATTCCTTTTTGGGTAAAGCATTATATAAAGCCATTTTAGCTTCACTATTTTTGGAAAGCTTTTTCTTCATGTCATCGTTTAGTTTATCATGAGGTATGTTAACTAAATTTCCTTTATCATCTTTTGAGGTAGCCTCAAAATCGCCTTCAACTATAATGTACCTAAGATCAATATCTTTAGACTTCACATACGTTTCGAATCTATTTTTCCAATATATAAAACCATTAGTTTCAAGTAGTGGTGGTCGTTGCATAGATTGCCCTTCCTTGTAGTTTTCAGAACCCATAGGATCGAAAAGTTTTTAAAATATTGTTTACTTTAAAACTTTTATAAACTTAGCTCTGATACCAATTGTGGAAAACTAGAAGGGGGGGTTGAATAGTTTTGCCGATTTTAAGTTAGTTTCAAAAACTTTAGATTCGATATTATGTGAAATCGTATGGATGAAGAGAAAGTATAGATCTAATGGTAATGCAAGTAAATAAGGTAAAGTAAAGGATAGAAATGACACAACCGATTTATAGTGGTTCGGCTACAAGGACACCTTCCTTGCCCTACTCCACTCCCCGAGTCACCTACTCGAGAGTTCAAGCATTATGTCAACAAACTCCTTCAACTTGGCGGAGAAGCCTTCACAACGTTGCTTACACCTTCTTCCGGTACAAAGCTAAATACCGAGTCCGTAACACGGTGGACCAAACCAACACGACTATTACACAACAAGTATGTGAAATATCAAATACAAGATCTTTGCTACAGAAATCTTGTGAAGGAACAAATCAATCAAGGACCCCTTGCTTTGATGACTTGTAGAATGCTCGTGATCTCGCCTTAGAGAAGGACCTATATGAGAATCACTAAAGAAAGAAAGAAGAACAATTCTCTAGATCAAGTGATCTTTTGTTAGAAGAGAATGAGAGTATATGAGAGATTTAGTAAGCAGATGGGTGAGTTAGAATGAAGAAATGGCTCTCTATTTATAGGCAAAACTTGCCACTGTTCCCCGGATCCCACGGATCCCTCCCTTAAGGGATCCGTCTAGTGTAAACCTAGGGATCCGTGGGACGCTCCTCTTTGCCCAGGGGTTTTTTGGTTATGGGTTATGGGTTGGTCCATGGGTATTTCATTAGATACAATGTATCTAATAGATGCAATGCATCTAGTCAAATGGGTATGGGTCAATACCATGGGTTATGGGTATGATCCATGGGTTGTGGTTTTTACCCATCCTAATAAACTATTACAACAAATGATTTTATTACAACAATTTGTATTAAGTGACTATATGTAAATGCTTTACAAAAATAACATGTATCCTTATAATTTTACTTATGATAACATTATATTTGTTAACAACAAAACACAAAGAGATCGCAAAATATTAATAAACATTTTTACGGTTTATTTGTATTAACAGAACTGATGAAGAATCCCGTATTTCATGGAAGAAGCAAACACATTAATACAAAGTACCACTTCATAAGAGAATGCGTTGAAAGAGAAGACTTACAAGTCGAGTTCATAAGTGGAGAATATCAAAAGGCTGACATACTCACGAAAGCACTAACGAAGATCAAGTTTCTAACAATGAGACAACTTATCGGAGTTAAAGATCTACGACAAAGCGATTATGATTAAAGAGGAGAATATTGGTTTAATCCCAATCTGCTGAAATGGCAGTTATAAAGTAGTTACAAAGTAGTTAGGAAAACAGTTAAACGACAGTTAACTTTGAAGGGTCATGCCTGTTGGATCCAATGAACCAACACACCCTTTCATCTCATGCCTTTTCACAATGTTTATATAAACAAACAAGATGATGACATTTTAATATAAAGCATTTTACGTTTAGCAAAGTTCAATCTTTATCTTGTGTTTTGGTATTATATTGTGACTACGGTTTAGATTATAAATCCGTAACAGGTCCAACATTACATACATGAATGTACGTATTAAGACAAAGCTATATACTACTCAGATAGTCATCGAAGTTAATAAGACGTAGGCCACTGGTGAACGTTCATACTCCCAGTACTTCAAATCCTTCATATCGCACTTGGAACGCTGGATGCATTTGCACTACCTAAAGATACAATGTAAGCATATTAATAAAGTACGTTAACGGACAAAATGAGGCAAGTAAGTTTGTAACAAATAACATACCCTGTTAAGCATTAATGCTTCTACTCCTCCAATTCGCCCTTAGCCCCCACCAATCCACGATTAGATCTAATTATATATTTACCATCAACATTATCATGCATGCATATATACATGAAAATCAGTAGAGTGATATATATAAACAATCTTTCTACTAATATTAAAGATCATATAATACGGAGCTTACCAGAAATACCGTCTATATTAGGAACATCAGTGAAACCACCAACCTTAAAGCAATATGTATTCCCTCTATGAACATAATCTGATATCTCTACTAGCAGCCTGTCCGTCCATGAAATTTGATTGAACATGTAATGGGCATCCTTTTTTTCTTCATCTTTATCCTCCAAATCTTCATCATCTTCATAGACGAAGTCTATACCGCACTCGTTTACCCTATCACTTCCAGACAGAGTGATACATACAACAACTTCGTCCCCATCATCCAATAGATCGCCGCACCTCCAAAGGCTTAACCAGACATAGTCAAACTCTCTCATGTTTTCACATTCCACATGTTTTGTAGGAGTGTATTTCCATACCACCAACTTGGTCTTATTATTGACTTCAATGTCCCAAATAATTGAATTTTCAAAATATGCAGTAGACGTGTAACACACATTCAGACCACTTATTCTTGAGCCCTCCGGATGTGAAGGTACTCTAAATGATATTTTTGAGCCAATCTCCCTATACTTTAAACATGGAAGTGTTTTCCCTAGAAAATATGTACTGAATATACCAAACTCATATAATACCTGTAGCATACACCATTTATTAGTTTAGGTTGGCTTTTAACATTACCCTATAAATTAAGGATTGAGATGCTCTCAAGTTAATATGAACATAACCAGTAATATTCTCTCACAAGCACAACAGTGGGGCCTATTGAGAGACCCAATTTTTATTTTTTTTTATTGTGAAGGAACATTACCGGTCATGTTCATACTAACTTGAGAGGATCTCAATCCGTCAATTAAATACAAACAAAGACAAGAGAAAGGGAAGGAGAGATACCTTTGCGGTGGACACCATTTGTTTATTATCAAGATCCAACTTCATTGCTTCTGAAATTGATTCAATGCCTAGATATCTTAAAAGTTTCTTCTCAACCTTTTGTACCAGTTCATGCTTAAAACAACCCTCCACTGCACACAGATTAGTGCTTTTCTGAGTGTTGAAATGGGTTAAGAGATTTGGTGCTGTTTGCACCTTTTCCAATGACATGTTCTCAGAGGCATCTAGTTCTTTGACTGATTTTGGGACGCCTAGAACTGATTGGAGTTGCGAACAGTTGCTACACTCGAGTATTTCGAGACTGGGTAAGCTTTTGATACAATTTGGTAGTGAACTTATATTATTCCTACTTATATTTAGAAACTTCAATGCTAAAAGATGACTCCAATCGTTTGGGAAAGAATTATCAAAGAGATTGCATTTGGAGACATCAATATTTACCAACAAAGAAGGTAATGAACTTGTATCCAAGCATTGAACTTGCCCAAGAACTCCAAGGTTTGGGCAATTGGACATTTTAAGTGATACAAGTGACATTGGGAAGCATTTTATATCTCTTAACCTTATACAACCTCTTATATCCAATAAAGCTAACTTTTCAAGGTACCCAATCGATTCACAGACCCGAGTCAAACTTATACAACCCTCCAAGATCAAACTCTCCAAACTAGGGAGTCCACGAAAATCAGGGGTTTTGGCTAGCTCTAAAGAATAACCAAGGTTAAGCACTTTCAGGGATCCAATTACCTACATGAAAAACCCAAGTACGAAAATAACATTTTCTAGAAGAAAAATATGCTTTCATTTACTAGGATTACACATAGAGGTTTTTCTTCGGGTTTAAGCCATTAAATAGCTACATATTTTCTCAAATGTACTCATATAGCTATAGTACTTGTACAAATTTTATTATTTTTATGGTACGTGAACTTTCATAAACCGGCTAATATGATATATGGAAACCTGTTTTACGTGCTAATATGTTTTCCGTACGTTTTCATATGTTTTCGTACTTTTTTATCCTTTGTTATCCATCTTTACCAATTTTTGTATCGTTTGTACGTTTTTATACGTTTTTGGACGTTTTCTTACGTTTTGTTTTTTTTTTACATATTTGTACATTTTCTATGTTTATGTACGTTATTATACGTTTTCATCCGTACAAAAAAGTATAAAACATATGAAACGTATAAAAACATGTGAAAACATACACAAGCGTGTAAAAACATACACAAACGTCAAAAAAAAACTTAAAAAATGTACACGAAGGTAAAAGAACATACACAAACGCAAAAAAACGTACACAAACGTGTAAAAACACACATAAACATATACAAGCGTACACAAACATATAAAAACGTTCACAAACGTATAAAAACGTATAGAACGTAGAAAACGTAAAAACGTATGAAAACGTAAAAAATGGTATGAAAATGTACAAAAATGCATAAAACAATAAATTCAGTACACGTATCATATGAGTAAATTTGAGAAAGTACGTGACTATTTAATGCCTTAAATCCTATCATATAAATAATTAAAAACAAAAAAAAATTGCCAAGTCACACTATCTAAAAATTTTAGCCGGTTTTACCATTTTCCAGTAAAAATGTGACCATATTAGCACGAATTGAAAAGTTCACATACCATAAAAATAATAAATTTTGTACACGTACCATATAAGTAAATTTGAGACCGTATGTGGCTATTTAATGGCTTAAACCCTTTTTCTTTTCGTCCAGATTGGTTTGAGTGGCCGGATCTCTGATCCAAAGTGTGCTTGTAACAATATTTTGTAGTCTTTTATATTGTTTCTAGCTTTTTGCTAGTCTCACTAATATAATTTTAGCCGTTAAAAGAAACGTTTTCTAGAAGTAAAAAATGAAAAAAAATAAATCAATGAGTAACTTTTTCTAGAACATATGTTAATATTAACTATCCCATGAATCAGCAACCTTGACCAAAAAGGCATACCTTGAACCCGTCCCAAAGTGTTTTTAGTTTGCTGTAACGCATGTCAAGAACGACCAACTTCTCCAAAGGTACGTCACATGGAATTGATTTTAGGGAAAACCCATGCCAACGGAGCCATCGTAGTTTTTTGGGCAACTTCTTGTAGCTCCCAGAAAATGTAACGTAGTCGAGTTGAAGCAGCATCAAATTCTTCATCTTTTCTAGTGCACCAATTTTCAAGTTTTCTATATTTATATGCTTAGTATTGTGAAGAAAATCTCCGTAGCTACGTTTTCTTGCATTATCAGCTTCCTTGATCATTCGCATATCAAGGATAAGTCCTTCTACTTTTCTCGTACCCTAATTAAGCAATTGAAGAATGTAAACTATGTGGCTAACATGCACAATAAATTAGTAATGATATTTATAAAGACAATGCAGTACGTACTTCATTATCTTTTAACACAGTGAAAGAATCCTCGTGGCGCCACAATCTACTACGTTTCCCGGGATCCTTAGGTGATTGTTGCCGAACAATTTCATGACCCATCTCCTTGATTAATTGATGCATCATCACATTCCCGTTTTCAATGTAGAGTAGACATCTATCCATTAGGTTCTTGATCCCAACTACAGGGTACAGATCACACTGGGCTAGTAACTTCACTATGTATTCTTTATCCTCACCCACAAAGAAACAAGCAACATGTAGGAATACATCTTTATCATTCGAATCTTCTATAGATTCATAGCTCAGTTTTAGAATTTTCTGAATCTCTGGATTAGGAATTGCTTCTAGTTTTCGCATTTCATCTTTCCACACATCAATGTTTTTTCCATATAAAGAAGAACCCAATACTTTCAGAGCCAAAGGAAGACCTCTACAGTGACGAACTACAAGTTCTGATTCAACAACGTATGGTTTAATAGGCTTATCTTGGTGAAAGGCGTACAAACAAAAGAGCTCAATAGACTCATTGTGATCTAATTCTTTGATAGAATGCAACTTAGGACATATTTTGAAAACATCTAAGAGCCACTGGTGCCTAGTTGTTATGATCACTTTACTTCCAGGATAAAGTTGTTGCGGCCCTAGTAATGCTGTTAATTGCTGTCTTGTTGTAACATTATCTAGGATGAGAAGTATTTTCTTACTGCATATGGCGTCTCTAATCTTACTGGTTCCCTCGTCAAGAGTCCATATAACTTCTTCCTTTTCACTTCTAAAAATTGTGGAGAGAAGTTGGCTTTGCAAGCGGATTAATCCATTGTGATGACTTGATGTCTCACCGATATCTGCGAGAAAACAGCTAACATCGTATTCATGGGAATTTGAGTTATATATGCATTTTGATATGGTTGTTTTCCCTATGCCTCCCATCCCATGAATGACGAGGAAGACTGCATCAGGTGATGGATCTTGTAACCATAACTCAATCTCAGCAACATTTTCCTTTATTCCCACTAGTTTGTCCTCAATGTACAAGAGCTTGTAGCCCATTTTCTTTCTTACAACTCTGACAATCTGTCTTATGAATTTGGCCTCGTGTCTGGAAAGATCAAGTAGAAAAGTTAATGTCTTTAAATTTGTGACAAAAGCTACTAATACCCTCACAACATTTCACGCACTAATATATCCCTATCCCCGAAATGAAAAAACCTGAAGACGTCCTATATATGTTATGCATTATTTTACTTCTCGTATCAAAGTGGGAATTTATTACTTTAAACTAATATCCAAATTAACAACATTTTGGGACAAAAGAATAATTTGCATAACAAAATTTCTTAATTTACGGTTGATTAATAGAAAAGGATATGATCTCATGGACAGGGACGGAGCTAGGGGGTTCCCGCGGGTGCCCGGGAGCCCATGGATTTTTTCGATATAGTGTTAATTTTTGAAAAAAACACTGCTTTTTATTAAATGCATCTTAAATGCACCCGGTCCTTCGAAATGTGTTTCCAGTATTACGGTTCAAAAAAATTTGTGCACCCGGTCATATTTGGTCATGGCTCCGTCTCTGCTCATGGATTTGGGATCTCTTTAACATCCTAAGAGGCTAATTTACTTAGGATATTTATATATACAAGAGATAAGAGGAAGTAGGTATACCCATTAGCTAATACCATTCCTGTCAAACTTCCTGCTTTTCTAAGAGAAGCCCTCCATGCATTCACCTTCTCCGACCATTGAATCTTCTTCTGATGGTCTGACTCTGCCTCGATTATATCATCATACCGAGAAAACGCTTTTTCAAAGCTTCCTGTTTGATTTCGGACATCAGATGGCTCAATATTGTAGAATACAGGAACAACTTCATGCTTAGAGGAAAGCCTCTCGTTTTCTTCTATAATCGTCAAAACCTCATCAAGGCACCACTTGGAAGATGCATAGTTTGTTGAGAAGACAATGATCGAAATTGCAGACTCGCGTATCGCTTTTTTTAGCTCTAGCTCAAGCAGTTTTCCTCGTTCCATCTCATCATCATCCCGGAAAGTGCGAATTCCTGCTTGCTTTAGGGCTGCATAGAGGTGATCAGTGAAACTCTTACGGGTGTCTTCACCTCGAAAACTTAAGAAAACGTCATAACTGTAACAAGGATGACTAGTAGTAATCAAGGTAGAACTTGAAGAAGAAGCATGTGCCTCTTGGGATCTTAATGCCATAGCCATTAAGCAAAGCTATGCAAAAAAATGCGACTAATGAAGAAGAACGTTATCAAAGGTGGCCACCAACCAAGCAGTTACGCATTGAAATCTCACATGGGAGATAGGTGTGAGCATTTACCGTTCATAAAACAATACAAAACTTTGAGAAGAATCTCGACGTCCTGTAGGAAAAGATAAGAAGTAACAAAGACCACTCATTTTTTTTATTTTAATTTTTTGGTAAAAGTTGTTTCATACACCTGCTAATTTTTATTAGAACAAAAAATATTTAACTGTATATATGAGTGAATCTCACGTCCACCCCGTTATAAAGATAGGAAAACGAATGTACCATTTATGCTTCAAATCAAACCCATCATAAGTATGACAAACCAAAATATGAAGCACTACTCTAAAAACTACGAATGTCTAGTATGAGTGTATAGAGTGAGGATCAAATGAGAAATAAAGTTGAAAGGAGAAGAATGAGAAGAAATCACAACCGCACATTTCAGATGCACCTACAAAAGTAGATGCATCTCCCCTTAAATTTCTTTTTTTCATTTGAAATGTGTGGCTCAGAATATTTCTCACTCTTCTAATTTTATTTTCTCTTCTCACTAGATCGCTTCCCAGTCTAGTATACCACAAACATTTATATCAAGAGAAAATTATCAAAAAAGGCCAAATATCCAAGTTTGGTCTATTTTTCTAGACACTTTGATCATCTCTTTCCCATTTAGCTCACGCTCAACTGCTCGACTTCACCCAAATTTTGACACGTGTCATTCCTTTGACTGCTCAACTGCTCGACTTGACTGCTCAACTGCTCGACTTTGACTGCTTAACTGTTCGACTCCACCCAAATTTTGACACGTGTCATTCTTTTGTACTTTTTTCTAAAAAAAAAATACAAAGGAATAACACGTGTCAAAATTTGGATGGAGTCGAGCAGTTGAGCAGTTGAGCGTGACCTAAATAAGAAAGAGATGATAAAAATGTCTATAAAATGAACCAACCTTAGATATTTGGCTTCTTTTGGTAATTAGGCATCACAAATAGCTAATTGCTCATCAGTCAAATCTTCGCAGTCGTCATCATACGAGTTATAATCATAATCATCTTTCCAACATTCATATAGCCTCTTTCTTCCGATTCCACATCCACTCTTGGATGTCATAAAACTTGCTATTTCCTTAAAAACCTCTTTCACTTCATTATCACTATCCTCGCCACCTATATCAGCCACCTTATACATTGGCTCCTCATGTGTCAATTGTACCTCTTTCGCAAGTGTAACATCATTAGGCGTACTTGGCAAGAACTGAATAGGCTCCGCATTAGCCTTTTGCCCCTCATCCACAACAGTTTCAACCCTCGTGAAACTACCCCATTTACAACTAATACATCATCATTTCAAAATTTAGTTTGGTCAATAATTATTAGATAAGTTAGGTGTACAATTCACATTTTCAGAATTTCTATACATTCTCGAATTTTTACTATTCACATTTACTATTTATTTTTACTATTCATCCCGTAATATTTTTTTATTTTACTATCATGACAAGATAATTGATACTCTATGAGTCCTCCTGACGACGTACGTTGAATCCATTCAAAACTGATGTCACAAAACCATGTCTGAGAATTTCTTTTAGGTTTAAATGTCATTCAGGTATCCCGCTATGTACAGTTAACCTTATAAAAAATATAAATATGCATTTCTCACATCATACGACAATTCTATAAGTTTTGGAATTTTACGTTTTTCAGTTATGCGTTTTACGTGAATTACGTGTTTAAACCTACGTTTCCAGTTTTAACAGTGTTTAAGCAACCCGATGGAACTTACCACTCAATTTATATTTTATTATGGAGTATAATGATGAGTTTAATCATTTATACAAATTTCGTATTTTTAAGATACTCGATTTTATGTTTCGTGGCTTAACAACTTACAGTTAGCGATTAACGGAAACAAAACCTTTATAAGATACTCATTCCGTAAACAAGATAATACCAAAAATCAACCATCTAGTCATCCTATCTTTGTGGTGAATGAATCTAAGATGAGTCACCAAGACACTTGGTGTCTTGGTGATGACCTTGTCCAAGATCTATACACCTAGCAACCTTAATACTTAAGTCTCAATTAATCTTGCAACACATGCATTATTTAGCTTGTAAGAATATGACTCATGTAATTTAGCACCTCCTCAAGACCATATATAAACCCCTTCCCTCCTTTCTTGGTCATTTACAACATCACACACACAATACACATTCATATTTTGCTTACTACTTCAAGAGTAACAACAAGATTGAAGATACAAGTAATCCATATCAAGTCCTTTGCAAGCCTTATCAATTCTTAGCAAACCTTTGGTGATTTCTCTTAAGTTTAAAGCTACTTAAGTAACCAACGTCTAGCACAAGTCCTACAAGCTCACAAGAAGTATGGAAAATTTCAAAAGGGTTGAGTTGTGTTCTAGTCCTATGTAACACCCCCAAATTAGGATTAGCGGAAGCATACGTGTTATCTGGGAGCGTTACGAAATTGGTGAATCACAACGCAAGTAATACAGAACGGAATACATAGTCCGTTTAATTTCATAAATTAGTTTTAAAACATTGTCTTTCAACATTGTTTAGATAAATGGACACATCCCAAAATTTTTGTGGTCCCAATATAAAAACATCGTTTTTGTATAAAACACTTCTTTAGAAATTTCTACATCCATTTACCACCTCTTGCCTTGCATCCATGATCACAAATAAGCACCTGAGAAAATATGCTAAAAGGTCAGCTATAAGCTGGTGAGTTCATAGGTTTAAATTAAAATAGTAAGTTTGGACCATAAGCAAAGGCATATAATCATTATCACGAATATAATGATATATGGATGAAAGTCTATTACGTTAGCTCTAAGTTCATGCAACCGATACTACGACAGTTTCTGTATGCTAAAAGATGTCATACAATGTAGGGGCCCATAGCGAGTGTTTTGTCCCTCAACACTCGGTTCCGACATGGTATACGTTTCGCCTTGGCCTAAGCATGGCCAACCGAACGGAGGAGTCACCCTCAATAGATCTATTTATAACATTCGCGTTTCCCCATGGGGAATTGACGGTTCATGAAAAAGGGCATTCTCTAGGGACATAAGGGCTTAGGCTAAACCACGTAATAGTAATCATGTAATAGTTTTGGTCCATAAAATGTTTTGCATATTTCTCACCCCAAAATGTATAAAACGATTTATCAAGTAAAAGTGGGGCTATGAAACTCACCTTAGCAAGTGTGCAAATCCGAGAGCGGGATTTAGTGATTGTTGTGAAGCGGCACCGACACGCGACCTAGATAAGGAGGGCAATGTTTTAGTTCATCGTTTTTAAGTATTGCTTACTTAAAAATAGTTTAATTGTTTTTATAGTTGTATTAAAAACTATACTTTAGTTTGTAAAAATAATTGAAAGGTTTTTCTAGTAAGTATATGAAGGTATATATATACTTTTCTTTGTTGACATTAATATGGTTTTAATCTCCAAAGTTTGATATTGTATTATTCCGCTAGTAAGTATATAAATGAGTATATACTTAGTTAAGTTGACACAAAATGGTTTTGTCGAACTAACATTAGTTTGTTTATTTTCTGGTTGCCTCTAGAGAATATTTAAGTTAAGGTTGGACATTCTCAAGTTCGTTAGTTACAAAATGATTTAGAAATCCTCGTTCATTTATCAAAATTTGTTCATATAGTTCTCAACTAGGGATTTTTACTTAACATATATATATATATATATGTCTACAAATTGTCGTAAATCATTGTATAGACATTATCAAGTGTATCATGTTTTTAAAACCTTTGTTGCCTCGTATATAAGTGTTTAAACATTGTTCTTGTTTACATGTCGACTCGTGTATTATATATAACTTATGTAGTACCTTCTATGTACGCGTAACATAATGCTCATACATTGTTAGACAATTATTTTACGATTCCATCTTTATCTCGGGAGCTAGTTTATATTAATCAAACGGATGCTAGGAAACTTGTGGGTTGTGGCCCGGTGCCATTTGTGGCGGTGTACACGAGTTGGGCTTAGGCCCGAAATGATGTGCATGTAAGTATTAAATGTTGGTCCAATGTTAGTTTAAGAAATGGGCATGTGGAGTTGAGTTGGGCTGCGGCTCAAGAGTGGCTTAAAAAGATTTTGTACAGTTTTCTGCTTTGTTACATTAATATGTTTCATTTCACTTTTGATACTAACACTTGGAATTTGACGAAATGAGAAGTAACCAGGCGTCATAGTGGTTGTTCAAACGGACCTTAAGCAAGTTCTAAATGGGCACATTTCAACAAGGAAAATAGGATTGCTAGTGTGGTTGTTTATGACGCGGAAACTCAACGTAAGCGGTTTGACTCCAAGGTATGGTTCGACTTTAGCATGACGTAGACTCAAAATGCCTAAACCACTTGACAAGAATTTAAACTCATGAGACCCATATTAGCCTATCAAAACTCATTTTTTTTTTTACACAAAAGAATATTTTACAACGGAGTGTTTATGAGTTTATTTCCAAATATTCCTATCACCTAGTAAAAGAAACGAAGTGCTAAACTTATTTCGTCACAAGACTTAGGCGTATGGTGCGTGATATTGGTCTAAAGGACCCTCGACAGAAAAATATATTAACAAGTCAATAATTTAAGATAAGCTCATGCATGACCCTTTTCTTGTTTCTCGACAGTAAGTAAATCAAACAACTCAACGAGTGACTAAATTCAAGGCTTGTCACGAAACTCAAGTATAATCACATCGACATGACCAAAACGACATAACAATATTATTTTATACAACTTTTCCAAACTTAACATCATAAAAATAACATAAAAACTTAACAACAAGGAAGATGATAACCTCAAATCCGAAAATGGTGGATGATGAACGAAGGGTTGTTTCTTGGATTCGGACCAAATAAGACTTGAATTAGCTCTTCCACACCTCTAATTTCAAAACCCCCAAATCAATTTTTGAAAACCCTAACTTTAGTAAACCCTAGTTTTTGGTAAAACTTGATGAAAACTTAGTTTGGGCTCTTTGAAATTCGATTAGAGATATAGAAGTGGGTTGAGGAGGAGTTTGGTTAACTTTCTCATCTTGCAATTTGTTTTGAAGCCAAAAATAGATAACTTCCAAAACCAAACGAATCTTGGACATAGGCTCAAGATGGATTGTTGTAAAGATTTGTTTCTCCTTGGTGATTCATCTTGATTTTTCTTGGATTCTCTCGTGGTGTAGCCGCGCATCAAGGGAGGATTTGGGGAAGTTTAACTTTCATGAATTTGGTAAAGGTAGATGAGGAATATTTGGAAGAGGAGTGTGGATTTACCACTTGGGGGAGATTCGGTCTATGAGGTGCGAGAGTAGGAGGAGCAGGTCTAGGAAGAATGAAGATTGATATCTTTCAATCTCTGCTTTTGGGTGTTTGGTTTTGTCGTGTGTGGAGGAGAAAGACAAAGAGGGTATATTAATTTTTATAATATCTTCTCTTGTGAATGTATTCTTTGTATAAAAGTAAAATAAAGTAGTGTGTAAGTAACAAAAATGAGGATATAGGTAATGTAGACTTTTAATTTAATTGTGTAAGTATAAGTATGTAGGATAATTATTGTATAAAATGTATGCATATACATTATACCTATGTATGTTTGCACTTGAGTCTTATAAGGGTTATTGTCTATGTGATAGTGTGTTAAATATTTTGTGTCCCGCAAAGTCATATTGTGACCAAAGTTTCATTGTTTGATAACTTTTCATTCGTAGTATTTTATTGTTACGTGTCTGAAATATTTTTATCTTTGTAATATTCCATGTCGCGGACATTTGTTATTTGTTTTATCTAGTCCTCATCATAGTGTCGGTACGCGTGCAGTGTCGGTCACTGGGGAAAACGAGATAACCTCTCGTCTTACAATTTAAATCATAAGACAAAATGAAATATTCATAAAATGATATGAATGCAAAAGTGGTGAAATTTTTATTGTATGCGAGTTATCTACTCAAATGATCAGGCAAAGCTTATGCATGCTTAATGAATTTGTCTCAGTAATAATAAATTACTAATCATCAGTTAAATTTTAGTGAAAATTTACCGTGTGTCACATCCTAGTCCTTGTCGTTGTTTTTCCTTTCTTAAGTGAAAGCCAAAAGTTATAAGATAAACTAACCACCACTCTTGATTAACATCATTTATATGTTTCTTATTCTTATTCTTATTCCATGCTATATATGCTCATATGTTGGATCATGATGTACAAGTACTTAAAAACAAGTCTAAAAACCATTCTATGCTAATTAGGGTTAATTAGTGTTTAAATGATAAACTTATGTACACAATTTCCACAAAATCAACCACATATAGATTTTATACTTTGCATATTGTTAAATACAAGGTTAAAAGGAAAATATAGCAATTTGAATCAAACAAAACGAGTACACGAGTCAAAAGAAGTTAACCAAACCAAAACGCCGAAACTGCCAAATTGAAATTGTTAAGGGTCTGCCCGTTTTTTTTAAGACCCTCTGGTCCGTTTCATCAAAAAGTTAAAACATGAAAGTTGTCCGGAACGACGTTTTCCGAATGTGTGAAAGAAGCTCGGGCCCTGAAAATGCTTAAAACAGGCCAATATCCTTCAAAAACTAAAACTGACCTATATATAGTCTCACGACTATACTTTTGTCACAACTAAAGGCAAACCAAGAGGCCTAATGGACTTAAGCCGATACCACAGCCACGACTAAGGACAAGGCTGAGTCTCAAGACCATGGTAGTTGAGACCAAAGCCACGGCAAGGCCATGGCTAAAGCCTCAAGGCTTATTTATTAAAGACTGTTAACTAAAGTCTTAACCTTGACAAATCATCACCAACACAAACCAAATGACATACATTTATATACTTATATTATGAAATGACATGAACTTATAAACCGCCATTATATTTTCTAATAACCAAACAACCTAAGGGTTTCATACCTTTCATTTTACTTTGAAAACGGTAAGAACCGAATTACGGAAAACAACTAAACATACTTTACAAACCGTATAACTATTTTGAAACTTATGATATAAAAGCAAAACATATGTTTTACATACTAAAGTACTACAATAATAAGGAACTTCATGTGAGGGGCCTCTTCGGGGTGAACGTGCTGACGAGTTGTTGGATTTACGAATTAAAGTGTTCTAGCTCCTCGTACGTTTACTACATGACCTCTGGATTATGATGGCCCGAACGGTAGTACATTATATATAAACTAAACACATTTTCAAAAACTAAACCACTTCTATAAACAACATATATGAGTTATCAAGTGCTACATCATGATCAATATGAAGACGTATATAGACTTATTTATACTTTCACACCATCATTCCAACAAACCTAAGACATTTCATCATATTCTAGGTTGCGAGTAGAGTTTTCTCGGCTTATCCATCATATTCGTTAAGTACTAAACATCATCAAACTCACGATGAGTTCATAGCCCCACTTTCTATTACTTAATTGTTTTACAAACTCTTAGGGGAGATACATGCTATTTTTAACATGAACACACAAAAATTTGAACTGTATGCTTATTTGATTGTTTTATTGTCACTAAGTAACCATCATTGCCAAACATAAGGCCCATATCATGAACCAGTTAATCATTATGGGTAGTGAGCGCGAATATTGTGAGTAGGCCTATTGGGATTGACGAATCCCGTTTTTGTTGACCAAGTACGTTCAAACAAATGCACTATATTTGAGAACAATAGGTATAACGGAAAATTACCTACAGGGGCGACAAACACGCCAATTTAGTTGGTACACGTTAACGTTTTGGTTGCATGAGCTTAGTGAAATAATAACTTTTTTGTTTTCAAACTATGAGTGTGAGTCTATAGCTCACACTCACACTACGAATATATTGTGTTCAACAATCAAACTAAACTCTATGAGTTCACTCAATCTTTGTGTTGACGATTTAAGCATGTTTATCTCAGGTCCAGAATGTACGAGGCTGGCACGGAGGAGCACGGATACTCAATAAGGCTATAAATTTTATTATCATTCGAAAACTCATTTTATGTGATTTGTAAACCGTGAAACTACTAGGATCTCATTTTTGTAAACTCTGATATATATTCGAATGACTAATGTTTAAAAACGACTCCAATCGAGTTCGTTTCCTATTGTTATAGATGTTGTTCCATGAAGTAACACCCAGCTTAAATTTTGTGCGTTCACGAAATTGGGGGATGTTATAGATTGGTATCAGAGCTATAGTTATAGTGAAACGGGTCTAAGCGAGACCTAAACTATAACCATTTTTACAACAAAAACGTTTTATAGCCTTTAACTCTCCGTGCCTTCCATCCTCCAGACGATTATGTGACTTTTAGGCATTTT
Organism: Chrysanthemum seticuspe; assembly: GCA_019973895.1. Classification (NCBI taxonomy): domain Eukaryota; kingdom Viridiplantae; phylum Streptophyta; class Magnoliopsida; order Asterales; family Asteraceae; genus Chrysanthemum; species Chrysanthemum seticuspe. The sequence continues at coordinate 209,742,421 of BPTQ01000005.1, forward strand.
AAGCTACAGAAACATATTAGTATATTAATGTCTACACTCGACACACTATCAACTACGTTATAACTCGAATTGTTTTTAACATCATAATCCTTATTGTATATATCATGTCTTCTTCCACTTACCCCATTATCATTCCGTCAGACTCAGATATTGAGGACACTTTTTCATCTACCAATGCGCATGTACCACTAATCTTACCTACCTATACGGCTATACCCCGACATTCCCGAACTACTCTTCATTATCAGACGATAATTTCTATTTGATTGAAGTGTTGATCTCGTCTCAAGAAATAGCTCCTACTTTTCCGGTACCACCACCATCATTTCCATACTCCATCCCTACATGTGATGAGTTAGATCACTCCCTATGGATAGTGCAATGACCACCACTAATCCAACAACAAATTCAGTATGGACACTATACATCTCAGATATTATCGATGCATTCCTACATGACACGCTAAACCAAGAAATTACCAATCAGCCATAACTGCAAGCACCTTCGATAGACTAGTGTGATAATACTAGTTGTCTTTTGTACTACTAAACTGATTAGACTCGGTTAGTGAACTCTATGAAATCCATGTAATAGCTAGCAGTAGTAAAACGTTGTAATTACTAAACTGAAAGTATCAGTTAGTAATTTTTTAAAAAGCTTGTAATAGGTTTCGATTTTGTAAATCAATCAACGTTATAGGAATCAAGTTCTTGCTTTATGCTATCATATGTTATGGTTTAAACCTTCAACATTATTATTCTCTCATTTCTCAAATATAGTGAGTTGCACAATGGTCTAATTTACTTCCCAGACATTGTGAGTTGCACAATCGTCTCTCACATTTCTTAGACATTGTAAATGATTACAATGATCTCTAAACTTTTCACGACCTTAAATAATTTTATTTTACATAAAATCCATCACAATCTATCAATTTTCCTAATGGAAATACAAGATATGGGATTGCTAAAGAACAAACTAATTCATCATCTACAAAAAAGCTGACGTTTAGCAACTTTTTTTAAATTCATCAAAGTGCTCATCTGAAACCTTCATTGTTAAAGGTTCGTAAGTCTGGCCCAGTGTGGACTATTTTAGAATTAATTAAAAACTTCTTTTTCACACATATCTACTTTATCCGCTCATGCTACACACTCATACTACGTAATTATAATTGATTATTATGTAGGTACAAACTTATATTACCTTTGTAAATAAGATACATATATAAATGTCATACTTGTCATAACAACGAGCATATCACAAGTATACCTAATTTAGGTATTTGAAAATTTTATCGAACCTCGGCTAAATATAGTCTAGTCACCTATATTTAACCTAGGGACAGTGGAACATAGTCTGACTAACTATGTTCAACTTAACTTTTTCAAATACTGAGAATAGTTGTACTAGGGTTATGATCAGATTAATTTCCTACTTGAACTCGATAAACCACCAAAATTTATTAAAAAGATCTAGAGACACGATAGTATCTTACCACTCAGCGAAATCTTAACATCTTATTTATACTACCTAATTTTATTCTCGAAATTTTCATACATGAAATAATCCGAGCTACTGTCTTGGAATAATTATCAATTCTTCTCTTTATCCCTTAGAGGTACTAACCTGTTTAGGTCCTAAGGATAGCATTCCGTCATAAAAACTTAAAATCCTTTTAAGATTTTTTTTAAAGCAAACTTCACATCTATACCTAAGAATAATAGTAAGAGAACACTATATTCTTTTAATTATCAACATACCACATCATTATCTGAACCCATTATAAATTTTCATGGATGATAGAGAAAAACCATAACAAGATAAGTTAGTATATAAAATTTGACAGTATCACGTTTCTTTCAAACACTAGTTGACTCGGATACTATACGATACATCCTTTATCCCGAAACTATCCAAAACTTTTCCTAGACTTCTCACCACTAGTTAACACACACTGAATTTTGGGACGAAATTCCATTTAAGGTGGTAAGACTGTAACAATTCACATTTTCAGGATTTCTATCCATTCTCGAATTTTTACTATTCACTTTTACTATTCATCCCGTAAAAAAAATTATTTTACTATCATGACAAGATAATTGATACTCGATGAGTCGTCCAGACGACGTACGTTGAATCCATTCAGCACTGATTTCACAAAACCGTGTCTGATAATTCTTTTAGGTTTAAACGTCATTCAGGCATCCCGATATGTCCAGTTAACCTTATAAACAATATAAATATGTATTTCTCACATCATACGACAATTCTACAAGTTTTGTAATTTTACGTTTTCCAGTTATGCGTTTTACGTGAATTACGCGTTTAAATCTACGTTTCCAGTTTTAACAGTGTTTAAGCAACCTGATGGAACTTACCACTCAATTTATATTTTATTACGAAGTATAATGATGAGTTTAATTGTTTCTACAAGTTTCGTATTTTTAAGATACTCGATTTTACGTTTCGTGACTTAACGACTTACAGTTAGCGATTAACGGAACCAAAACTCACTCCGTAAACAAGATAATACCAAAAATTAACCATCTAGTCATCCTATCTTTGTGGTGAACGAATCTAAGATGAGTCACCAAGACACTTGGTGTCTTGGTGATGACCTTGTCCAAGATCTATACACCTTGCAACCTTAATACTTAAGTCTTGATTAATCTTGCAACACATGCATTACTTAGCTTGTAAGAATATGACTCATGTAATTTAGCACCTTCTCAAGACCATATATGAACCCCTTCCATCCTTTCTTGGTCATTAACAATATCACACACACAATACACATTCATATTTTGCTTACTACTTCAAGAATAACAACAAGATTGAAGATATAATCCATATCAAGTCCTTTGCAAGCCTTATCAATTCTTAGCAAACCTTTGGTGATTTCTCTTAAGTTTAAAGCTACTTAAGTAACCAAGGTCTAGCACAAGTCCTACAAGCTCACAAAAAGTATGGAAATTTTCTAAAGGGTGGAGTTGTGTTCTAGTCCTAGTCCTTGTCTTTGTTTTTCCTTTCTTAAGTGAAAGCCAAAAGTTGTAAGAGAAACTAACCACCACTCTTGATTAACATCATTATATGTTTCTTATTCTTATTCCATGCTATATATGCTCATGTTGGATCATGGTGAACAAGTACTTATGCTAATTAAGGTTAATTAGTGTTTAAATGATAAACTTATGTACACAATTTCCACAAAATCGACCATATATAGATTTTATACTTTGCATATTTTTAAAGACAAGGTTAAAAGGAAAATATAGCAATTTGAATCACCCAAAACGAGTACACGAGTCAAAAGATACGGCCAAAAGAAGTTAGCAAAACCAAAACGCCGAAACTGCCACATTGAACTGTTAAGGTTTGCCCCTTTTTTTTAAGGCCTTCTTGTCCGTTTCATCAAAAGGTTAAAACACAAAAGTTGTCCGGAATGACGTTTTCCTTCGTTTTAAAAGAAGCTCGGGCCCTAAAAACGCTTAAATAAGGCCAATATCCTTCAAAAACTAAAACTGGCCTATATATAGTCTCACGACTATACTTTATAAAGGCAAACCAAGAGGCCTAATGGCCTTAAGCCGATACCATAGCCACGGCTAAGGACAAGGTTGAGTCTCAATACCATGGTAGCTGAGACCAAAGCCACGGCAAGGCCATGGCTAAAGCCTCAAGGCTTATTTACCAAAGACCGTTAACTAAAGTCTTAACCTTGACAAATCATCACCAACACAAACCAAATGACATAACTTTATATACTTACATTATGAAATGACGGGAACTTATAAACCGCCATTGTATTTTCTAATAACCAAACAACCTAAGGATTTCATAACTTTCATTTTACTTTGAAAACGGCAAAAACCGAATTACGGAAAACAACTAAATATACTTTACAAACCGTATAACTATTTTGAAACTTATGATATAAAAGCAAAACATATGATTTACATACTAAAGTACTACAATAATAAGGAACTTCATGTGAGGGGCCTCATCGGGGTGAACGTACTGACGAGTTGTTGGATTTACAAATTAAAGTGTTCTAGCTCCAGGTACGTTTACTACATGACCTCTGGATTATGATGGCCCGAACGGTAGTACATTATATATAAACTAAACACATTTTCAAAAACTAAACCACTTCTATAAACAACATATATGAGTTATCAAGTGCTACATCATGATCAATATGAAGATGTATATAGACTTATTTATACTTTCACACCATCATTCCAACAAACCTAAGACATTTCATCATATTCTAGGTTGCGAGTAGAGTTTTCTCGGCTTATCCATCATATTCGTTAAGTACTAAACATCATCAAACTCACGGTGAGTTCATAGCCCCACTTTCTATTACTTAATTTTTTTACAAACTCTTGGGGGAGATACATGCTATTTTTAACATGAACACACAAACATTTGAACTGTATGCTTATTTGATTGTTTTATTGTCACTAAATAACCATCATTCCCAAACATAAGGCCCATATCATGAACCAGTTAATCATTATGGGTAGTGAGCGCGAATATTGTGAGTAGGCCTATTGGGATTGACGAATCCCGTTTGTGTTGACCAAGTACGTTCAAACAAACGCACTATATTTGAGAACAATAGGTATAACGGCAAATTACCTACAGCGGCGACAAACACGCCAATTTAGTTGGTACATGTTAACGTTTTGGTTGCATTTTGTGTTGACGATTTAAGCATGTTTATCTCAGGTCCAGAATGTATGAGGCTGGCACGGAGGAGCATGGATACTCAAGAAGGCTATAAATTTTATTATCATTCGAAAGCTCATTTTATGTGATTTGTAAACCGTGAAACTACTAGGACCTCAGTTTTGTAAACTCTGATATATATATATATAATTCGAATGATTAATGTTTAAAAACGACTCCATTAGAGTTCGTTTCCTATTGTTATAACTGTTGTGCCATGAAGTAACACCCAATTTGAATTTCGCTGCGTTCACGAAATTTGGGGTGTTACATTAGGTATAAACTAAATTATTCATTTCAAAAACCATGCATTGATAGCACATTCCTGCATTAGTGTCCAAGGACACGGTATCTCAGTTTAATTAACCTTGTATGTACAAGAACGTTTATAAAAAGTTATTTGGCTTTATTTAAACACATCAATATTTTAGAGGTTCTAGCTCATTGGTAAGTAGTTGATCAAGTTTTCAGTTGGAAATCATAGAGGCTGAGCTCGAGATAAATGATTAGATTAACTATATTCAAGTTAGGTTCATGAATAGTATTCTAATTCACACCTTAACTTGTTCCTTGTTATTTTGTAGAAACTATTGTTATTTCCCATATCCATTATTTTTGTGCACACTTGGTTTTAAGGCCAATAAATTGTGCTGCAAGTTAAGTCACACACTCCTTGATGCCTTTCGTTCTCTGTATTATCTTTTAGCATATTCATTACATTCATGATCAATGTATGGTTTGCACCAAAGATGAAATACACATTAACACGTTTTTATCATGTGAACATTCTAATTAATTTTTCCAAGTAGAATCGTTTGTAACTGAATGGTTAGATCGCCATTTATCATTCCAAATTGGCAGGATTCCTAAGGTAATTAAGCTTAAAATAAATAAGTGTTTATATTATAGTCTCATAAAGTAAATTGTAGATCAAATCTAAACTTTGTAACAAGAATCCAGGGGCGGCTCAACTTTCTCGAAGGCCTGGCTTAGTAGTATTATTAGACTAGTTAGAGTTAAACCCGTGGAGTCGGGCCAGGGCTTTCCTCACTGTCAGCTCGCTCCACAACCTAAGTAGGGGCGTTATTATTTCATATATATAAGCCCTCTCCCACCAAGGAAGAGGGTTGGATGTTCATTTGATCTTAATCATACAACATAACTTTCTCTCACTAGAATATCTCATTCTCTATCACTTTCTCTCTCTATATTCGGCCAATCTTGTGTTATGATATCCAATATCTTACAACTCATCTGACAAAAGGAAGAAGAAAACGATTTCGACGGTAGAGTATTACCTCAATAAAACCAATTGAATCAACCAGGTCAATTTATTTGTAGCGATTGATTTCCTCAAAGTAATGATAAACCCTATGTGATGTTGTACCAAACTAAGGGTGAATCTCCATCGATTGATTGTAAGATTTTTCTTTGTTGATGTAGGATAAGGTTTTTTTGTTATCTGGAAGAGTGATTTGGGCATGAGAGTCAATGAACTTTGGCAAGTGAATGGTTACCGTCTTTTTAATTTTTGGTTTTACAATTTAGTCCCAAAGTATCATAAAATAGCTAGTAAGTACATGTGTATTCTTTTCTTTTTCTATGCATGAGTATATGAAAACGAATTTATTAAAAAAATGCCAAATCAAGAAATTTCTAAGCTTTATCTATTAAACATCTTCAAAAACTAATAACAATAATAATTATATTATTACTTAATAAGGGAATGTTGAGTTTTTGAAATGTAAAAATCCCCACTTGGGATTTTGTTTTATTATATAAAAGATACGTTCGATAAATATTAACTGAACTTACCGAAAACTTTTGCTAAATTATCCAATTATATGCTGACAAGTATATGCTCCTACTTATTTGTCTACCGCTTAGGTGTCAATCATCTAACGGTGAGGGAAACACTGAACTATATTTTTAAGTTTATTGATGACTAACACGTAAGAAAAATAAGTAAAGGATGATATATCATTTCTCCATATACATATTAACAAGTATGTTCTGCCCTTAAGGACTTTAGAATAAGAATAACCTTGTTAATGCAATATGAACGAGCTCAGACCAAAAGATAGTCATATGGTAACCCTTTGCATCCATAGAGACGTGCCTATAATTCCCAGTTACCAAACTTAAACCTCCTCTTTATTTCACATAATTCCTCCAACTACATATAAACCGGGTGCTATCATGTGATCATGGCTTTCCGTGTCAGCAACATAGTACATTAGTACTACAGTATGCCCTAAATTTAAAATCAACCGTGATGTCTACAGAACCATTGAGCTATGTTTAATCATGTCGGACTTGCCCTTATAGTTGGAGGAGCCACATTCATTATTCGGGTTAATAGACAAAGATGTCACTAAACTTTCAGAAATATTTGTCCTAAGTCACTAATGTTTGTATTCTGTCATCTAGGTCACTATACTTTATGTAACCGGTTATCGTGGATACCGATAGGGAAACAACCGGTTGTTACCGGTTAAGGTATACTCGATAGTTTTGGCACATGTTATCTAAGGTACTAAACTTTGCGAAAAATTTGTCCTAAGTCACTAATGTTTCATTCCTGTCATCTAAGGTACTAAACTTTGCGAAAAATTTGTCTTAAGTCACTAATGAAAATTTTGTCCTAAGTCACGAGTTTTGTCCCATTTTTTACGTCCGTTTTTATACGTTTTTATGTTTTCATCCGTTTTTATACGTTTTTGTCCGTTTTTATATGGTTTTATACATTATTTATACGTTTTTTTCGTTTTCATCCGTTTTTATTCGTTTTCATCCGTTTTTATTCATTTTAATCCTTTTTTATACGTTTTCGTCCGTTTTTCTTACGTTTTCGCCTATTTTCTTATATTTTCAAACATAAAAAAGGGACGAAAACGAATGAAACATAGAAAAACGGGCAAAAACATAAGAAAAATGGACGAAAACGTAAAAAACAGACGAAAACGTATAAAAACGGATGAAAACGAATAAAAACGTATGAAAACGAATAAAAACGTATAAAAAATGTACAAAACCATATAAAAACGGACAAAAACGTATAAAAACGGATGAAAACATAAAAATGTATAAAAACGGACGTAAAAAATGGGACAAAAACGGACGAAAACGTATAAAAACGGACAAAAGCGTAAAAAACGAACAAAAACGTATAAAAATGAATAAAAATGAATAAAAACGTATAAAATGTGTATAAAATCGTATAAAACGTAAAATTTTAAAGGTTCAGTAACATGTGCCACAACTCGTGACTTAGGAAAAAAATTTCATTAGTGACTTAGGACAAATTTTTAGCAAAGTTTAGTACCTTAGATGACAGGAATGAAACATTAGTGACTTAAGACAAATTTTTCGCAAAGTTTAGTGACTTGTTTGTATAGGTTTAGTTATGTATTGGCCACAACCGGTTACCAATCCTTCGAGTGACTAGGGTGACACTTATAAAAAGGTTTAGTAACATATGTGAAAAACCCGTGAAGTATAGTGACCTAGATGACATAATACAAACATTAGTGACTTAGGACAAATTTTTTTGAAAGTTTAGTAACATTTTTGTATATTAACCCTTCATTATTCATATGTGATTTTGAATATGCTAATGAATTTTCTTTATAAGAATCCAAGACAGCATACACCAGTACTCACAAAGTGTTGGGAGTGCCTTTAACATGTGAGATTGTGAGTGATAAACTCCAGGTCATTTCTTTTTACGGATTGTAAAAAACTAGAGTGAAACGTTTCAAGCTTTTGTCATATTGATATCATTAGGCCATACATAAATCTTGCAGATGCTGGTATTACCTTGTTATGATTATGCACGACATCATGCATATGATCGAGCTTGGACCAGAATAACAGTTTTAATCATACAGTACTAACCCATTGGGATGGATACCTTTCCTGCATCTTAATTAATGATTCCTTAAACCATATATTAGTAACTGCCAAATCAGATGTCTTAAAACATAACATATAGTTTCAAAACTGAACTCAGCCGTTCACATTTCAAGATTTGTAGCTGTTCGCAAGAAGAATTATTGCTTCAATCAAGTCATTAAAAAGATTCTACATTCTCCTTACTGAAAGCAACCTTGGGGGATAGCTCAGAAAACAAAATTTGAACCCTTCACCGTGAAAACCTGGGTCGCCACTTGTCACTCGGTGGCGCCCCACGATCATCCCCACGGTCATCCTTCTTACGAGTACCCCATCTATCAGATTCTGCAGGTGGAGTAGGTGCTTGGGCTGATGGCTCACTTCTACGGTGCTTGGGCACATACTTTCCACCAGGTGCTACAGGTGCAAGGGCTGGTACTGGAGCAGTAGTTCCTGGTCCAGGAATCTCAGAAGGCCTGGCAGGTGTGTCGATTGGTGTTCCTTTTAAGATAGCTTCTTTCCGAAGTCTCTCACGTTCCTCTAGCTCCTGCTCTCTTTGTCTCTGCTTTGCAGCTATTTCATCTAACTTGGCTCTTCTTTCAGCCTCCTCTTTCTTTTTCCTTTCAGCCTCTGCATATTCCAAGGATTAAAAACGATCAGTCTTATAAAACCTTCTAGTTTACATCATTAATATTTTACTATTTTCTATTGCAGCACTTCTGGTGTAATTGTAAAACGTAAAAACTGACGCTTTATTTAAGAGACATGAAAGTAAGAAATAATTGCAATTAAGTAATAAAAATGTCTGATGTGAAGTAGTACTGTGTAAATATGCTCGAATAATATGCCTAGCAGTGTCGGATGGTTAAACTCATTGATCACAGGTAAATCGTGAATAATTGGTCTTGAATCTCTAGAAACAGCAAACCGCTTGTTGGTAGCTATTTTGACACAGTTTACCTCTAGCAGGTAGATTAAAAGAGTAGCTCAAAAAGAAAAGGCTTTAAGATCAGCCAAAGTGTACTTTTAATCTATAAACCCACGAACTCTCTTGAGATTATTTTAGTTTAAAGAATAATTGAATCGTTGAAATACTGTGACTTTTGTGATCACGTTTAACACTAATAAGTTATGAAGTTTGTTGAGTCTGTTTTTTTATTTTATTTATTATTATTAGTGTTCTCTTTTTTTTGTATGTGCGTGTGTGATGGGGTGAGGAGGATACCTTCACGTTTGCGAGCTTCCTCCTCTTCACGCAGCTTGTTCAGTCTTTCTTCTTCAGTCCTCAGATAATATAACATCTTCCTCTTAATTTCCCTTTCATCTCTTCGTGCCTGAAGAACTTGACTGAGACGTTCCTCCCTCTCTGCTCTCATTCTTTCATACTCCGCCTGTCGACGGCTTAGTATTCTTTCCTGAAACTGCATCTGCATTCACAAAATAAAAATAAAAAAAAAAAGTTATAGCAAAAAGTGTAACAGGAAGGAATTAGTAAAATGAAAGAGAAGAACGTTTCAACCATCAATCTTGTTAAACAGACCTTATGTTCAAGAACTCTTTGGAGCCTATTCTTTTCCTTGACATCACCATCATGACGGCCTCTGCTCAGCTCAACCTCGAGCTACAAAAAGCACATAAATTGTTGAAGACAATTAATGTAAAAGTTACATAATAATGAGGTAAATTAGCAGAATTACAAATAGTTTAAAAAATACCTCTTGTTGACGTTCATGAAGCAGTTTCTCTTCAGCCAGACGTTTATGGTAAGCGGCTTCAACCAAGGGTGCTGCCTCTTCTCTTTTTGCTCTTTCCAGGTGATCCATTGTTTTAACTAGTTTTTGCAATTTTTTCTCCATTTCTTGTTTCCCTTTGAACGACTCCTGTACTGCAAACTCCATTAACTCTTGCTTTGTCATGTTCTTCTGTATAGAGAAAAAACAAGTCAATCCAAGAGTTCCAATCAAGATGTCGGATATATAAAAGGTTAAACCAGGTCATGATGAGCCAAAGCAAGTTTACGTTAATTTTCAACTTTTTTAAAAACAGATGCACAACATAAGATAACCTATATTTTGAATAAGACAATTTAAGAGATTGTATGGATTGAATATACATGTCAGGCAATCTACAACCTGTTTGACCCCTCAGACCCATTTGACCCGAAAATTCTTTATTTGAACCTCTTATTAAAAACTACCCAAATTGACCCGTTTATAATATACATGGTCAAAATTGCTACTTCTAATGTAAACTGAAGAGGATGCTACTCACTCTCTCCAAGAGTGGCTTCTTTCCGGTCTTTCCTACGACCTCTTTGAGCATAGCCTCTGCTTCTTCACGTTCTCGTTTCTCAATTTCCTCACGGATTCTTTTGTTTTTCATTTCTTGAAATTCAGTTGCAAGCCTCTTTTTTTCTGCCTCTTCAGCTTTTTTCTGTTGTTTTAGTCTTTTTGTTTCTTCCTCACGTTCCTGGATGAACAATTTTCAAAATAGAAGAATTAAGCAGCATATCAAACATAACAATATATATTACAGAACTTCAGATTATTAATGAAAATGAATACCATTTCCACTAGATGACGTTCCTGTTCCTCCTTTCTTTTCTCAATAATTGACTTCCGAGCAAGAAGCCTTTTGTGCTCTTTTTCTACTATCTCGCCTAAACTTGGCAGCATGTCACTTAATTTAGATACTTTCTTAGCAGAGGGATTTATCATCGACCGTGATTTGCTTAAATTTACAGCAAAATCACTTAAGTGGCCATGTAGATGATCAGAATCAAGACCCTGGAGAGAAAATAGCAATTGTTAGAATCATAATAGTGGAAAATTATTACAAAATAACAGAAAGAAACACTTTCAACATATCTTAATTCCTGAGTACTACAAACTGAACGATTGTTGATTATATCTATACTAATTGCCTGAAAAAAAAAATTGGACTAACCAAGTCACCAAAAATAACTGCACCCTTCATATGGTCAACTTTCAAAGCAATGAAACTATGTTTGACAGCATCAACAAGGATCCTCTCAACATCCGAAAAGCCAAAGAATGGGATCATTTTGGTTAAAGTCTCAACTTTCATGGTCTGATACACATTGGATACCTGAAACAGAAATTAATAAATAAAACAAAACACAAAACACTTGCATTTGCTAAAGCTTAACAAAAACGCTTGTTAATCCACCTGTTGCAGCAATCTTAAGGTAGCAACTTTCTCCAAAGCAGGAACATACTGAGACAACTGCACATCTGGTACAGAAGATGCTGAAGATATTTTCCCGCCAAGCTTTGAGATCTTTGCCAGCAAAGGTTGTACTTTTGAAGCCAAGTCCAGAGGCAGAAACTCATTCTCCAAAAGATGGTAGAGATCTTTGACTTCTGGGGTTACATAGGTCATAACACCTTTGGATACCTGTAGATAGACAATGGTGTTACAAGAGTACAAGCATGATAACATTACAAGTAACAACAGATGTGTCTTTTCAGTTTGTATCACAATTTCATCTAGTAGTTTGAAATGGACTCTCAATCTACATATTTAGCCTTCTGACATAATGAAATATCAGAAACATGCGAGTTCCTAAAAGCTAGTGAGCTTATTGCCTTCTAAAAAGTAACAAACTTGCTCAGGATTATCATTGTTGCCACACTCATAACAAGCATGAAAATTTTGAGCATTACATATGATCCATACAATCATTAACACCTATAATATATGAGCAAATATTGAGAATACTGATAGCAAAATGCATGTTTTATTGTTTATACTCGTAACAGAACCAATATGGTGCAAGTAAGCCCAGCCGTAGACGCACAAACACTTGCATATTTACCCACTGGAACTTCTTAAGTAAAGCTCCACATAGCATCCATAATTGCACAAAAATGGTCCACAAAGATTATAACAGAAAGATGGGAGCCATGTTTAAAACAAATATATACTACGGAGTAATTAAAAGAGAAATAAAACAGTTAGTCCAAACAGTTAGTAATTAAAAGAGAAACAAATATATACTACGGAGCAAGTATTCAAACCCTTAGTCCAAACTTAAAGCATCAGAAAACTCAAGCTGAGAGGGTCATACTGTGCCAAAATCCAACAATCAGGACTACGCCTAATGCTAACAACAGATTCCAAAGCTAAGTAGTATATTTGTAAATAGCCATCCTTAAATGGTAGTGTTATACTCTATAAACTGGCATCAGTGTGCTGGTCCGTTCTGAAAGTTATAACGCCAAGCTAAAATAAAAAAGAGAATATATATGCTATCTTGATGGTACTCCTAAAACGTATGATTAATAGAAGAATAACTTGCAGGCTCAAAAGACAAGCCAAGAACTAAGCATTTCACACAGAATGCTGATATAAAACTCACCCATCAAGTAATTGACATACAAATAAGGACATGACACCGCAAAGAAACGAAGAGATAGGAATAAGAAAAATCAGTTAGGATAGATGTAAAAAACAGATGATTTGAAAACTTACCAAGTCTGCAAGAAGAGTTGATCGTGAGAGCTGTAGAAAAGCAAAGCATAGAAAAAGTTAATACTTGTTAAGAGTTGATGCAATCAAAAGTTTTAGTCAATAGTAAATTAGTGAGTTAGTACCACTTCTCTCCTCTCAGGCGTCACATCGATATTAAGCCCAATAAGATTGTACATCCTTGCATTTCGTTCTCTCTCATGCTCCAACTCTAAGTGAGAAGCTGTTTTTGAATGGTCATATGGGGGAGCGCAAAGTGCAGCTAAGAGAACTGCGGATGCTATCAGTTGCAGGTCTTTCTGACTCAGATTCTTATTAAAGCTCTTTTGAAGTTGAAACAGCTTAAACCATGCATATGCATGATATGAATGGCTGGAAGAAATCCAGAAGATCTCTGTCAACTTCGCATAATATGTAGCCATCGAAGAAGATTTTGGCATTTTCTTGAACATGGTTGTCAGCCCATAGATGTCTTCTACAGAACGAAAAGCTTCCTGTAGATACAATTTCTAAAAATTAAATACCCATATACTAATATGCATCTGAACTTCTAGTACACCTGCTGAAAAAGTTCATAGTACATACTAGGTGGCAATCTCAACCCATTTACTTATTAATGGGTTCATAAGGGTTGTGTTTTATCGAAAACGGGCCAACACGCCAAATCAAATTGTTTTAGTTACAAGGTAGTGACTCAAATGGGTCGAAAGCGTTACTACTTGCCAAAAGTATCTATTTAATGCATATCACCTCCCTAATTGTTGTATTAAAGTATGTAAATAATTAACAAATAACTTTTATTATCATTACCAATGTATTAATTATATATAAACAAGATTTAAGTAACTGACGTCTAGTAAACATAATGGTATAAACAGACCTGCCAGAGTTCAAGTTCGGTTGCAACTTTTAACTGCTCAAATCTTGTATCAAGAAAGAAATGTTGACTTTCTGGTGCAGACAAATCGGGTCGGTCCCTCTGGTCTCTGTACTTGTTGAGATTTGCAAGATGATTTCTGATTATTTCACACAAGCGACGAAACTCAGTTGTCCGCTTGTATTGCTTACAGAACTGAAAAGCACGATGCGCGGTATCCTACATTTTTACAAATTCAAACATATTCCAGAGTTAGAATTAATCATATAATTAAACTAACATTAAGTTGTTCATGTTACAACACTTTCAAGCAAAACTAACCGCATACAAAGCCATTAGTTTGGAGTTGTTCCTCAAAATTTCAAGCACGGTCCTATACGTCTCCCACAAAAACTTAAACCAAGGCGTCACAAGCTCGCGATCTGAACGTTCCTTTCCTTTCTCACCACTAACGTAACTCAACATCAAATCTTCCGGTCTGTTATCAGCTTCTAAATCATCTACATCAAGGGCGTCTTCTAACGCCTGTGCCTGACTGCGAGCAAGCTCCGCCTTCTTAGTTGATAGATCAATAAAATACTTAATAACCTCCTCCAAAGAACCAACGTTAACTTGTTGACAAATAATACGATATTGGATCAGACCGTCTTTGGCAAATCTGCCCCTTCTCATGTCAACACATAGCTCAATGTACTTGAACATGATTTTTTCGAGTGGCTTCTGCCATGCGCGGTACCTCCTCGATGTGATGATATCATGAAGCACTTGCAAGGCATCTTGCTTCTGCCCAACATTGGTCAGCTCTGCAATTCCACATAAGTCGACAAACAAAAATATTAGATACCAAAAATTAATTCTCAAATTTATAGTTTTCAAGATTTCAAAAGCAACAAAGGCTCACCATCAGCACGTTTCAATGCATTCTCTGGTTTGGAATAAGTCGCCATATTGAAAACGGATGTGTTCTACCTGTCAAAACATAAAACAAGCCATTAGTTTTTGATACGTTTGTTTGTGGAATCGTGCTGAACCAGCCGATACAACTACTAAAATGCTCGTTGAAAAAGATGTTTCACAAAAGAACAGTTAGATAACATATATTTTCCTTGCTGCTAATGCATAATAGATTAACAAAATCTCAAAAACATTACTTCAGGCACAAGATAGATTTTAAATCCAATTCCTCCAACATGAGAACACCGACCCAAAAATACAATAACTTGTCACATCAAAGAGCACTAAGAATAAAAACTCTATATAATCACACACTATCGTACTTTCAAAACCTTCTTTCAACCACAGGACATATTTTAATCCAAAAAAAATGCCTTAAACAAGAGAACGCTTATAAAAACATCTTTAAGATACGGAAATCAGATAAACATCAACCAATTCAATTAAAACGATTCACCACCAGCTACCGACATGAGTTAAAAGACTATTTTTGCTCAACTGACCCAAAAAAAAACATTGGAACTTGTCCACACAAACAAAAAAACATAACAAACCAACATTCTACATAATACATCACTTGTCAACAATATCGGTGTTTCCGTATACTGCTAATGCACTTAATTCAGACACAAGGTACATGTTTTATTTTATCCTAAACAACGCAGCAAAGGCTCAAACACGACCAGACTTTTAAAAACATGTTAAACAGATAATTCACCACAAATTAACATAAACACCGCAAAAACGTGTCCACGTCAATTAAGAATCAACACTCCTATAAAAACAAAATCAACATTCAATTATCAAATCTAAAAAAACGCAAAACAAGTAACGATAATGAATCTAGTAATGATACATCGATTGTTGTAGCAAGTGATTTACCTAGATCGATTAATGAAGAAGATTAAGCAGGTGAATCAATTTGGGGGCGTTTTTTTGTTTTGCAACTGTAGTGATGATAAGCCAAAAGAAACTAGGGTTTTGTTTCGGGGTGTGTGTGTGTGTCTACCACTTTTAAGTTGTTTTTAACTTGACCCTCACCCTTGCAACTTACGTTTTATTTTTACTTTTATTTTTAACTAACGGGGGTGTTTGGTTTTGGGTTTTGTTTATCGATTTTGAGATTATTGAACTTGTTTGCTTTTTTATTTGACACTCAACACGCTTTAAACACTTGTACTATTTGGGGTGAGATCAATAAAGATTACATAAAAACTAAAGATCAAATGTATCAATCTCAATCATTCATTTTTTATCAAATTAATTAAATTTATTTTCACCTTTATATTTAAAAATTAAACATCTCACAAACCGTTAAGAGCATCTCCATTCGTAACGCCATACCGGCGTTAAAGTGAGGCTTTTGGGCCGTTAGGAGGCGTTAGCCGATGGGAGGGTTGGGGTATAACGGCGTTAAGTGGTTCAAGTTAAGCCCATAACGGGCGTTAAATGTAAAAATAAAATAAAAAAATAAAAAAAAAAAATCATTTCACCCCCCTAAACCATTTCAAATAAATTTTCACTTACACCCCCTCAACCTATTCAAATTCAAATTTAAATTATACTGGTTAATTATGGGCGGGATAAATTCAAATTCAAATTTGAAATTTAAAAATCAAATATGAGCGGGATTTATTCAAACTCAAAATCAACTCTGCATATATATACAACTCTACCAGAGTTGTTTAGAACACACAACACACACAAGTTACACACACAACTCACACACAAAAAAAATGTCTCGCAAAGATTTTTCTCAGCAATTCCCAAGTCCAGAAAAGTTGTCGGAAACCAGCTTTCCAACTCCAAATCAGTTTCCGGAAACCAGCTTTCCAACTCTACCAGAGTTTGAAGTTTACTCAACACCACCTGAATCTGTCTTTCCGGCTTTCCAACCGGAAAATGTATTTTTAAACTCTCCACCTGTGAACAATCCAATTGTTCCAACTCCACCTGTGAACAGTTCACAGGTGGATCTTCAAAACAACCCCCACGGGTTAAGTGAGGCTTCCCTTCGTCAACTAGAACAAGATATTGAAAACGGTAGGGAGATTATGGAAGAGCAGGCACGCGAGGAAGTTGCTCGTCGTGAGCAAGAAGCAAGGGAAGCTCAGTATCTTCAAGACAACTACTTCGACATAATGGAGACTCGACTCTTTAATGGCGAGTTTAATTCACCTTCAAGTTCTGAGGGTTTGGTCTCAGATGATTCGTTTTTTTAAGTTTTAGTAGTTTTATTTTCATCAGTATGCGTTGTAGTTTTAGTATGTTAATGTAATTCGTGTTTACCGTTTAATGTAATTTGTGTTTAATGTTAAATGTGATATGTTTTTAAATAAATGAAGTGTTTGTTTTAGTTTAGGGGTTGAAATTGAAAATATGAAATGTTAAAGTTTAACTTGGGATGTTATTGATGTGGGTGTTTTTTGGGGATGTTAAAGTGAATGTTAAAGCTGATGTGGCTGGTGTTAAACTATAACTTGAGTTACTAATGTAAATGCTCTAATAGTTAGATAAAATTAATTATACCATTGCGACAAGAATAAAATTGTCTTTCTATAGAGATCCAATATTGTATACTTTCGACGAACTTATTTTTTATCGTTTTTTGCGGGTTTCAATATATTACACTATAAATGAAAATTTTAAAAATACTCTTTTGTGTTAACACAACCCCTAATCCCTAAAAACCCTAACTCCTAAACCCTAAAAAACCCTAAAACCCTAAACCTCTAAAACCTTAAACCCCTAAAACCCTAACCGCTAAACCAAAAAAACCTAACCCATATCCGCTAAACCGTAAGAAACTTAAACCTTTAACCCCTAAAAAAGTTAACCCAAATAAGTCAAACCTCTAAACCCTAAACCCACAAAAAAGTCGGAAAAAAAATTCGTCGAAAATATATGATGTGGCATATCAAATTAAAGGTTATTTTATGCTTGTCGTGATGGTATGATTAGTTTCGTCTAACGATCAATGGTTTGTGAGATATTTAGTTTTCAAAAATGAATGTGAAAGTTTATTTTATTGTTTTGATATTAAAAAAATGAGTGATTGATAATGATTTATTTGGTCTTTAGTTTTTCTTTGATCTTTATTAAACCAAACTATGTACTATTTAGGGTGCGTAAACTTAAATAATTTACAATCCAATCAAGTAGCCCAATTAATTAATGCGATGATGTGTCTTGAATCTGATTGTATTGAGATTTAATTCGTACAACACATCAAAGCTCATTTTTCAAACTAGTGTTATGCTAAAGCTTCTTCTATACACTACATCAAAATCATTGACTAAAATTATCGACATTCAATTCTCTGCTTTCTCTATTTTTGTTAAGCAATTAATCTCTTCATTCTTCCTCTACAAGATTAGTGCATGTCAGTTACAAATCCTTTAGAGGAATATCTTCCTCTTCGATTAAAAAACACGCACACAATTTTTATGATAATTTTCTTTGTTGATTATGCAGGTTAAATTCAAGAACGAGGCTAATGAGATCAACAAAAAAAGGTGTGAAAAACGTAGGGGGTGAATACGTTCCCGTTTAAAACTTAAAACCTTGTGCATCAAACATCAAATCAAGTGTGATGTAATATGAAAAGTGTCAACAATAATCTTACTAGTCTTACAAGAGCTAAAGAATATAAAGCAACAATTAAGACATATCACAATCACACAAACTAAGACATATAACATGCCATGACACAAACAAAACTAACACAATATAAGCACAAGCCACACAAGTATAAACGCAATGCAAAAATATAAATGTAAAACGGTAAATGCAAAAATAAACGTAAAGAGATAAGTAAAGAAAATACCCAACTCAAGAGTTACTTCACTAATCAACAAGCTCCCTTCTCGGCGGAGAAAACCATACAACGTCGCTTACATTATTTTCCGACACCAAGCTAAATATCGAGTACTAATCTAGCTAATACAAATCTCACACACGATCTACCCAATCGTTGCAAATCACACAAGCTACAAGATCCCCACGATCTACCCGATCTTCACAATTAACATGATCTACCCGATCTACACACGATCTACCCGATCTTCACACTAACAACACAAGTTGCACGAGACCTTCTTGATCTCAACAAGATCACAATGATCTACCCAATCTAACTAAACAAGATGATGGACAACTTGATGTATATCTAGATACAACAAGTACGTAACAAGTGTTACGGACACACTACACTAATACTACAACACTTTGTATCTTCTTGATACGGTGTGTTCTTCTCTTTAACTAGTAGAAGAATGAAGGTGATCACTTGAATGGATGATTGGATCACTCTTAAACAAAGATAAACTAACTATATGATCAAAGAAAGTGGATTGGAGTGAGTGATGAAGAACATAAAGTTCTGTGTGAAAAACCTTGCCAAAATGTGTAAAATGGTCCACTATTTATAGGCAAAGGAAAAACTAGTCGTTACAGATCGACGGCACCACTAAAGTTCAGACGACACCACTAAATTTAACGGTGCCGTCGTACAATTAGTGGTATCGTCCGTACCAAAGACGCTCCCCTTTTTGTTTTTAGTGGTGAAGGTCTATTTGGGGATGTTTGAAGTTGTTTTGGGGGGGGGGGGGGATAACTGTTGGGATTTTTAAACTAATTTTTCAAAATAAAACATTTCTTTATAATTCAAAAATAATTTGTAAAATATACTTTTGAAAAAATGTTTTGTCACATTAAAAATGTGAGGTCTTTGAACAAAAATTTAATCCTTTTATCATTTGTCAAGTTTCAAATTTGTTTGTTCATACTGTTAATACAAATAAGCCATAAAAACGTTTATTTATATTTTACGATCTTCTATTGTTTTGTCGATAACAAACGTAAAATCATTTTAACAAAAAAAATAAAATACGTAAACTGTTTGAGCCAATAGTTTTCTAACACACTTACGTTTTCACATAAAACACTAAAACAAGTATAAGTGATTTTATGATTTAGAGATATGTACAACAACTAGTGTTTACATATTGGGCTAACATATACTTAACTAAATATATACTAAAATGGGTAAAAACTAACAAATGGTATTGACCCATAACCCATGGTTTTGTCCAAACCACTTAACTAGGTTCATTGTATTCTAGAGATACATTATATCTAGAAAGAAACCCATGGATCAACCCATAACCCATGACCCATGACCTATAACCAAAAATACCCATGGGCAAAGAGGAGCATCCCACGGATCCCTGACTTTACGCTAGCCGGATCCCTTGTGGGAGGGATCCGTGGGATCCGGGGAACAGTGAACTTTCTCCTCTAAAAATAGTGAGCCATTTCTTCCTTTTGGCTCACCACTTTCACACATACTTTCTCCAAGTATTGTACTTCTCTAACCACTGATCCTAAGGGATCTTTCTATGTAGTTTGTCTTTTGTTTTTGTGTGATTCTCTAGGTTCCTCTTAAAGGCGAGATCACCACTTCTTGAAGTCGAGCAAACTCAAGTCCATGAGTTGCCATACTTAGTCATCATCAAGACAACTGAGGTTCTCTTGTTGATAGTTCTTTCTTCCTCCGTAGATGTTGTGTTGAAGGCATTAGTGAAGGATGCCGAAAGAGTCAAGACGAAAGCATTAGTGAAAGGTGCTTAACGTCTGTGTCAAAAGCATTGGTGAAGAATGCTAAAGGTGTCAAGTCAAAGACATTAGTGAAGGATGCCTAGGAATCAAATCAAGTGGCATTAGGGAAGAATGCCTAAGTCGTATAATCGATGAGGTGCATCGTTATACATATAAGTATTAGTTTATTTCCAAGGATGGTGATATCCTTGATGGTGTTGTAACAAGGAGTGGATCTCCTTGAGATTAAGTGTTGTGTTGTGATGGGTAGTAGTTCCTCCATAGTAATGGAACTAGGTGCTTAGCCTAGTACCTAATAAAGGGTAGGCGACGTTGTGATAGGTGTGGTTCACCTTAGAGTGAAAGAACTCGGTGGTTAGCCCAACACCGTATAAAGGGTAGGCGACGTTGTGTTAGGTGTGGTTCGCCTTGGTGTGAAAGAACTCGGTATTTAGCTTTGTACCGGAAAAAGGTGTAAGCGACGTTGTGAAGGCTTCTCCGCCATAAGGAGATTGGTGTAGTGTTTACGAACTCTCTAGTAGGTGACTCGGGGAGTGGAGTAGGACAAGGAAGGTGTCCTTGTAGCCGAACCACTATAAATACTTGTATCCTGGTGATGTGCTTCTTACTCTTTATCTTTCATTACATGCTTATATATCTATTTATCAACGTCCAACATAAACAACCAAATAGATTGAAATAAGTCGATCTAATTATTTAAAAGGAAAGTTTTTAAATCGGTAAAACTATTCAACCCCCCATTCTAGTTTTCCACAATTGGCATCAGAGCTTCGTTACCAAGTTTCTTAGAGTATGTTGTACTTTAAAAACTTGATACGATCCTTGTATGTTTGAAAACTACAAAGAAGGATTTTTTTCTTTCAAGTCATATTTTAAAAATCATTATAATGTTTATTGTTTGACAATGATAGAATGTTCTAACATTTTCCTTGTTTAGTATTGTCCTTTTCACAACATGAATCTGGAGATTCCAAGAAGATCACAAAGCATTTCATCTAAATACTTCTTTTCTTAAAAAAAATATTTAGCAAAGTATTGTCCTTTTCACAACATGAATCTGGAGATTCCAAGAAGATCACAAATAATTTCATCTAAATACTTCTTTTTTTAAAAAGAATATTTAGCAAATGTATGATCGCTAATAATTTACTTTTGATTTTATTATTGTTAAAAATCTTAGTTGCATGGTTTATATCTATTAGTAATTACTTAAGTAGTTATCTATATTAAAGTCATCAACAAGAATAGTATTCTTCGACTAATTTGTATAGACTACACTACCAACTCGTAATAATGATATGTTGGTTATTCGATAGCCTCTATCATTATTCATCACAAAGGGCTTATTGACACCTCATCTATGTCAATAAATATCCATGTGAAACTTCTTATATTATGATAAAATGGGATTTTATTATAATGTTTGATAAACTTCCCAAGAATTATGACTAATTCTTAAAAAGGGAACCACGTCTAATAGGAATAGTATTAAATCTTCAAAACCTCAAATCACAAGTTTTAGAGCCTTAACATCAAAATACTAGACGTTTTAGAACTCCCAAACCAAAGTTATCAAGGAATGTTTGAGCTGATTTTTGTTGTCATGCCGGATCCCTGCATTTACACTAGCCGGATCCCACATGAGAGGGATCCGCGGGATCCGTGCAACAGAAGACAACATAAGTTAAAGAATGATCATTGTGGATGTTCCACAATTATATTCACCTCAAAGACTCACGAACAAGAACTCAACTACTGTTCAAAGGAGCAATTTGATCATTTCTCTCAAGCTTAACAATCACTTGTGTAAGTATAATCTTCACTACATTGTTAATTTAATTCCTTGATTTCTAGGATTACAATTTCTTCGTCTTTAAGAGTTGGGTTCAAATGGGTTTATCATAATTTGTCACCACATTGTTTTCTAAGATAATCTAAATCAAAGAATTAACATTGTTAATACAAATTAAACACATTTCTTGAATTCAACAAAGATGATGAGAGCAAAATTGTGATCAAACCCTCTAGGTTACTATTCACAATTAACACCACATTGTGGTTGTATTGTTTAGGAACAATCATGCCAAGCAACAAGATTACCAAGACACCGCTCACTACATACCAATGTACCATAGGAAAGATGGACTAAGTCCGGACGATAGGAAAGTCTTTAAGATGCTTGAAAGGAGGCTTTTTCACGAAGGTAGAGTTGTTGATCCTTCATTTCTTGCCAATACCAACATAAGGGAAGTTTTTGGAACTATTGGGTTTGATTGTCTATTGGACATAGACGAACAAATTTGCCCGGTCTTTGTACTTGAGTTCTACAAGACCATGAGAATAGTTAGAAATGAAGATGGGTCCATCTCGATCGTTTTCACCATCAATGAGCAAGAGTTTAGTCTTTCACTTGTAGAGTTTGGAAGAATTATAGGGGTTCCATACCAAGGGGTTTGTATGTACTCCAATGAATGGTCTTTGGAAGAACTACACTCAATGGTTGATCATCATGCTATCTACCACTCCATGATCCCGGAAGCAACTACGGTGAGGGACACCGTGTTCATGCCAAGAGCATCACCATCAAGAGTCACTAGGAACTCGAAATCCTTTCCAAATGGAGCTTTCGGAAATGTATGCATTGTATAGGAAATGGGAGAATGTGGTGAGGGAGAATGTGGTGTGTCTAGTTGGAAACAAGGATCACCCCAACGCTTGTCTAAGCTTCATGATCTATTGCCTAGTGACCGAGACTCGTTTCAACGTTGCTTACTACATGATCAAAAGAATGGAAAGTGTAAGAAGCATGGACAAAATGGTACTCCCGTACGCAATGCTCCTAACCCGTCTTGCTAAATTCATCTTTGCATTAGATCCTTCTCCACAATCCTATGATCATAGCTTTTGCAACAAAGTTATGGTACCATTAACCAAGGGTAGAACAACAAGGTTTATGGTGGAAGGCAAGAGGCCTCACCCACCCACGGATTCCTCGGATGAAAGGGAGAGACAAGGAGGAGGTGCAGGAAGTAGTAGCAACCCACTCGGAAATACCGATCTTGACCCCTTGGACTACATTAACCAATTGCCAAACATTCCTAATGAATCACCCGAATGGCAACAAACCAAGGGAATCTTCAAGTGCTTCGCCAATTTCTTGAGGAAGAAGAAGTGAAGATGGTATGATAAAGAGTGGAGGACGGGTGAGGACGTGAAGGAGAAGAGAAATGAGGTAAGGTCATAGACCAAAATTTGTGAAGAACAATTTCAAACAATGGGTTGTAACACTTAAACAATGCTTATGTAGAATAGTGTAGTAAGTAGGTCTTGCCATATCTTGGCATTAAACAATCGTAACTTAGGAACTTGTAGAACGAGATTTTACGACTCCTTGAAAATATTCAAGTGGTCGTCATCACTCATTTTAGGAACTTTTAACTCTCCCTACTTTGCTATAACTTATATTTGTTGTATTCTTGCATTTAGTCCCTATAGAAACAACTAGGAGAAGCATTTACTAAAAAGTGCAACGTTGCACATTTGTTGAAAGCCTTTTGATCTGCAGTAGGTGGATCCCAGCATTTGAACTAGCCGGATCCCTCCCAGAAGGGAACCGCGGGATCCGTGACCACTGATGAGCAATACAGACTTGCTTACATCAAAATTGCTTACTAGATCACCTCACACTAGTCAAACATAAGATACTATAACCAACTAAGTCTTCCTCAAATATTTGAAAGCCTCACACTCATCCATGGCTTACCTAGGATATATTTCAATGTGTTTTTGATTTATCAACTCATCAAAACTCACCATAATTCCGCTCCAACGCTCACACATTATTTGTCACATCTCATAACACTTAGTTTGGTATATCCATCAATTTTAGCAAATTGATCTTAATCACTTTTTGACTCAAAATTAGGCTTAAGACTAGTTTTTTATTTTTCTATATTTTTTAAGATTTTAGTGAATTTCCCTTGAGTCATCATCTAACTTCTAAGACTAGTTATCACCATCTTACCATTTAAAATCAAATGGAATCTTTGCCAAACACTTAGTTGGACTACCTAAAGTAAAATTTTCTTACCAAAAACCATCATTAAGCATCATCACTTCTTATGGTTAAGCATTTAAGATACCCATCAGCTAAAGACTTCAAGTTTAAGTCAAAACCTCAAAATCCATAGATAATAAACCTTACAAAAGCATAATCAATTCACCTAGAACCTAGCTGACAGCCGGATCCCTGGTCTTTAACCAGACGGATCCCTGCTGAGAGGGATCCGCGGGAACCTGTGACAACCCGTACTTTCAGGTCATTTCTCGAAACAATTTATGCCTCATTATTTCAACATTTATCGTAAACTAGGTTTACGTGTTCCAAATTCGCGTAACCTTAAAGGTTTAGCGGCGAATTCATGATCATATCATCACGTACATTTCATATGGACTAAGTTTAGTCTACATTTCATTTACATCATTTGCATCATGATAGTTCATTCATGACATTGCATTTCCCTTTAAACGCGTAATTTTTATATTAAATAAACGTTATCGCGTGAGTTATTATTTTGAATATTTAATCCGTTACTTCTAAAAATGATCCCGATATATTTTTATACTTACATTGGTTTATAAAAACTATATTTTGAGTTTACCTAGTGTTTTAAATTTATTTGGTATATAAATCGTTAAATTTATATCATTACGACGTTTTTCTTAAAAACTACACGAAAATTTTTATATCACTCAAATTTTACAAGGAATGTATTTTTTTACAATTTTTATAATATCATTATACTCTATTTTGATCTATTAAAATTTACTTGTACCTAAAAGCTACCATTTACCTTACAAGTTAATTATACCTACACATTTTACTTATACATTTTATCAAATATTACACATTATATTAGAAAAAAAAAAAAAAGATTTTTGTTGACAAATATCCCCTAAAAACCGGTTAGGGGGGGGGGGGTATTGCATTTAAAGATTTGGTACAAAATTTTCAATTGT
Organism: Chrysanthemum seticuspe; assembly: GCA_019973895.1. Taxonomy (NCBI): domain Eukaryota; kingdom Viridiplantae; phylum Streptophyta; class Magnoliopsida; order Asterales; family Asteraceae; genus Chrysanthemum; species Chrysanthemum seticuspe. The sequence goes on from BPTQ01000005.1 coordinate 209,768,012, forward strand.
ATATAATTATACACTATCTCAAACTTTTCTCACTCAATCATTCATTTCATTTAGTCAAGATAGCAAAAGTGTATTCCTCTCTTGTTTCTCTTCCTAGAACCGGCCATCTAAGGAGATTCAAAAGGATCATCAAAAATTTTTCAAGTCCAAGTTTTATACAATCTAGATAATACTCTTATTAAGATTTTGAAATAAAAATCTAGAGTATTTAGGCTAAACCTTGTTCTTTGCACCTCATCATAATACTTGTAAGCATATCATTTATATTTTTCATATCTCCTTTTCATTTCATAAGTATCTCTTCATTTTTGGAGCAAGCATGCATGATTTGTGTTGTTTATACCATTTTTACATGATTTTTAGAAATATATATATATATAAGGTCATCCTATAATTATCCCCTTGGTATACTTTGGTCTTGATAATGATTAGGAACCCATGACACCCTAAGAAGGTGTATGGTAGGATTAGATTAGCTTTGGAGTTGATTTGAAGGGATTAGAATAGGTTTTGTCCGAGAAAAACTATTTTCGATAAGTATAATATATGTTCTGTCCTTGTTTTAATTTTCTGGAAAAACCGACAGTAGGCACGACATTTTGGCCTTGATATTTAGAAAATATACTTTAAAACGAATCCGTGGCCGCTTGAACGGATAAAAACGGAGTTATAACGAAGAAGTTATGAATTTTTAAAGTTTGACGACGAAATATATAATTTTCTGAAATTTCAGCATACTATTTTTACTCTATTCGGGTCAAAAACGAGCCTTAAGCTTCACAAATTATTTCGACTTGTCAAAAATATATTAGTATACTTCGATACGAAGCTAAGGACGTATTATACGTAGAAAACGGATTTGAAACGACAAAGATATGCACGTTTTCATAAAATTGCCGTAACTATTATTTTCTGAAAAACTATATTATTTTACGATACAAGTGTTACGGTAGCTGAAACGACCATGTTGAGGGCTGTTTTTAACCATGATGTGGAACTTTTTGAAACGAAATGTCTTCTAGTAAAATCAAGTTCACCGAGCATATTTTTCAAAACGACAAGCCGTTTATATAGCGGAGTTGTAATAAATTAATTACGGATGTTTAAACTTGGCCGAAACTCATTTTTTTACAACAATTAGACAAAATCACCATCTTTAACCCTTATTATCTTTACGTTCGAGACCTTTATGGCGAAAACTCCTGAACTGAAACTTCCAGATTTCGATACAAACTTTCCAAAACCGTCGAGTTCGTTTCCTAACGATCGACGCACACCATTTTACGACTAGTTTTCCAAAGCCATTTTTGTTACTTTTATGAAATTTCCGCCGACATTATTTTACGACGAAAAGTGAAAATTTCACAATAAATCATTACGAAACCATTGTAGGATGACATTTTGACGTAAATATTTGTAAAGTGATTTAAGGATGGTCAAGACGTCAAAAGAGTATTTTTCGACGATAAGTATTATTTTCAAAACTCACAAATGGTATAAATAACATACGAAATGCATGCATAACAATACATCGTAACTCATTACGTATCATATCATTCATAATAGGTCATTTCGAGATTCACGCTACATTTCAGTGTATCCACTTTTGCCATCGCATTATTATCAAGTGAGTTTTCATAGCCCCATTTTCAATTGTTTTGAACTATTTTGGGGGAGATACATGCTTAACTATTTTTCACAAGTACTTTAGATTTTTAAGGATAACTTCTATCATGATCACCATTGTTTCAAAACTGAATGTTGCACTATATTAGTTGTTCTTGTTTGTTTGGTATAGTTCTACGTCGTATAAAGTTCTATATCAGTTGACTACTGATACATCGTCGTATAAAGTACTATGTCAGTTGACTACTGATACATTGAGTTAGGTGCTATTGATTATGTGCTATAGTTCTACGTCGTATAATGTTCTAAATCAGTTGACTACTGATACATTGAGTCTAGTCCTATTGATTAAGTGCTATTGTTCTACGTCGAGTTAGATACTATTGTGAATTCATTTGACATCAAGTGTTTGAACATAAACTATACACATTTTGGCAGTGGGTTGTGAACACACAGGTTGCAAGTTTTGTATGGGCGGAACTTGGAACTGGGTGGATTTACAATGCCTTTGCTGCATAAACGATTTTGAAAGGCTTTACATTTCAACACAAACTCTATGAACTCACTCAACCTTTGTGTTGACACTTTTTAGCATGTTTTATCTCAGGTATCTACGGTATTCACTTCATGGCATGCATTTGGACACATCATGGAGTCGCGATGACGACGCGTCTCACTTGGGTTTTACGTACTTTAAAACATCGTTTGAATTGTAACAAACTTATTTCCGCACAAGTTGATTTACATTTGGGACCTACTTTGTAAACTCTGATTGTTCTATTAAATCAAACGATGTTCTTTTCAAACGACACTTTAGGTCGTTCAATATAACTGTGATTGTGATGCTATGACAGTCAATCCCCAGGAATTCCATTCCGCTGCAAAACAGGTAAATTGGGGGTGTGACAGAACCGTAGCTGCAGAAAGCCTTAATCAGCTTCCATATTCAATTTTAAGTCACATTTTGGTTATCTAACCACTTTTAGCCTTCATTTATTATCTTCCTAGAGCTGATCAATATCCTAAGTGCATGCTTAACCCTCTTAGTGGCCAAGAATTTAATTTCCTAATTCAAATTATCCTTTATAAACCAAACAACCTTAGGGTTAAGGCACCACTCTCACTTACCTCTCTAAAATCAGCAACTAGAAGTTTATATTAGCATCATCATCACTATGACTAAGGCTCTTAGCAACAACTCTTCAACCATAGGATCATCCAAAAGAAAGGGTCAAATGATCCATGAAATCTCATCCACCGAAACATCTCCCATTAGAGATAATAATGCTAGAATCCCACCTCATCAAACTCATCCAACAAGTGCTAAGAGAACCGCAAGGATTCGCATCAAACCTTTCGGACTAGAAAAGGGATCATCTAGTTTTAAACCAAACATGGCTAGTTCTAGCAAGCCATCAAAACCCTCATTCCTTGAGCATGGACTACACTCCTTGAATGAGCCTCTTCCTCACCCAAATATCTACTCATTGGATCATTCACCACCAAGAGCCACTCACTCACCAGCCTTTTCATTAAATAAGGAACCACCGACAACACCAACAAGTCCATCATGGGAGACAAGGAACAACCTTGATCATATGGAAGAATTTCCATTACCACCCTCATTTTTAGAACCTCATCCCACTTCTCAAAATGAAGACCCACAATCACACATAGAGCCTTCTCAAAATATCCATTTCCCTTTGGTTCCAAACCAAGACAATAATTGTCCAAATTGTCTAATCACTCAAGGACTTGTTCAAGAAGCACGAAATGAGATACATTTCATGTTTAATAATCTTCTTGCAAAGTTGGATCAAATCAACAAGTCCCCTCATCCCTAGACTCAAGCATATTGTCGCGTTTTAAGTCTAGTAACTAGTTAGTATTAGTAGTATTTGTATGGCTAGTTCATTCTCTTAGTTTTAGAGATTTGCTTAATTATCTCCTATTTTTATTGAATAAATATTTATATGCCATGATTGTTTTATGCTTCCTAAACCATATATTTCACCTCTTCATTAGCATTGTTTGGCATATCTTCATTGCTGAAGAAACTGTTACCAGACAGCCGGATCCCTATAAATGGCCTAGACGGATCCCTCCATAAAGGGAACCGTGGGATCCGTGGTCTAGAAGCACAAATTACTACTAACTTGAGTCTTATTTGTAGGAAATTATGCACTATACTCTTGGTTTCTAACCTTTATTTTGTAGATTTTCAAAATACACATGAAGATTTTGACACCATAAAGCTAGGGGGAGCTTTGTGTCAAACCATACATTGCAAATCCATTTGCAACTTAATCCTTATTTGGATTACTCTTCATGACACCCATTGCAAAATTGCAATCTTCAAGGGGGAGCATTTTCGTCACAAGGACGAACCATTTGCAAACATAATTGCAAAATATTAACTTACTTATCTTTATGTACTTGACGCCCTCACAAAGGGATGGACTCGTCAAGGGGGAGTTAAGACGAGAACCATTCCCGTCACTTACTCACTTTACATTTTTTTTTACAAGTTTTTTCTTAAAACTTTGTGTTAGTTTCTTTTCGACGCTCTTTTTGTTTCGACAAAAAGGGGGAGAAGAGAGTAAAAAACTCCAATTCAAACTTTTACAAATTTTAGTTTTTACTTAAAATAATTTTATGTTTTGTCATCAACAAAAAGGGGGAGATTGTTAATACAAATAAGCCGTAAAAACGTTTATTTATATTTTACGATCTTCTAATATTTTGTCGATAACAAACGTAAAATCATTTTAACAAAACAAATAAAATACGTAAACTGTTTGAGCCAATAGTTTTCTAACACACTTACGTTTTCACATAAAACACTAAAACAAGTATAAGTGATTTATGATTTAGAGATATGTACAACAACTAGTGTTTACATATTGGGCTAACATATACTTAACTAAGTATATACTAAAATGGGTAAAAACTAACAAATGGTATTGACCCATAACCCATGGTTTTGTCCAAACCACTTAACTAGGTTCATTGTATTCTAGAGATACATTGTATCTAGAAAGAAACCCATGGATCAACCTATAACCCATGACCCATGACCCATGACCCATGACCCATAACCAAAAATACCCATGGGCAAAGAGGAGCGTCCCACGGATCCCTGGCTTTACGCTAGCCGGATCCCTTATGGGAGGGATCCGTGGGATCCGGGGAACAGTGAACTTTCTCCTCTATAAATAGTGAGCCATTTCTTCCTTTTGGCTCACCACTTTCACACATACTTTCTCCAAGTATTGTACTTCTCTAACCACTGATCCTAAGGGATCTTTCTATGTAGTTTGTCTTTTGTTTTTGTGTGATTCTCTAGGTTCCTCTTAAAGGCGAGATCACCACTTCTTGAAGTCGAGCAAACTCAAGTCCATGAGTTACCATACTTAGTCATCATCAAGACAACTGAGGTTCTCTTGTTGATAGTTCTTTCTTCATCCGTAGATGTTGTGTTGAAGGCATTAGTGAAGGATGCCGAAAGAGTCAAGACGAAAGCATTAGTGAAAGGTGCTTAAGCATTGGTGAAGAATGTTAAAGGTGTCAAGTCAAAGACATTAGTGAAGGATGCCTAGGAATCAAATCAAGTGGCATTAGGGAAGAATGCCTAAGTCGTATAATCGATGAGGTGCATCGTTATACATATAAGTATTAGTTTATTTCCAAGGATGGTGATATCCTTGATGGTGTTGTAACAAGGAGTGGATCTCCTTGAGATTAAGTGTTGTGTTGTGATGGGTAGTAGTTCCTCCATAGTAATGGAACTAGGTGCTTTGCCTAGTACCTAATAAAGGGTAGGCAACGTTGTGATAGGTGTGGTTCACCTTAGAGTGAAAGAACTCGGTGGTTAACCCAACACCGTATAAAGGGTAGGCGACGTTGTGTTAGGTGTGGTTCGCCTTGGTGTGAAAGAACTCGGTATTTAGCTTTGTACCGGAAAAAGGTGTAAGCAACGTTGTGAAGGCTTCTCCGCCATAAGGAGATTGGTGTAGTGTTTACGAACTCTCGAGTAGGTGACTCGGGGAGTGGAGTAGGACAAGGAAGGTGTCCTTGTAGCCGAACCACTATAAATACTTGTGTCGTGGTGATGTGCTTCTTACTCTTTATCTTTCATTCCATGCTTATATATCTATCTTTCAACGTCCAACATAAACAACCAAATAGATTGACATAAGTCAATCTAATTATTTAAAAGGAAAGTTTTTAAATCGGTAAAACTATTCAAACCCCCCTTCTAGTTTTCCACACATACATTGACTGATTTACGTGGGAATGGAAATTTGCGACTGAGTTGAAGCATACTTGAGACTTCGAGAGATGTTGATGTAAGTATGCATTGATGATTTGTGTTTACAAGTAACTTGCGCATTTTACGTTATGCATTACAAGTTACATGTTTGTCATTATTAAAACCGAAAAAACCGTTTAGATTAAATATCGTAATATTTGCACTAACAATCTCCCCCTTTTTTATGATGACAAATATGTAAAACGTAACACACAGTAAAATGTAAAGGTTACTTGTTTATACTCCCTTCTCCCCCTTTTGTCGAAGCAAAAAGGTGGTTCAACCCGTAAGATGACTGCTTTGAGTTTTCCCTTCTCTTCTCCCCTTATTACAATACCTTCCTTTCTTCCCAGAAAGGCGAGCTTGCATCATCCCATTGAAGTCTTCTATCACTACTGTTACAAAGACTACGTGCTATGTATTCAAGTTCTCCCGAGCTCCCCCTAGCTCAATGCTTCCATATGATAATTGTATTCCCTTCTATATTTACCTTTGTTTCTAGCGAATCCATGGATCAAATTCTTACAAAAGCTTTTCCTACATCAAGGATTAGCTTCGTGCAACATAATTTATAAAAGAATAGGAGCAACATTATAGGGATAGAATACACATAGCAAGACATAAAAGGGCTAAACTATGTTAAAATGTAGCTTACTTAAAAAAAATGAGTTTGATGAGGTGTGTGAGCATATCAAAGTATGCTAGAGGTTACACACGTAATGAAAGTATGCCAAAGGATAAAGACAAAGAATAGAGCCCAAGAAAGTTAAGCGACACAAAAATGTGAATGCCTATTGCAATTCAAAGACACTAGAGGGTCACAACTTGACCGACAACCTAAGGTGTAATTGATCAATCAATCATGGGAATGACACATGAAATTATGAGAATGTCTTCTTCCAAGTTGTCATTGGGAAGGTGAGTTTTAACAAACATTTTGAATGACATAATCATCTACCTAAGATGATTGGCGTAAAGAATAGTTTGTTGATAAGACATACTCTAAATGAGGTAGGTATATATCACTAATATTATGACAAGTCATGTCATAATATAGACTCGAAGAAGTAAAAAAATGATAATGAGAGTGATACGAACCTAGATGCGAATGGAATAATTCCATAAGACGAAAAGTGTTGGATTTTACCTTTGAGAAAAGGTGGGCAAAGACGGTTTAGAGTAATATATCGTTTGCACTGACAATGAGATGCATGATATATTTCAAAGGAGAAAATGATGTGCATGTTATCCTATTAAGGGTGAAGTTCTCTAACGGGGTTGAGGTAACAAAGTTCTATAGTTCTAGTTTTGGATGATCCTAGTTATGTGTTAGAGATAATTTGGTGCATGAAGGATTTCGTGTGATTGTGTAGTTATACACTTTGGGTATAACGATTGTGAGGATTGAAGCTTATTAACTATCACTATCATGAGTAAAGACTAGTTGTAAGATTTGAGTGTAATGAACGATGTATTTCTTTTAGGGTTTGTATAAGATCGATATATAGTTTGAACAATCAAGAGTGAAGTGTAGCTATAAGGTTTGAGTGTAAAGATCGATGGGTTAAAGGTTCTTAAACTAAATATCACTGTCAAGTTTAGTTAAAAGGGTTGAGTGTGATGATGAATGATATTATTGTGAGGTTTGATGTGAGGGTTGAAGGTGCATGTATAGAACAAATGTCTAGGTGATCACAAATAGTAGAGGTAGGAATCTAGAATCGATTGTCGTTTTGTGACTAGGGTTTTGCTAAGTAGCGGGTACTTAAGAAGTGAGTGTTTTAGTAAAGAATTCTAGGGAATAAGAACCACATTTGTGTATTCTTGAGAGTGTTTGGTGAAAGACTACATGTGTATGAATGTGTTTTAGCTCCCCCTAAATTGTTGGACATCCGGACAAGATGTGTTAATGAATATATCACAAATAGAGAAGAAAACAAACGTTGACGGAAGCGATGAGCTTAGTAACGTCATGAAAAGTGGTGGATAACATACAATGAACTTCACCTTTAAAGTTATGTAGCTATTCTCGATCATTGTAAATATTCATAGAACATTCATATGATGAGGCACGTGATTACGCGAAAGAGTGCTAAAGGTTAAGAAGACATAATTTTCAAGGATGTGGAGTTAGTGATGAGGTTCTTGTAGGGGTATCTTGGATAGAGGAAACTACGTTGATGAAGAAAGGTTGTCTCACACTTATCCTAGAGTTTCTTCGCTCAAAATGTGTAGAAGATGAGTGGGATGTGAAAGCATTGGTAATGTAGAACGAGGGTTGAGAATCGAAGATAAATTAAGAAAATGATGGATACAGAAGTAACCATACATATTGTATGTTTTGGACTATGTGGAATTGTTGTTTGACTCAAGGATCAAGAGGATGATTGTAAAAGGTTGTGAAAGTGGAAAAGCTAAAGAATAAAAAGATAAGCATAATCTATTCTGATAGGAGACAATTCTGGTTCAAGACTGCAGCAAGTGGAATTTAATAGTGTTTTTGAGACTGTGAGAATGAAAACGAAATAAACTGTGTCAGCAGACAACGATCTGACGGTACCGTTAAATTTAGCGGTACCGTCCCCTAAAGGGTACCGTGACCTACTGAGGTCATTTTTGACCCATAATTTGATTTTCGACAAAGAAATTTCACATATGTTGTGATCTTTCTGAACCTTAGATTAAAGAAATTTATGCCAAATAAATTCTTTTATGAATGAATCCAACGGGATTCGATGAACATTGATCGAGAACGAGAGATGACATTTAATTGCATTTCGCAAATTAAATATACTTTAAATATTTCGGATGAAATTTTTAAGTTTTCATTGGAATCTTGAGAGAATTTGACTCTAATCTTGAGAGGATTTGACTAATAAATCTCGCTGATTTAGTGAGACTTTTAGGCACGATAAAGGAACGTATACCTAATAAATTCTGTAAGGGATAAATCCAACGGGATTTTACGCAAAACACTTGACAACTAGAGATGACTTGAATATTTCCATTGAAATATTTAAATAGTCATTAGACGTGACTCGAAAGACATTTTGAACACATGTAGATTATGAAATTTACAGAATGTGTTCCATTATTCCTAGACCTAAGAGTAGTTGAATGGTTCACGTTTGAGAGGTTTGGTTAAAATGTCGGCGATGTTATCTTCCGTCGGAACCTTCTCGATGGAGATGTTTCCTTTCTGTACGTTGTTACGAAGGAAATGATGACGGATTTTGATGAGTTTCATATGCGAGTGTTGCATGGGATTTTGAAAGGCGTAAAGCAAGGCTAATGGTGCTAATTCACAACAGGTTTTAGGATCTAAAAGAATGAAGTATTTTACCGACACAATGGTGGTATATGTGTAGGTGCGACTCAATTTGAAACATAAGGATGGCTTCAAGTTGATTGAGGTTTGGTGTTTTTAGGTTGATTGATGGGATTTTTGGGATGAACATCCATTATTGTTGTGAGATCGCTGCACGTCGGTAGGTGATTAAGATTGATGACAAAAAAAGAAGAGACTCAAAAATATCAATCTTCGTATAGGCATATTTCCCGTTATTCGGAAGAAAGAGAGTATCAACGAACTCTTGGCGATATAGGATGATACGTTGGTTTTCTACCCTAAAACCAATGGATAAAGTTCGATCCTCATTATATATGAGGTGAGCTTGACGATAAAATACCATGACAAACTTATGGGGATGAAAGGGGACATACGGAAAGAATATACTTGGTCTCAAGGAGTGTATATTCAGACGAGGATGAAAGAAACTACAAATCCCTTAATGTAGGAATTCGTGAGTCCTTTGTGACCCGAAGGTTGATGTTAGGTTTTAGCTTTTGGATGAGCGTTATAACATATGTTGTTAAAAGGCTTGAATATGATGTTTCGGATATGACATTTAACAATTGTGATCGCAAGTTAAACTTACTTGAACATTTCAGATGAAATATTTAAGTTGTTAAACCTACTCCGAGTTCTACTAGGTTTGTATCTAACCTCCCCTTGACAAAAGGGTGTATCACTGGGAAGAAAGCGAAGTGATGACCAAGAAATTAGGACAATTTCGCGACTACTTTAATTTTTAGATTTTGATACTAGTGTAAGACTATATGACGTCTAAAAGTTTATAGTGATAAGCATACCTAATTCATTATGTGTCAGAACAACATAGTGTGGGTGCACAATTAACAAGCAAATCATGTAAAATGCACATAGGGAACAAATGCAAACATCATACAAACCATGGTAACATTTAGCATTTAAGAGCATGTATCATAGATATACATATCAAGAGATATTATATCAGAATATCTAAACAAAAGCATGTTGGGTTTTGAGATACTACTGCTGATACTACTGCTCTTGTAAGTTTCAACTGCTCAGGTAATTTCATTGAAGAATGCTCTAAGTCGTAACTATTGCTGGTATGATCTGAACTACTGCTAGTGTATTTGAACTATTGCTGGTGTTTCTGAATATGATCAAGAAAATACACTAAATGGTTACTACTTCTAGACTTAGAGCTTCTACTGCTAGTGTAAAGTTTATGCTGCTGAAGACTAAATACTACCAGAGTTAAGGTTTCTACTGCTGAAGTATTAACTACTGCTGGAGTATTAGTGTCGGTTTGTATTTATATATGTCTTGTACCTAAAGTTTAGTTTTAGATAAACATAGAAAATATTCTATAAAGCTATACATTGTATAGAAAGTTATTGTAAACCGACTATGACTCCTTAATCTATAAAAGGAGGTCATAGGTAATTGCTTAGAGTACGATTTGTTTTAGAGCTTCAAGGTTGTAAACCCTAATACTATTAAGAGTATTCGTATTATATTAATAATATTGAAGCATTTGGTTTGTTATTCTTTGTGTTCTTCTAAATCATTAAGTGTTAGATTCCGCATAATATTTAGTGAATCAAACAGTTTCTTAACAGAAGCTATATAAACGATCTATATTTACAAGTGTAAACTGGGATCAACAAGTGGTATCAGAGCTTGTGTAATCTAGAATCTGTTATACCAAGAAGAATACATACTGTGAATGATGGACTCTACACAAACTTTGGCAACAAACAAGGTTCCCATGCTCAAGCCTAATGAGTATGAGATGTGGCGATTAAGGATTGAGCAGCACATACATATGATTGACATTGGTCTCTGGGAGGTCATTGAAAGTGGTAATGTTGCTGTGAAAGCAGGAGCAGATGGAAAAGTTATTCCACTCACTGCTGCATAAGACAAAGCTATAAGGAGGTTGGAAATCAAAGCTAGATCTATTCTAATGATGGCCATTCTAGATGAATATAAGTTGAATTTCAACACCATCAAGGATGCTAAACTGTTTTTGGAGGCTTTGGAGAAGAAGTTTGGTGGGAATGAGGCTACCAAAAAGAACAAGAAGAATCACCTCAAACAACAATATGCAAACTTCTATGTCTCATGTACTGAGACTCTTTATGAGATCTTTAACAGGTTGCAGAAGATTGTGAGCCAACTAGAGCTTTTAGGAGTGGTTATTGAGCAAGAAGATTTGAATAAAAAGCTGCTGGGATGTCTTCTATCTGAATGGAACACACATGCAATTGTGTGGAGAAACGAGCCTGAATTGGAAAAGTCAACCTTGGATGATCTTCGCAACAATCTCAAGGTTTATGAAGATGAAGTGAAACAAATGTCAAGTTCTAGCTCCAGTTCACCAAATATGGCATTTTTTTCATCCAACAACACTGGCAACACAATGGTTGAAGTTCCTACTGCTAAGGAAGTTAGTGCTGCTAGCACACAAGTTACTGCTACTGGAAGTGATAACTTGAATGATGTTGCTGTATGTTCCTTCTTTGCCAGTCAAAGCACTACTACTCAACTGGCAAATGAGGATCTTCAACTGAAAAGTCATATTTAAAGACATATTGATGTAATTACTTGTAAGAAACTGAAAAGATGATTTCATTTGATAAGAAAACTTATAAGTGAAACATAGATTTGGTCGCACTAACTTCTCGCATAATCAATATATCAACCATTAAGCACCATGCAAGAAATTTAAGTCTCGTATTAGACAAGTATGTACGATATCTACAATGCGTACTGCGAAATTGATAATTGACTTTAACAAACAAAAAAAAATCGTATAAAGAACAAAAATAAATACGAGTAGTTGACAAGCTACCAACTTAGCTTAAAAGGAGGTTAATTGATAAGATTAGAGTTAACTACATTTTTGGTCCTTCCGGCTATTTCATTTGCAGTCAATTTTAGGGCAGTGGCAATGGTTGCGGGGTGCATGCGGTTTGCCTCCATACCGCACGGTAACACCGTTGCCACCCATGCGGTATGGAGGTAATCGGTATGGGGAGCGGGGAAGTTTGCCGTTGCGGTTTGCGAAGGAATTGAAAGACAAACGTTGGCCAACGGTTGAAAATATAGCCGTTGGGCTATTTTCAATGCATAAAAAAAAAATAATAATAAATAAATAAAAAATAAATTTCCCCTATAAATATACACTTTAAATCACCATTTCAAATCACATTATTCTCATCTTCTTCTTCCAACTATTATTCTTATAAAAGACATGGATGCTAGGAAAGCAAAAAATGGTTCCACCTCATCTAAAGGTCGTGGACGAGGCTCTCGATCACAACCCGTTCGTCCGCAAGTTCAATCACAACCATCTCCCTACTATCCCCAAATGAGTCCTCAAGCCGGTCACTATTATCCTCAATATTATGTTTTTATTTAATTGTTTTATATAATTATGAATTAAAAAAAAAAAAAAATAATAATAATAAAAATGAGTGAGGTATGGAATGACCATTGCCCCTAAAAAACTATGGTGAGGTATGAGATTAGATGGAATGATATTATTGGTAGGTCGTGAGGTATGACCAGTCATGGTTGCCACCCCCTTAGTTCTTCATGCTTTACTGAGTCACACAAGAGAGAAAAACTGTAATATGATTTAATCATGAGCAAATTATTGTAATTTTACATATTTACATTTATTTCTCCCTAAAACAAATTATGTACATCAGCACCCTTTTTCCTCCTAGAAAAGAATAGAATCACTAAAAAGAGAAGAGAAAGAAAATTTATGTAAAGAGGATCCATGTACATTTCTTCCTAGTTGAATGGTAAAACAATCTAGTAAAAAACCTGAGGAGATGTATAGAACTCGCTCTCGCTAAACATTGGTCTTAGATCTTCTTGACACATGAAGTGCAACGGAAATGAAACAAGAAACCCTCGTACTCGCTTTAATATCTCCATTGACTCAATGTGTCCATCTGTTAATGAATCGAGTTTCTCAGGAGCTAGTCCTAAATCAATTGTGGTATGCCCGAGTTTCTCTTTCCAGTAGTTCATACTTTGTCTAAATGCATATCTGCATTATAAAATAATCCGATTAATACGTGGCAAATTTAAACACAAAAAAATCGATGAATGAGTAAAGGGGTCGACCTGGATTCTAAAAATATATATTCTAAAATGATTTGTTTCCATGTATTCCTCTGTACTAAAAATTACACCGTCACTGTTGTTTATTAGTGTTGGCAAATGGCCAGGTTATGTACGGGTCAAAAGGAACAACCTTTTGGTTCTGTTCCGCAAACAGCGTGTCTTATATACATAGTATTTTATGTGTTATATATCTTTACAAAAACTATATCATTAGTAAAAAAAAGATCTGTATATTTAACGGGTCTTAATGACCCATTACCATATCATCCTACCTCGAGTGTATAGAATCATTTGGAACGCATGAAAACACATCCTGGTAAATCTGGGAGTTTGCCTGTCAATACATTAAGAATATTACTTGACGGTTGAAATAAAAATACAAAGAAAATAGTATCCATATGTTGCCATGTGTTTTACCGTTGCAGTTGCCAACCACAGATCTTTGTAGGTCTTGTCAGATATCGGGTCTCTAATCTGATTCACCTGAAACATAAAAAAAATGAGAAAAAAAAAAAAAAAAAAAAAAGATGTTCATAACACGTTTAAAGGTAGTAAAAAGGTACTAACCTCTTCACCGTGAAGACCAAGATGTTCAGACCATAATGAAAGGCGAAGGCTATTAGCAAATTTCCCAGAACTCCAAGGCTCTTCATTCATTGTTGATTCAATAAATTCTCTATCTTCAATGATAACCCCAATCTGACGCGGCAACTTGTGTTAGCAATATATTTATTTTACAATATACCAAGTCATATTAAATATACCAGTTTAAAAGATAATGTTGATTTGTACCTCAGAATCCCTGTGCCCAAGCAAACTCCGGTCGTTTATGTTGGATGATCCAATTAAGGTGATACGGTCATCAACTATCATCACTTTACTATGCACATACACCTGCATGGTAATAATGGATAATTGTTTTTGGTTATATTATAGTCACTGCAAGTATGACGTATAAATTGCTAAAGACTACAAAAACGTTACCTGACTTGTAACAATGGGGCCATCATCACCAAGTCTGCCATATGTTCTGAGACCATAAAATGATATATAGTCATCTGTTTTAGGACCGAGAAGTTCATTGAGCTTATTTAATATTGAGTTCTGTCCTCTGGAAATGGTTCGATACTGCCAATGCATTATAGCTCTCACAGTTGCAGCCCCACCATCATCCAGTCGCCCCTGTTTATTCACATGTTAAATATTTGTAGTCACAAATAAGGCACTTCACTTTATCGCCGTTTCAATATAAGACTCTTAACACTTATTATCTTCGTGTTTTCAGAAACCACAAAAAATCATGAAACATATTTCCGTTTTCTATCTAAAATGCCGCTTAACGGTGGAACAAATAAAACGGTCCCTCAAAAAAGTATGACTGTATGACATAGTGTATGCTCCCTTGTATGTGCTTTCAGAAAGTACTAGGCCTAAAACAAATATGAGTATAAAGTACAATACTTTTTACTAAATATAACTATATTCATTGATGTTTTAGACCAAAACTCCAAAGGAGATTACATCAAGAGCATGAAAATTACCTGGAATCCTGGTAAGAGTGGCATGACAATGATAACTCTAAAGCACGTTCCCTCTTTATGTGCACGCAGGATGCGTCTATATAAAGCTTCTGATACTCGATTTTGTATGACATCGTCGGCTGAGAGGCCTGATATGAAAAACTGGTTCTGCGAGAAACAAAATCACAAACATAAAAAGGTTAGCATTAGAGATATTGATCATAATAGGTTCTTCATGCTTCAAATTTAAAAGAAAATAGAAGTAGTAAATTGTCAAGATCTTGCTGTATATGACCATTATGGGTCCTATATACCAAAAGGTAACCAGTCGTCAAGTTATCACAAATTGCTAAAGTTACATGTACATATATTTCCTATGAGTTACCTCAATGTAAATAAACTTTTCTGCGTTTTCAATAAGATGACAATAAGCTTTATGAATGCTGTCTTCAGTTTGACTTGTTCCACCAGACCACTGGCTGACACTTCTGATAACCTAAAAATGATACACCATAAACATGAATACATGTGAAAAGGTCAGGTATGAGAGCTAAGCAACACTTTAGGTAGACTGGTGCTTTGTAACTTCTAAACAACCATGAGAGCTAACCATGATTTGTACATGGACTTCAAATGATTGTTGTAGATTAAAGGATTATTACACAGTTAACAGGGTTATTACAAGTTTACAACATATGTTATCACCGACTAACATAAATCAATAACTTTGCCAATTCCAAAAAGTCAAAAATAATAGTAATGATAGTGCAAAAAATATAATCAGAATCTTTGAATAAAACTATCTAGGAACTTTGGGCTACTTTTAACCCTTATGACCCGTTTTGTTTAGCGATATATTTTTTATTTGACCCATTAACCTGTTTGAGATAAAAGACACCCAAATCGACCCGCTCAAGTGAGCTAAACACTATTTTACAAATAAAACTCAAATTATAACTGCATGAGCTTTAATCTAATAGCTAACCTGACAAGAGCATGCCGTACGAGGGCCGACTTGTGAAATTTCACCACTAGAAACTTCTTGCCTTTCACACCCCTCATCTGACAAGTCAGATCCAAAACTAGTTGTCCCTGTGGTATTTTCATGCTGATGATCGAACGAATCAAAATCATCTACTGAATCTGTTATTTGCATGGCTTGCCTTAAATGTTCATCACGTGAAAGGTCCAGATGGTTTCTAAGGTGCAGCCCATTCAACGTGTCATTGACCTTTTTAGAATCTATCCCATCAGCTTCTTGAGGCAAAAGAAACTGTATGTCTTGTGATGGTGACTCATAGGAAATAGAACCCTGTGTCATGTCTCTCTGGTTTCCATTAGTAGGTTTACTCTCGATGTCTAACTTTTGGCTTCTTCCCATGTAGTGCGGCAGAACCATGTGTTGTTGTGGCATAAGTAGTGGTATTTTTTGTTCGTTTGGTGCTTTGTTTCTCTGAATAAAATGGTGAATGTATTAGTGAAAGAAAAACACCTTTTAAGACAGCAAATAGTTAAAAAAAAGGTCATTGTCCTGTGATTCAGACCGTCCATTCAGAACACTAAATCATAATGCTTTATTAACAAGGGCCTAAGTAAGCTTATGTAAGTTGAACCTTAGCATGGTTCCAACGTTGGACAAAGTGTCTTGCTACATCTCGACATGGAGGTCCCCAAAGAGCACAGTGAACATCATGCCATGGCATTCGAGGATATTTTCTGCGGTCTAATTCATCTGTCATAGTGTCCACCCACGAATTTGGTTCAGATTCCCTAGCAAATATAGATGATGGTAAGTAGCAATTCCTTCTTCTTTTTTGGATAAAGTGCTATAGTTTTAATTCAAATTGGAATCCATTAGATTATTGTGTCCCGGTGTTTCATTATATTCCTTGTTTGTCACAATTATTCATTTTATGCTGCTCCTTAAGATCACATGAATAAGCTCGTTACCATGTTGTGTTATGACTTAGAGGGCAAAATGATCGGGTTAAGGTCAAGTTGGGTTGACCCAAACACTTACTTGTCTATAAAGTTTCAGATTATAACGTATAATTAGTATGTCAAATGTGATTACAGACATCCCGTTATCTCAATAACTATCTAGTTTTCACGACTAAAACGAGGTGTTTTGCATTGAGTATGCATTTTGGACTACTTTCGACCAGCTCAACACATTTGACCAGTTTCCTTTTCGCCAACTTCTTATCTTACCCGTTTAGAAACGTCAGTGTTGAACAAATGAACCCAAATTGACCCATTCATAAGTAAATGCTTCAGAATTGCCACCACTTCGGTTACTTAAAGAAAGAGGATTTACCTGGGGTTGTAATAATCCTTTCCAGGCCACATGAAAGGGGGATTATCACCGACTTTGTGCTCAATTGTGTCATAACGACCAAAACATAGATCTAATCCCCCAAGAAAGCAAATTTGGTGATCAACGACTACAATTTTTTCATGGTGTGACCTGCATTTTCAGAAATTAAGATCAAGACAAGATAAATAGAATCAGTGTCCATTAAAAAATAAATCTTTAATATCACAGCATGTAAACTGATATTTGTAAGAAATTTAAAATTGGTAAAATGCATACCACAAGTAGATGCCGGCTGCAAAGTGGTCAGGATAGCGCATCACTTTCACATTCTCATGAATGTTGAGAAGTCTTTTCTGGCTATATGAACTATTTATTTTCAAAGCAATTGAAACCTCCTTGTAGATAAGAATGTATATCTGCAAGAAAGTAAATTTTATATATTAAAAAACATTAAATCATGCACATTGGTTAACTCGTAATTGGGGTCATTTAAGTGTCAGAAAAAAGGTTGCAAATTAGAAAATAAATGCATCAGAAACCTAACACATCAATGACAAGATAATAGTCATTATACCTTTACACCTTCCTTGGCTTTAGCTTCAAACAATGCATCAAGACGAGAAGAACTATTTGCACGGAATGGACGTTTTAAATATAATTCTGGGCAGAGCCACCATCCGGTCACATAGATCTGCGTGAAAGTTGAAGGGTCTATCAGTTAACTGATTATTTGGGTATTTGGATTTAAATTTTGGAACTAATTATCTAATTCAGTTTCTGAGTTTGGATAACAAATTGCTTCTGATTATTTAGCTATATATGGGGTTGATATTTCATATCAGCTCCTTAAATAAGACTGAAAAACTTAATCCTAGAAAACTTTATTCCCAATTCACAAGCGGTCTACTTTTTCACTAAAGAAGATATAGCTTTTGCTCACTTCATTTATTAGTTTCGCAACACATATTACTTGTTCCTCGTCAAGCATTATAACAGCTTCAAACCGCAAAATCACATCCAAAACTATATTTTACCGCCGGTTTATTATGACAAATCATGTGTTACTCATTTTAATATCACGAAACTACATTCAAATTCAAACAACCCCTTATGTTAAGGAGCCCAAATATCAAAGACTGTAGACATAGTGTACCTCTGATTTTGCATTTGCTATTGCCAAAGCAATTGCTTCAAATGCTACTTCTCCATCTACGAACCATTGAGCTTGACTACCATCATCTGTTAGACCCCTTTGTGGAGCAAATGAACTAAACCTGTGAGAATTGCACCAACCTTCAGTTGGCTTTTGACTTGCATCATAAATGGCAGATATCCAATCTCTGGTTTTTGCACTACTTGTCGTTCTTATCTTTGTAATTCGGTTCCCACATGTAACCTATCAAGAATCGCGGATAATAGGAATAAGGAAAAACCAACGATAAGCCCAGACGCCAACCATTCTTAACAACCATATATTATACTACTAAAACAATCAACGAAATAAGCTAAAGGGCAGAACAACATAATAATAACAGTGAGGTGATTCCAAAATCAATGAATTGATTAAAAAAATTACAGAGAGATTTTAAGACCTTGAATGCATAACGCAGAGGGTTCCTTTCCTTTACTTCTTCTGCCAAAAGTACTCGATCCTCTTTATCTCCATTTGAAGGTGGCAGCACATCGAAAACAATGATATCTAAGAGCTTGGTATTATAAGGATCTTCTAATAAAGCCAAGAATCCAGGCTTTAATACTGCCCAAACCTGAAACATACAAAATTTTAAGTAGGGTAACTTACGGAAGTAAAAAAATATCTTATTCTTAGAAACATACCTTCTGCCAATTATTTCTACAGCAACAGTACATAAAACATCCTACATTTGTGTCATCTCTTTGGATGTGATTTAAATGTTGAACCATAACATAGTCCTCTTTCAACTTTGGACCATACTCTGGAGAAAAGGATAACTTAGAGACTTCCAGAAATTTGCAAACCTGGCCAAAGTTATAAGAATACCAAAGTGTTGAAAAAACAAACTAACCATCAAAATTATAAACGATAAAAAATAAAAATAATAGTAAATAAAAAAATAAAAAAATAAAAAATTGGAAACCCACATATTGACTGCTTTATGATCAGAACACAACATTACATTAAGGATTTACCTCACGAGTATTCACAATATCAATGTTCCCAAGGAAGTGATTAAGATAATTCTGCATTGCAACTTTTGCTCTTTCTGAGACCGTGGACCTCCCAATCGATGGCGTTATGATTGGAAGAGCAGCCCTTGTTGGGACGGATCTACATCGGCAAAACATGGTAAGAACACACTTGATAGAAAAATTTGCATCCATGTACGCAATACCTCTTTCTAACGCTGTCCTCATTATGCACAGGAATAGCTCCATCATCAGGTTCATCATTATCATGCACAATTGTTGTCTGATCTCCTATTCCTATGTGGTGAAGCCAATCCTTAACCTTTGATGTTCATAGTATTCAAAAAATTAACAGAAAATAAAGAAATTTGAAAAGCATTTTCCGGGATCTAATATAAGGTGTGTAAATTGACTCACCAAACTTCATTCAAATTTATATGCCTACAAAAATACTAAGTATATGGAAAGTACCTGCTCTTGCTTCTCATGAATTTCCTCAACTAGTGCACGTTTCTTCAATGCAAAGTGCAAGTATATAACTTGTGATGCCTTCTTTAGTAAACACCACTTGAACTGTTGGAGTACACTTGGTTAGTTAGTTCAAATTATTTGTCAATTCATGCTAATAAAAAGTATTTTGAACCACATAGAAGTGTGTTCAAGAGTAATATCATTAAATCCGGAAGATTCTTACCAACAGTTATCCTAAATAAGATTTAAGGCCACCTTAATATTTTAGTAAACTTTCCACCAGTTGCTAACAAGAAAGCTACTATTATTACTATACTAAAAGCACATAAACAGAACATATAGTACGGAGTATAATTATTCATAACCAAAGCTATAGATATAAATGACTTAAATCGAACACATTAGGAAACGTTTTTGAGTCGTAAATTCCCAACTCACAGAAACTTTTCCTCAATATTTATGGATATATGACACGCTTCCAACAAAAAACTTGCATAGTTTTGGTTATCAATCATTACACTAATAATTATTAAGAATGTTTTTCACGTACAGACTAGTATTACACTTACTACAGTATCTGAATTGAACAGGCTCATGGTAATATAAATATTACAGGAAAAAGGAGCTGATGCTCTGTTGTAGTACACTAGTACCTACCAAAGGGGTAATACCCCAGCGGTATCTCCGAAGTCCCCATGTGATGGGTTTGGCCTGCTCACGCAGGTTCGAATCTTGATGGGGCAAAGGTTTTCTCCCAATTAAGTGTAGTGCCTATGGGCTGCTTAGTTGGGGGTTTTCCCTCCCCCGTGGTTCCCAGACTCCATCGGTCGCTAGTCCCTTAAGCCCACCGCATACTGCCCAATTGGATGTCACTGTGGGTAAGGTAAAGGGCTAGCCGTCCCGTTGAATGTTCAAAAAAAAAAAAAAAGTACACTAGTACCTCGCCTCATTTTAGGCCTACATGATGTGTCAGATTTGGTAGTATATATAACATAGCTCAAAATACATTCTAGCAACCTTTATATGTCTAAAATTAGCTAATTAATTAGCACTGTCAATGCTACAGATAATTATCCCTCCTCACCTTCCCTAAATAATAATCAGCTCAAACTAAATCCGGGTTGAATTTGTTTCTCACAACCTCATATTCCTTAAACTATCAATTATCGCCCACATTATCCCCAATATATCTATGCAAGTTGCTTATTCCCCTCATTTTTCTTGTATGATTTTGTTTGGGAGTAGATTGTCTAATAATTGTGTTTAACAAAACGTGGATAACCAAGAAGGCAAGTCAACCGTAAAAAGAAACGATTATGTGGTCTTTCATAGAGACATAACACATTTTGAAAACCCAGTTTGAGACATGTTTTTTATAAGAAAAACATTGATTTGCAGACGCATAATCAGATTTGCAAACGTAATCCCAAACTCCCCCTCAATACCTAAATGCTTTGTAAAATACAGTAGTTTTACATAAAGTTTCTACAATCTAATAAAACCACATTCTTCCATCCAATAAATCAAGTAACTACATCAAATCAAATATAACTTGATTATGCTTTATAAAATCAAACATAACTTGGTTATGCATTGTAACATAGTAGTTTAACAAAAAGTTTTATTCTACATGACCCACCAACCAAATACATTAAACAAATCCAACAAAGTTCTAAAAAATAGGTACCACATACAAATACCTTTTAATTACACACAAACAAATAGGTACCACATACAATGACATATTAACTAAACATTAAACTAATTACTTTTCATAAACTTAATTAAAAACATACCTGTTTATATTCTAGTTGAATTGTGTAAGACAGCAGCAAAGGTCCAATGTCACTAGCATCGGGTCGAGAAACCGAAAGAATCGTAGCCTTCGGTAGCTCATCGAATATTCTGATCGAGTCGACCAAATGAAACGATGAGCCTTTCGATATTAACGGCTCAGTTGACATGCTGTTAGCTAGTTCCTTTGCATGTAAAATTTGTATATATATCTGTGTGTGTGTTTATAGGTATACGTATAGAAGGATATAAATAGAAATAAAGAGATATAGGGGAGTACGTAAGTGTAATAAATATATATAGTTAATGATGATGAAGATGATATGAAATGCTTGCTTGGAAGTTTGGTTTTGTGGGAGATGAGATATATATATAGTGGCTGAGAGAAGAAGGGTGAGTTGTGACAAATATTTAGAGTTTAAGGGTTGGTTATGAACTTTTGTGGGGCTTGTTTAATGTTTTGGGAGGAATATTTTGTTTGGATCTCTAGATTTATACCTTTTTCGATGAAGAGAAAAACATAACACTTGTGTTAGACGGCGTTTTACATTTTCACGTATATACAAAGGTTTTGATGAATTTAACTTAATTGACATCCTTAAACAATGTGCGTTTGATATCATACAAGTATAAAATTACCATTTGCTAATAATTGCACCCATTTTCTCATTAAAACATTACTTATTACAGAAAAGACATATAACCTTTTTGTGTTGTATCTTTTAGCACATTACATCGATGACGTAGATCATCCGAGTCTTTGAAAGTCAAGCATGACAAAGGATAACTCAAGGAATTGCATAATAGTCATATATGCGGGACGGAGTAGTCTCGATGTATTATGAGATCCTGATAGAATTTTTTTCGTAATGAAAATTTTAAAATGTACCTAATTTTTACTGCAGTTAAAAAAATATTGCGACTCCGATCATCTTTTGCTATGGTTCTGTACATGCATTTAAGCGAATCAAGTAAAACTATATACACAATCTCAATCTGAAGTGGTCACGTCAACCTTTAAAAAATAAATTAAAGATTTACTTGATTTTAGTGTGTATGGCGGTGGGCTTAAGCCGCATAAATTAGCGAGTTAAAAGATAACTTAAAGAAATTATAAAATTATTATGTGACAGTTTAATAAAATACTTATTTCAAATATATGAAAAAGCTAAAAAAAACATCTTATTTAACTATACTTAATAAGTTACATACAATATTATCTTTAATCAGTGTCACAAACACATTTTTTCCGTCACAAAATAAATCATTTCTATTTTATGATGTCTTAGAGTACATGTTTTATTTGTGTTTTAATCAATCAAAAGTGATTTTAATGCGTATGAATTATATTTGATTGGTGAAAAATATAATTAATGAGATTTTCTAATATTTTGTTTAATGTAAAAGTGATTTTTTTTTTTTTTTTTTTTTTTTTTTTTTTTTTTTTTTTATCTAACCTCTCTTATAATTATAACTTCAGAGTCAAGTAAAAAATCTATTATCATTTATATTATCTTAGTTTCACAAACTTTATCAACTTATAGTATAATTTCCATATCTCAAATTTAATGTGTTTTTATCAACTTATACACCAACCTTTCAAGCGATTATCAAAATATTTGAAGAAAGTGGTCTACAAGGGTGTTGTGGTATCAATCATTTGGTAGTTTTAGGCTTTTAGCATATTCTTCTTTATGAGCACAAAACTAAAGAGCAACCGGATATTCTAGGTGGGATTCCTCGTGGTGCCGTGCTCTTGCATTATTTGTTTTATCATTTTTCAATTATATTAATAAGTCCTAATGTTACATAAATCCACCCTTTACTATGAAGCAATTACATAACACTCTCCAACTCAAACGGTAAAGTGTTAACTAGTATTTTTCTTTTTTCTTTTTCTTGACCCGACAATTTGTTGGTGTGTGATGTTACAAGAGTATATAGGAATGGTATTAGGTTGAATTCTAACTGTGATAAGGTTTGAAAATAGATATCAAGTGTAGTCAAACTTTTACATAAACAATAGGGTGTTGAATGATACAATTCTTATCGGTGATATGTTTTGTTAATTCGATATATACAAAGATACATGTGCATAGAAATTCTAATGGTCTAATGGTCCTTAAGCCCACATTCGAATTTGGGCAAACCTACATGGGTATGTTTGGCGCAATAGGCTGGGGCTTGGGCTTGCGCTTGGGCTTTTATTATAAGCCGAAGTTAAAATTTGTATTTTTGTAGACTTGTTTGGCAAATGGCTGGGGCTAGGGCTTATTATTGCAAAATTACTAAAAAGGATATAATTAAATGAGTTTTATGGTATATGTTAGATATTTTTATGGGCAAATATGTAATTTATTGTTCATAAGCCCCGGGCTAAAGTTTTTAGCCCCTTTTATGGGGCTAAAGTTTTAAGCCCCTTTTAGGGGCTTATGATTTCATAAGCCCGCATGACAAACGAGACTTATTTTATAAGCCGGCTTATTTTAGAAGCTCAAGCCCCATAAGCCCTCCCCAAACACACCCATAGTCTAGTATTAGGAACTGAAAGACCATGACCTCGTATACCAACTCATCTTATAAAAAGAGGTACCCAGTTATATATTTAGGGCCTCAAAGTTTATTTCAAACAAAACTTGTTAACATTGTACAAGTCGTATGTTGTAATTTGTGTTAAAACTTAAAATAGATCATCAAAATAGTATGTTTTCTATTTTAATAGTTGGAATAATTTTTTAATCAATGTATTTAGTTATCGTCTAAGCTTTTGCATAGGTCCCACGTTCGCTCAATCAAGAAGACATTGGTCTTACAACCAAAATGTAAGTTAAATCATGTAACACAATAATAAATGAATAAACGGATGAGAATTGAACCCGTAACTTTTTCATTGTGCTACATATCCTCCGACATAAATCTACCAGTGCGACGACATTCATCTAAATTATCAAATGGTAGAAGAAAATGAATTTTGAAGTAAATTTGGGAATTAATTTCTGCAAAGGATTATATTTTATGTTGTTTTTTATAAAGAATATCTAATTTGAAACAATATAAATTAGCAAATTGATTAACAGGCGGATCAAAACACAAGGAAATGCCTAAGAATGTAGAATAGCTGATCTGATAAAAATACCGTTCGATTAAAGAATTTATAATAGCAAAATCAGACCATTTAACCATACGCCGATCTTAGCTAAGGCCTAATGTACGTTGTTTAACTGGTATTCTTGTGGCCATTTCCAACCTTTTTCCTAGCCATCCGACAGTTCACCCATCAAAGTTTGAACCCTGGTCTCTTAGAAGACTTTGGGACACCTTACCACTAGGCCAACTTGGAGATGGTTATGACTTCAAAACTACAATTTCTTTCGTAGACTAGTAGCAAAACATAGTGCTCATTGATTCATTGTCTTTTACACAAAAAAACACACATATCAGACATTTTGCTACTTAGCACCATGGGCCCATATATATAGAAATGGCCACGAGTAACAATAATTATATGAAACAATCTGTCAATATGAACATCATTCATGTACAAAAAATTACGGTGGAGGAGGTGGAGGTGGTGGCCTCATCTGGTAATAGTATTGGGAAGAGCTAGTGGCGGCCATGGACGGAGGATAATGACTATTGAGAGCCGCCACTGGGATGGTATTTCTTTGGTGATGGCTGCCAGATGGCAAGATAGAAGTGGCTACCGGAGCTGAGAATCCTGATGATGATGCTGCTAATGCAACTGACATGTGATTGTGACCGTGCAGTTGCCACCCCCAATTAGGCGGTCCTTGTGACGGCCCCGTTATGGTCCCAGCACTTGTCATATTTCCCTGAAAAATGACATTATTATGAAAGACCAAACCACATTTCATACCACAATAATACAATATTGTTTTTAGCTCAGAGTATCATTTTCATCAATTTGGAACTTAATAACTAGTCAATTAACTTGATCATACTGCCAAAACCTATTGCATGTAGTTAAATCGAAACTATATTAATCCACACGAATTTTAACTATATGAAATTGTAACTGAATTTACCTCATAGTTGGGAAAAAATGTATTGTATACACCATTCCATGAAGGAGAGTGTCCTGAAGTAAATGGTAGTCCCTTAAAAGGTGTTATACCTGCTGTCGTTGGAACAGGGTTCTGCAAATGCTACACAACAATAAATAAGAGATCAAATTACTAAAATACCTTCAAACTATAGGCTTAAGTTACAAGTTTCAGATAAACTATACAGGACATGAAAAGTAGCCGGAAGGGTATGGTTTGGTCATTTAAATTTTCTTGTTACCTGTAATCTTCGAGTGTCCTGCATATAATTCAAGTGGGTTGGTTCTATATTTCCATTTCTACTTGATCCCACTCCGGGAGAAGATGTTGAAAATCCCAAGCTTAAATTCAGATTGTGGTCGTTTCCTGCATCACAAGGTTGACTAGGTTTATTGACCTATGGCAACAACATTACTTGAAAGAAACAACTTAAATGATCATGCTAAATGTAAATTACCTGGATGAGATGCTGGTTGAGTGTTCCCTTCATAAGTGCTAGCTTCAAAGTTGGTCACGGCTTATCTTCCATTACACTCGATGGCTGTCACACCCTCGCCGGAGGCGGAAACACGAGGTGTAACGGAAGGGAACATAAGCACAAGATAATAGAACATACCAACATTAATATTTAAAAGAAAGAGTACACCATTACAATACTAGTTTAGCCGACATCGGCGAATATATTACAAAGTTTAGATTCCAAAATATTATGTTCTATTACATAATGATTAGTAGTGACAAGTGAAAACTTCATTATGCAAGACCTGGTAGAAAAAGCTTACTAACGATCACCTGAAATGCATGAGAGAAAAACGGGTCAACTATGAAAATAGTTGGTGAGTAAACATATTTAGCAAAATAAGAAAACTCGTAAGAAATATTCAAAGCTTTCGGTCAACGAAAAATAGTCCACAAAGCAAAGGCATTGTAAATCCACTCAGTTCCAAGTTCCGCCCATACAAAACTTGCAACCTGTGTATTCACAACCCATTGCACAATATATAGCGCGTCAAGTAGTCAAGTATAAGCGGTCATAACAGTTCACAATATAGTACCCCGAATATAATAATTCAGGTAGGCTACCGATGAAACCAAATTAAGTTGGGTGCCACTACCCAAAGTTATGTTGGGTGCCTCTTCCCAAAGATATACTGGGTGCCTCTTCCCAAAGATATACTGGGTGCCTCTTCCCAAAGATATACTGGGTGCCTCTTCCCAAAGATATACTCCGAACATAGGAGTCTTTATAGTGATGCTCCGAACATGGGAGACTTTATAGTGATGCTCCGAACATGGGAGACTTTAGGTCAAGGCCATAACATGTACGGTTCAATAAGTCCAAATAAGTCATAATTTCCTAATTAAGTTCAAGGATTTGATTCGAGTTCACAAGTTCTAGTCAAACAAGTTGATAAAAGTAGTGATCAATTTAGCTCAAGAAAGGTTCATGCATTTCGCCCCAAAATATAGTAAAAACGGTAAAAAGGGGGTGTGATTACTCACTTGATGAGTAGATGCGATGACAAAAGTGGTTACACCGAAATGTAGCGTGAATCCCGAAACTGACCTATTATGAATGATATGATATGCAATGAGTTGCAATGTAATGTTATGCATGCATTTCATATGTTATTTATACCATTTGCGAGTTTTGAAAATATTACTTATCGTCGAAAAATACTCTTTTGACGTCTTGACCCTTCAAAATCACTTTACAAGTTTTTACGTCAAAATGTCATCCTACAATGGTTTCGTAATGATTTATGGTGAAATTTTCACTTTTCGTCGCAAAACAATGTCGTCGGAAATTTCTTGAAAGTAACAAAAATGGCTCCGAAAAACTAGTCATAAAATGGTGTACGTCGAGTGTTAGGAAACGAACTCGACGGTTTTGGAAAGTTTGTATCGAAATCTAGAAGTTTCAGTTCAGGAGTTTTCGTCATAAAGGTCTCGAACATAATGATAATAAGGGTTAAAGATGGTGATTTTGGCTAATTGTTATGTAAAAAGTGAGTTTCGGCCAAGTTTAAACATCAGTAATTAATTTATTACAACTCCGCTATACAAACGGCTTGTCGTTTTGAAAAATATGCTCGGTGATCTTGATTTTACTAGAAGACATTTCGTTCCAAAAAGTTCCACATCATGGTTAAAAACAGCCCTCAACATGGTCGTTACAGCCACCGTAACACTTGTATCGTAAAAATAATATAGTTTTTCAGAAAATAATAGTTACGGAAATTTTATGAAAACGTGCATATCTTTGTCGTTTCAAATCCGTTTTCTACGTATAATACGTCCTTAGCTTCGTATCAAAGTATACTAATATATTTTTGACAAGTCGAAATAATTTGTGAAGCTTAAGGCTCATTTTTGACTCGGACAAAATAAAAACAGCATGCTGAAATTTCAGAAAACTATACATTTCGTCGTCAAACTTGTAAAATCCATAACTTCTTCGTTATAACTCCGTTTTAATCCGTTCAAGCGGCCACGGATTCGTTTTAAGGTATATTTTCTAATTATCAAAGCCAAAAAGTCGTGCCTACTGTCGGTTTTTCCAGAAAATCAAAACAAGGACAGAATACAATATATACTTATCGAAAATAGTTTTTCTCGGACAAAACCTATTCTAATCCCTTCAAATCAACTCCAAAGCTAATCTAATCCTACCATACACCTTCTTAGGGTGTCATGGGTTCCTAAACATCATCAAGACCAAAGTATACCAAGGGGATAATTATAGGATGACCTTAATATATATATAACTCTAAAATCATGTAAAAATGGTATAAACAACACAAGTCTTGCATGCTTGCTCCAAAAATGAAGAGATACTTATGAGATGATAAGGAAACATGAAAAATGAAAGAAACATGCTTACTAGTTAATATGATGAGGTGCAAAGAACAAGGTTAACCTAAACACTCTTGGTTTTTATTTCAAAACCTAATAAAGAGTGTGATTCTAGATTGATTATAACTTGAACTTGAAAAAATTTTTGTTGATCCCTTGGAGACTCTTGATGAACCGGTTTTGGAAGAACAAAAAGAGAGAAAGAAAAACTTTTGCTAACACTTGAATGAGTATGAAATGAAGTGAATGAGAAAAATAATAGAAGTAAGACTTTTATGTAGGAGTGTAAATCATGACAATCAAGTTCCATACATCATTTATTACTAACCCTCCCCCTTGGTCGGCCAAGGGGGGAGGGATGTAGATATTATGTTTTTTTTTTTTTTTTTTTTTTTTTTTTTTTTTTTTTCATATTTTGTATATACTTTGTGTAAAATTTGACAAAAGTGTAAGTAAATGTTATAATTGTAGGAAATTGTATAAGTAATGGTAAATGAAAACTTTTAGGTAAAAGAGATGTTTAATAGATCAAAATAGAATGTAATGAGATAATAAAAATTGTAAAAATACATTCCTTGTGAAATTTGAGTGATAAAATAATTATCGAGTAATTTTTAAGAAAACGTCGTAAAAATATAACTTTAACGATTTATATACCAAATAAATTTAAAACACTAGGAAAACTCAAAATATAGTTTTTATAACTAAATGTAAGTATAAAAATACATCGGGATCATTTTTGAAAGTAACGGATTAAATGTTTAAAATAATAACTCACGCGATAACGTTTATTTAATATAAAAATTACGCGTTAAATGTGAAATGAAATGCCATGAATGAACTAATATGATGCATATTTAATTTAAGAAATGACCGGAATTTGAGAATTGTGACAATGGCTGCCTTGTCATAAGCCCTATTTTCCAGAAAATTTAAAATGTTGGAAAGTACCCAATGGAGGTTGCAGAGTGAAATTTTTTGGGTAAAAAACAATTTAAGTATGAATGAGTGTTATGTAATTCATGATCATTAGGACATTGCTGCTTCTGCTTCACTGTCGAATAATCCAAGATATACATACCTGCAATGCAAGCATTGTAATCTACATGACGAAATGTCATCATTCGTGTTTCAAGTTGGTATCTATCTGTTTTTCGTTACCCACTCTAATTTCATATGAAATTGACCTTATTTCTCTTCAAGGTAAATCCACAAGTTTCTTTGTAGCCATTAGCACAAACAATGCATAATCTAGAATTTTAAGTTTTAAGAGTTGTTCAATGTTTAGATCCTCACTTTTTGCCCAAAAACTGTCCCATTCGAGCTTCCCATCTGCCACATTTGTGCAACGTCACCCCTCTGTACTTCGAGCTTCCTCTTGAAAAACCAGTGCTTTGTCTTCTTAGTATGTGCACAAATTCTTCTTTTGAGAAGTTTTTCATCTGCTTCAACAAAAACATAAACATTCATGATCGCACTTCACTAAGAGGGTGTTTAGGATCACATTTAAGTACTTTGATTATTACTTTTGTTTAAAGTAGATAATCAGTTTGATTGTTTGAATTTTATTTGCTTAAATGCTTATTTTAGAGTAAATACGCACCTATAATATAAGCAATACCAAACACCCCCAACGATACGAAGACTAATAATAATTCTTCTTTTTATTAAAAAGATATACAAAGACTAAGATCAGATATTTCCTAGTTAAGCAATCACAAATCCATCAATTTTATATACATTATGTCATTATCAAAGCAAAGTATATACAAATTAAAGAGATCAATCAAATGCAATATATATGCATTTTAACAAAGATCATACCTGCTTCATATCCTCATCATAATCGGTAAGACTAAAATTGATATCAGCATCAACACCTCTGACTGTGTAAAATTCTATGTGCTATAATTCTTAAGTTTACATTTTGATCAGATTACATGGTATACCTTATGTTAAGACAAAATAATTCTGAAGAAGATCCAACAGCAAGAACATTGTTGGGGAGATGATGATGTTGGGGAGATGAATGATTTGGGTAGATGATGAAGAGGATGAAAGATGAAGGGGTAAAATATAAATGTGTTATAAAAGTATAAATGTGTATGGACTAAAATACCCTCGACTACAAAACAAAAATCAGCCATTGACTTCGTCAAAGGACCTGTAACGAGTATGAACAGTGAAAAAAGGGACCCCCGACGATGAAAAGGGCGAGGTTCGTCCCATCGCGATCCTTCGAGCCAAGTTTAGGGACCAACGGTGTATTTTAGTCTAATAATTATTTTGAAACCACCCCAACGTATATATATTAGTCCCAACGAAACTATAAATTAATAATTACTAAAAATTCCATATATATGTATGTGTGTGTGTGAGATACGCTTCAAAATCCTAAGATTATTTAGTAAAAAAAAAATCCATAGTCACTTGTTTTTTTATTGAACTTCAAATCTATATTTAGTATCTTAAAATCTCTTTATAGCACTAAAGAGTCGGTGCGTTGTTTTCTCGTATTGCAACATAAAGTGTTAATTTTATTTTCATAAAGTGTGAATGTAAATTAATAAAATGTTAATGGACCTTGTTTTTGAAATTTATTTTTCGCCTCTAATGAGTATACATTGTAACTAGCTAGTATATTAGACTTGAAAATTTAATGATCATACGACCTCTGTAAATTAATAAATTATTAATTTATTGATATAATAATATCTCGCGAAATTAATAAAATGTCTCGGTCCCAATACTATTAATTTATAGAGGTTTTACTGTATATGAATGTGAAGATCTTTTTTATCATAAAGAAAGAGAGCTCATATCATTCTTTAGAGTTAAGTCTATTTATTAAAAAACGTACTTTCTTTAATATACACATCTAATAAACCAACTTGTTTTATTACCAATATATTTATTAAAACTTTCAAATTTTGAACATTATCGAAAACTTTCTTCACATACACTTGCATCGTTAGTCCTTTATACTAACGGTCATTAGTAAATAACTTAAAATTTCGTTTTCTTATGTTTTCGTTCGTTTATACACGTCTTGGTCCATTTTTTCACGTTTTCGTCCGTTTTTGCATGATTTCGTCCGTTTTTGAACGATTTCGTCCGTTTTGCACGTTTTCATCCGTTTTACACGTTTTCGTCCGTTTTGCACGTATTCGTCTGTTTTTACACGTTATCGTCCGTTTTGCACGTTTTCGTCTGTGTTTACACGTTTCCGTCCGTTTTTACATGTTTTCGTCTATTTCTACACGTTTTTCATCGGTTTCTCCACATTTTCGTCTATTTTTACACGTTTTCGTCCGTTTTTACAGGTTTTCATTCGTTTTTAAATGGTTTTTTTTTTCATTTCGTTTTTCACGTTTTCTATCCGTTTTTCCAAGTTTTTGCACGTTTTCGTCTATTTCTACACGTTTTCGCCTCTTTTTATACGTTTTCGCCTCTTTTTACACGTTTTCGTTCTTTTTACACGTTTACGTCCGTTTTTGCACGTTTTCGTCTGTGTTTACACGTTTTCATCCGTTTTTCCATGTTTTTGTCTATTTCTACACGTTTTCATCGGTTTCTCCACGTTTTCGTCCATTTTTACACGTTTTAGTCCGTTTTTACAGGTTTTCGTTCGTTTTTAAATGGTTTTTTTTTCGTTTTTCACGTTTTCTCTCCATTTTTCCACGTTTTCGTTCCTTTTTACACGTTTTTGCACGTTTTCGTCTGTTTTTACATTTTTTCGTCCGTTTTTACATGTTTTCATCTATTTCTACACGTTTTCACCTCTTTTTACACGTTTTTGTCACGCTTTCGCCTCTTTTTACACATTTTCGCCTCTTTTTACACGTTTTCGTTCTTTTTTACATGTTTACGTCCATTTTTGCACGTTTTCGTCTGTTTTTACACTTTTTCGTCCGTTTTTACACGTTTTCGTCTATTATATGCGTGAGTTGATTTATTTTTGCTTGCATATGATTGAGTTAGGATCAAATGCGAAGAAAATCTAAAATCAGAATGACGAGAAGTAATTACAACCACAAATTCGAGAAGATGAATCAAGTTAAATTAGATGCACATGCACCTCTATTCATTTAGATACATCATAATATTTTTTAGCTCAAAATTATAGACATATACATAGAGGTGAGATCAACAAAGAACATTTTTTTTTCTAAAAAACAAATGAGTGAATCCTAGCCATTTATTTTTTCATCAAACAAACAAAACCCATTTTCAATTTCTTTTTTAAAACAACATATCTTGTAAACGGTAAATTTTCAAGCTACGAAAATTACACCATCACGACGAGAGTTAAATTATTTTTTTTATAGATATGCAATTCTATATACTTTCGACGGAATATTTTTTTTAAAATTTTCGCCTAGAAAAATTACACGTGATTTGTTTTTTTTTTTATTTGTAAAAATTCCGCCTAGAAAATCACTCGTGATTTGTTATTTTTCTGATTTGTAAAATCACTTGTGATTTGTTATTTTTCACAACTCACATGTGATTTTTAATGTAATAAATCACATGTGATTTTTCGAATTTGAAAAAAAAAACTTTCGTCAAAAGTATATAGAAGTGCATATTTATAAAAAAGATAATTTAATTCTCGTTGCGATGGTATAATTAATGTCACGTAACGATAGACGGTTTGCCAGATATTTTAATTTAAAAAAATTGATGAAAGTGAGGTTTATTTATTTGATAAAAAAATGGATGATTGAAATTGCATAGTTTAATTTTTAGATAAAAACTGTTACGTATGAAACTTTTGTCATACATATATTAGATGCATTTAATCAAATTAGATGAATCATGTGCATTTTTGTCCTTTACATGCCAAATGTGATTATAGTGCTACTTTGCATCTTTTTCAATTCAAAATCACTTTCGAAACGATATGCAATACATCTAAATAAATTAAAATACATCTCATTCAAATCGATATATCTTAAATACATGATTATAGTTACTTCTCATTTTCATTTTAAGTTTTCTTTTTACAAGATCTCTATCATGTGATTGCATTAAATATTTGAGAAATTACATATGTGTGCATTGTGCTAATCACTCATGTCTAAGTTTTCAACAATTATGTTTTTTCATTGGTCATTTGATGAGTCAATGGGCTTATTTCTGGGCTGCTTATAATAAGCCCGTGTTCTAGGGTCTATGTTTTTATTAATTGATTCGGTCCTTACGGGTGTTGCGAGTTTTGTGGTACAAAAAGAAAAAAAAATCAATAACGG
The DNA here is from genome assembly GCA_019973895.1 of Chrysanthemum seticuspe. Taxonomy (NCBI): domain Eukaryota; kingdom Viridiplantae; phylum Streptophyta; class Magnoliopsida; order Asterales; family Asteraceae; genus Chrysanthemum; species Chrysanthemum seticuspe. Next base: position 209,801,864 of record BPTQ01000005.1, read on the forward strand.
TGTTGGTAATTACCGATTTTTATTGTTGAAAGATATGTCGTTCGTTATTGCAATGAAGTTCCGCAACTCTGAAATCTACGCCTTTAAACTACTAAATTATTGATTTTACGGTTTTCCACACCATGCGTACGTTGGAATGAAATACCATAAAAACATACAAATTTGTTCAATTAATTTTCCCCCGCTTCTAGGAAAAAGATCTATGGATGGAATGTAAACGAAATTGGACATGAGTTTTTTAGCCTTGTTAGAGAGTTTGGATATGAGTTTTTTTAGTCTTGTTAGAGAGTCAGGTGCACTCTAACTCAATAATATGTAATTGGATTGTCACTTTAAAACACACCAAATAATACCACTGTAACTAAAACATTATCTCCAGCTCTAACTGTTATAGACATATATGAGTCCCATAACACATCACCAAAAATACCCTACTCACTCACAAAAAAATGGTTGACGAAAGGACGAATGACATTACAATGGCACAACCTCATGTGCAGTTTGACGTGTTATAGAGTGAAAAAAATTCCTAATGGAATACCATTAGGAACTGCACCGCTTATTCTTAGTATGTCTTGTTGATATAAACATATGTACTAACTAAAGTGTATTTCCACTTAACTTTATTTTATTTTTTCTTGAAAAGCATATATTTTTATAAAACATTATAACCAACAAGATGCAAAAATTTACAACCACATTGATCATAATGGTTCTCAACAACTATAATGACTTTGACACGAAACAACATCACGTTATACTACTACGGCGACTCTAAACATCTACATTGACCCCAAATTTGATCCAAACGACCCTTATATCGATCGTGAGAAGATTTAACAATCATAAAAAAAAAACCCTTGATAACTAAGAATAACACAACACCGAACCAATTTAGAGCATCGACCGTGTATTTCCACCGAACGTTCTTCTTGACCACTCATGTGGTATTGTTCCACATCATCCTGATAACTTCCTTAACTACTCATATTTATAAGGCGTTATTAGTTTCAGTTTATCCCAGCATACGTTTGCTTTTGTTAAGAAATGATAACCAATATGTTAATACAAATAAATCGTAAAAACGTTTATTCATACTTAGTGATCTCTTTGTGTTTTGTTGATAACAATTATAAAGTTATCATAAGTAAAATTATAAGGATACATGTTATTTTTATAAAGCATTTACATATATAATCATTTAACATAAATTGTTGTAATAATTTATTTGTTGTAATAGTTTATTAGGATGGGTAAAAACCATAACCCATGACCCATACCCATAGAGCATATCCATAACCCATGGAGCTAACATATGACCCATTGACTAGATGCATTGCATCTTCTAGATACATTGTATCTATTTGGATACCCATGGTCCAAAATCTATGACCCATGACCCATGATCCATGATCCATGACCCATAACCCATTTAGGGGGAGCGTCCTACGGATCCCCCATTTTACACTGGACGGATCCCTCATGTAAGGGATCCGTGGTATCCGGGGAACAGTATTGAATTTTTGCCTATAAATAGTGAGCCATTTCTTCATTGTAACTCACCCCTCTTCTTACAAACTCTCTCACATACTATTTCTCTCTTTTGTTGTGATTCTCATATAGGTCCTTCTTTAAGGCGAGATCACGAGATTCTACAAGTCATCCAAGAAAGGGGTCCTTGATTGATTTGTTCCTCCACAAGATTTATGTAGCAAGATCTTGTATTTCATATTTCACATAGTTGTTGTGTTATAGTTGTGTCGGTTTGGTTCTCCATGTTAAGGACTCGGTATTTAGCTTTGTACCGAAAAAAGTGTAAGCGACGTTGTGAAGGCTTCTCCGCCAAGTTGAAGGAGTTTGTTGACATAGTGCTTGAACTCTCGAGTAGGTGAGTCGGGGAGTGGAGTAGGGCAAGGAAGGTGTCCTTGTAGCCGAACCACTATAAATCGGTTGTGTCATTTCTATCCTTACTTTACGTGCTTTCTTTACTTACATTACTTATTGATCTATACTTTTTATCCATCCATACGATTCCACATAACATCGAATCTAAATTTTTTGAAACTAACTTAAAATCGGCAAAACTATTCAACCCCCCCTTCTAGTTTTCCACAATTGGCATCACGAGCTAAGTTTACAAAAGTTTTAAAGTAAATCGTATTTTAAAAACTTTTCGATCACAATGGGTTCTGAAAATTATAAAGAAGGGCAATCTACGCAACGACCTCTACTACTTGAAACTAATGGTTTTATTTATTGGAAAAATAGATTCGAAACTTATGTGAAGTCAAAAGATATTGATCTTTGGTACATCATTGTTGAAGGCGACTTTGAAGCCACTACAAAAGATGATAAAACCGGAAATATAATACACACACCTCATGATCAACTCTCCGATGATCAAAAGAAAAAGCTTTCCAAAAATAGTGAAGCTAAAATGGCTTTATACAATGCTTTACCCAAAAAGGAATTCGAAAGAATTTCTATGCTTAAAACGTCTAAAGAAATTTGGAATTCTTTAGTTGTAACTCATTAAGGAAATCAACAAGTTACAAACAATAAAATAGATTTATTTGTTCAACAATATGAACAATTTTCAATATTTGATGAGGATACTATAGATAATTCTTTTGCTAACTTTAATACTATAATTACATCATTACAAGCACTTGATGAGTCTTTCTCTAGTCGTAATCATGTTAGGAGATATCTAAGGGCACTTCCATCCAAGTGGAGATCAAAGGTGACGGCCATTGAAGAATCAAAAGACTTGTCAATCCTTACCCTCGACGAACTCATAGGCAATCTAAAGGTCTATGAGCTTGTCCTCGCTAAAGATTCCGAAGCCTCAAAAGAAAAGAAAGAGAAGCACAAATCTCTTGCCTTAAAAGCCAAGAAGGTCTAAAGCGATGAAGAAAACTCCTCTTCAGATAGTGATGACGAAGAATATGCTATGGCGGTAAGGGATTTCAAGAAGTTCTTTAGAAGAAAGGGAAGATATGTAAAGCAACCATATGACGACAAGAAGGGGTTCCAGAAAGGCAAAGATGACAAGAAAGCAAGGGATGAACGCGCATGTTTTAAATGTGGGGACCCTAATCACTTCTGTAACATATTGGATTTCACAAACACACTAAACCAATAATCAAAGAGGCGTATACAAGAGGTTTTAGAGAGAGAAAGTTAGAGGTTGGGAACTTTAGTGAGAGAAAGAAAAATCTTATTATGAGCTCCAACTCTCTACCTTGGGAGGTAGAGAGTATTTATAGTTCTTACATAAGTCGCCACCTACGGGCTGTGGATCAGGCATACAGTGGGTAAAGACCCGTCCGTCCTCCACGGTGTTACATAACTAAATACTACTAAACATTAAATAATCTACGACTACGAGCTTTCTAACGATTACATATACTTGAGGTGACCGAGTCTTTAATACCTGGATTTACTAAATCCTAACAATCTCCCCCTAAGGGAGGTCACCTCAAGATCACCTCAAAATTACATTGAACACAAACAGATATTACATTTTAAATTGTTCTTGCATTCTTGATATAGTTCTTTGCTCAGGAGCTCGTAGTCATTGATTCTTCATTATTGCATGTTTGGATAATCAATGTGGAGGTCTTTAAATGATCCACGTGATAATGAGTTTTGAGCCAGCCTTGAGATCATCAGCTATCATAAATCTCTGACTCTTCCATTGTGGTGTTGGTATTATGTGATGTTGTGACTTATGGACCGACATGCTCACATTCTGGATCATGATATATTCTCATCAGAGTAGCGGAAGCTTTCGTTGATTCATGATATTGGCAGCAGTGTAGCAGAAGCATGGAGTGAAAATATCAGAGTCATTGATGCACTTATCATGATTTCTTTAGAGGTGAATGTGTAGTGTGAGCATGCGGCTATGGATTGACCGCTTCATTCTGATCAACTGCAAATGTCGGGCGTACCTGCATACAACAGTTAGCAATAAAGTGCACGAAAGTGTCTTTGATCACTTTCGTTGAATTGAGGCACACGGCCCACGGTTCCCCGTTGATCAGTACAAGTACTGCCTATGATCAGGTAAAATTCCGAAGAATTTCCTTGACAGGGTTTCGCAGCTGCTCTAGCTGTTCTCATACCGGAACGTCTCAAAGAAGACAACACGGAGTGAGTGAACCAGCGAATTGAGATTCACTGATTGATAAAAAGAGATTTGAAAAACAATTGTGTATCGCTCAATAGAAATTGTTTTTGCAATACAACGAAGGTTTTAATGAAAATCAATTATCAATCATAAACACCTTTTATTTTGAAATATTTGTACACAGTCGATGTGCTAAAGAAAAGGGTTTTTAAGCACAACGATCGGTTTTTCAAAGGTATCCATCAATCCATAACCTGAACCAGGATTGATTCAAAAGATTGAATCACCCCATTGTTTCTGTTCAGTTGTCACATGGTTGATCTATTGAATAGATCTCACATGCCACCCAACAGGAGCTTGTTTGATGTTGGCTCCAGAAGGCTTTCCATCTTCATTGTGAATATGTTTGCATATCACTCAGATGTTCTGGCAATACCACAAGGATAATGCGTAGGACTCATAAGATATAATATCTCTTTCCATATTGTGTGAAACAGAGAGTCTTCATTGAAAGTGTCCTAATGAGATTTATAGATGATCTCGTGGCTCTAGACTCAATTGTGCATATTTGGATCCTATTTCGGAGACTAGGGAGAGGGTCTCCTTCTTCAGTATCAACAATCTCTAAGAGAAAATCGATAGATAATGTCGGTTCTCCGTGAGAATGAAACAAGTCATTTTAAGAGGAACTTGAGTGGTTTGGGAAGATGAAGTGCAGTGCGTCACTGGGTCCATGACGTCTTGTCTTCAATACCGATGTTACCTTGGTAACCACCAGTAGCATATGAATTGAACCCGGTATCTGCCCTAAGGTTGAATAATTGGAGGGCTATTTATTTTCACCCTTTTCTCATTCAATTCTTTTTCATTCTTCAACCCCTTCAGTGCTTACCGAGACTTCATAACTAGAACCTTGTTGGGTTTATTCCAGTACTAGCTCAGTCTTAGTCTGCACTCTTCCCATATCTCATTTTTCTCCTTTTTTCAATATACCTACGGACTTCTACACTATCTAGTGGATTGTCCCTGGGTAGATCCCTCCGGTTCTGGAGGATCATGGGAACAAATACCTAACCTTATCGTCCTTATATCACCATACATAAAGTAAAGTTAGTTGGTCTATTTGGTATTGTTCATCTGCCATTGGAACCAATTGAAAACCATTTGAAAATCAATCCAGATACTTGTGATATATTATCAAAGCATTTTGTACCTGAATTGTTTTTGATATTTTTAGAACAAGAGCTCCCCCTCAACATTTGCATCAAGCATCATTGTAATAGAAATAATTTTCATCTTTAAGGGGTTGGCTTGCATCTAAAAGTAGTTATATAAAGAATGTGGTTTTCAAAATAGTTGCTCCCCTTCAATATGTGCATAGATATTTGAAAAATGTTTTGCACATATTAGGAAAAGACTGCACATTGAAATAAATTGATCACGTTTCAAATCTTTGTGGTTTAAGATAGATGCTCCCCCTCAACATGTGCATGGCAAATTTGAAATCGTTTGGCACATGTGGGAAGGAGAGCTTGTACATCCTTATAAAACCATTTACCGAATTATCAGTTTAAATCCAATTTAAATCACAAATTCTCCCCCGATCACAATTATCAAATCATTTGAGATTTGTGATCTCTGTAGATTTAAATTGATTTTGAAAGCTTTTAAGGAGAATTGTGACTTGATTATGAAAACATTTTAACTGATAAGGACCGGATTATGAGACTTTAAACTCCATTGATTAAACATGCATGATTATCTTTTGAAAACAATTGTATGACAAATAACCTTTTGATTTAATTGAAATCATTCTCACCCTCAATCAATGACATAAGTTGTTGATTGAGAGATAGATATATTTGACAAACGTTAAGTCCAGATGATTTTCACAAATAGAGTCCGAGTTATTTTTCAAAGCAATTAGTTTTCATTAGATAGTAAGTAATTGTTTATAGAATCAGAGCATGAGTTTTGAAAAACAAGATAAAGCATGGCTCTGTTCTTTCTTTGAAAAGCGGGTTATTGCCTGAAATGACAATAAACCATTTTTTTCACTTTCTCCCAAATATATATATATATATATATATATACTAGTTTTCGAAGCCCGCCCAATGGGCGGGCATGACTTATAATTATTTGTTTTTTGTTTTTTGTTAGCTGGAATTCATTTTTTAAAATTGTCAAACAATATCGGAAAACAATTGTTTCTTTGGTTTTTTTTTTTTTTTTTTTTTTTTTTTTTTTTTTTTTTTTTTTTTTCACAAAATTATAATTACATAATGGTTTTAGAGAGATGGAGATATATGTTTTACCTTTGTATATAAAGTGTTCGGTGTGTTCTTAAGATAGATATTTGCGAATGCAATTTTCGGCATTTATTGAAATGCATTTATTAAATTGCATTTACAACATTAACATCCATATTGCAAGCTACTTTTTCACTTTACAACAGGAAATAAAATTTTATTTTTCTTAATTCTAAACACCGCACACTACTTATGTGTATTTAAGGGGTGTTTGGTTTAGCTAATTTAAGAACCTTTATTTATATTAAAAATAGAAGCTATAAATTATGATGCACTGGTTTTTGCTTGTATAAATGTTATCCTTATGCCGAATCATGCCCAATATGCGACAGGAGCCATTTAGCCTTTTGTAAATAATAGCGATTTAGGATGGTGTAAACAGTTAAATACATGTTTACTACCTTTGTCCCATTTAACTCTTTCAAATTTCAACTAACTTGCACATTTCTGATTTAAGCAAAAGATTCATTTAAATAAATTTTTAGTAGTTTGCTCTAACTCTCTAAATATCCTGCAACAACTCAGTTATGATCTAAGACAAAATTCTTCATCCTATTATAAAGCTACAAATTTTTTACATTCCCTATATAGAGGTGCGATCATTTGAAAAGGGGAACAAAATAAAAAGTGTAGAAAGCCAATAAAGTAGCGCCATGTGTCCCCCATCCACTTCTTCTCTTTCTAATTTAATATTTCGGTTAGAGGGTATATTGGTCATTTGACCCGTTTTTTTTAATTTCACCTCAAATTTCAAACGCAAATAACTTTCAAACGACAAACTTTTACGAAAAACCGATTTCACCATAATTTTTAAAATTCGATTCTCTTTAATTTGGTATAAATCTTGATATATAAATCGGAACTTTTTTTTTAAGATTTCAAGTGGGTTATGATTTTCTTGAAATTTTTGGCATATTCGACCCTACTTTTATCTAATTTAAAGGTTGATTTACGCAAAATTTAAAGCACGAAAGTTGTAGATTTTAGTTCACTCTTTACACAAGTTTTTGAATCACTCAAATCCGATATGAAATAAGTGAGATATCGCACGTTAAAATTGGCGTTTTAGTCATATTTGTTGCACACAATGTGTTTGATAAAATGTCTAGCTTAGATTTTTAGTTTTAAAATTGTGTTAAATGCTCTAAATTTTATACCACAACGGATCATTAATCATTTTATTAATGTAAGATTCAAAAGGTGATGTTTTTTTAGTCGTTAATTTAAAATAAAAATGCACGTTTTGTTCATCAGTTAATCTTGGTTCATCAATCTGATGAACTGATGAATCAAATCAAAACTGATGAACCAAACCAAACTGATGAACTGATGAACCAAACCAAAACTGATGAACCAAATCAAACATTGTTCATCAGTTTATTTTGGTTCATTAATCATAGTTTCAGCTTAACATGTTGGTGTTTGTTTTGTTTTGTTCATCAGTTTATTTTGGTTCATCAATCACAGTTTCAGTTTTAGTTTAGTTCATCAGTTTTTGGTTTGGTTCATCAGTTTGGTTCTCTTGGTTCATGAATCATAGTTTCAGTTTTGGTTTGGTTCATCAGTTTTGGTTTTGGTTCATCATTTTTTGGTTTGGTTCATCAGTTTGGTTTGGTTCATCAATCATAGTTTCAGTTTTGGTTTGGTTCATCAGTTTAGTTAGGTTCATCAATCATAGTTTCAGTTTTGGTTTGGTTCATCAGTTATTGGTTTGGTTCATCAGTTTAGTTAGGTTCATCAGTTTTGCTTTTATGCTTTTTTTTAACAGTTTGATTTGGTTCATCAGTTCATCACTTTGGTTCATCAGTTTTAATAGTTAAAAACATTAACTTTTAAAAACATCACTTTTTGAATCTTACATTAATAAAATGATTAATGATGCGTTGTGGGACAAAAATTAGTGCATTTAGCTCAACTTTAACACTAAAAATCTAAGCTAGACATTTCATCAAACACCTTGTATGCAACAAATATGAGTAAAACATCATCTTTAACGTGTTATATCTTACCCATATGACATCGAATTTGAGTGATTTGAATTTCTGGGTAAAGAGTGAACAAAAATCTATAACTTTCATGTTTTAAGTTTTTCAAGATTCGACATTTATGAGCGTAAAAAATAGGGCCGAAAATGCCAAAAAAAATCAAGAAAATCAAGAACCATTTGATATGTAAAAAAAAAAAGTTCGAAATATTTATCAAGATTTATACCAAATTAAAGAGAATCGAATTTTAAAAATTATGGTGAAATCGGTTTTTCGTAAAAGTTTGTCGTTTGAAAGTTATTTGCGTTTGAAATTTGGGGTGGAAAAGGAAAAAAATGTGTAATTTTACGATTTTACCCCTAGGCGGATTTTTTAAATAAAATAGATGGTGGACACTTGTCAGATGATGAGTGGCTTTCTACACTTTTTAAATTATTCCACTTTTCAATTGATCCACTACCTCCCTATATAATATGTTCCTTTTTGTTGCTTTATAACGCACCTATTGTATTGCTTGAAAATATCTAGCTATCACTTAAATACATCTTTATTTTAAGTTTCCTAATCTACTGAAATTGAATTTACAATACTTCTTTCCGCTTTGTATTTGCACATGGATATCATGGAGCACATGCAAGTGGCCAACTAAATGATGTACTTAAACTTATCACACAATAATCAAATGATTCTTACCTGTAGCGAGATGCACCATGTGGTTCAGTACCAACCTCAACGTTCTTTTACGACTGGATCTTGGTAGAAGTTTTGATAAGAAAATTCTTTATTTCTGAATCTTATTGTTTTTAAAAAGGTCACTTTGCGAAATATAAAACATACCTTTACGAAATGCTTGGACAAAGAAAACCCCTTTTTCATAACTTTATCAGTAGGGACCAAATTTGCATTAAATGCACCAGGTATAGACTGGAAACGGAACCGTATCATAAGTAGAGCTTGAATATGTGCAAAAAAAACATTAATGTTTACCATGAGACAACTAAAAGAGTTTTTGGAGATCATACTCTGAACAGTTGCACCTTACAACTAAATATGAAATGTACAACTATTAAAACATATAAAAAGGGTGGACATTCCACAGGTGGATGGATTACTATTTGGTTGATGTAAATCTGTGTTCTCTGGAAGCACATTTGTAAGGTGTCAATGGACACTGAGAATTTTCTATTATATAAGTCAAGTCAACTTTTCATGTTAAACATTATGTGAATTAGCTCAAATACGATAACGGTGTAGTGCTGCTACTTGTGATCACTTTTATCACCCAAAATGTGTAGCAAAGCTGCTACACGAGGACAATGAAGTTGAACCACAAGTCCTTGAAAAAAAGATTGCTGGGGGGATCCTTTCATTTGTCCTGCTCACAAATGTGCTGTCTGTAAGCAAACAGAAAACGAAGAGGTGAAAGATTTCCAATTTGCTGTATAGAGTCGGGATTTTCGGTCTGAGCACAGCAATGACGCATGTAATGATGCAAGTCACCAGCCATACTAAGTTTACACCTTCCTTTGCCCGAATTTTGCTTCTGCTCCTTGTTTACTTGAGCTTCTAAAATGTGAAAACACAGACGATACAACTTACTTCATCATTAACTATGTTCATCGTTATTCCGGGCCTCAAGGGTGTCCCTTTCCCACTCTTCACATGTTCAATCAGCTTTCTATAGTACGTTCCCGCGTTTTCCTGTGTTGCTCCACGATCTCCGAAAGCTGGCCATCCACTCTCGGACACAACTATTGGCACATTAGCTCCACCTAGACGCGATTGAGCTGCATAATGAGCATCATACATCGCGTCAAAAAGGTTTTTATATTGTTCACCATTGTCCGGTTTGGTAAACAATGCATTTGAGAGATCCAGGTTAGCATCACGATAAGCAAAGTACGGGTAGATATTGGCAAGCATGGGTGAATTATTTTCCACAAGGAATCTTATTATCGGCTGGATATACGCGACCACATTGTCCTTAAATACGCCTTCATTTGGAGGATAGGACTTCCCTAACAGCCCCGTGTAAGTTGCGGTTGAAACCTTGACTCGGAGGCCTGCATCATTAATGGCTTTTTGAATATTTTTCATTGCAGGAAATACGGAATTTACGAAGCGGCTAGTTGCAACCTCATTAGGGTCAACTTCATTTCCAACAGAAATGTATCTAAATCTAACATTTGGGTAATTTCGGATGTTGTTTTGGACCCAAACGGCTGCAGCATTTGGATCAGCAAGCCCCTGGAGACTGTCATTTGGCACGTCTAGAATAAGTTCGATATATGTTCCCCCGAGTGCTCGAAGAGTAACTTGATTTGGATCATAGATTCGCATCCTGGTAATGCCGTTCCTTTTGTAAAGATTTACCGTTTCTTGTTCAGAGGGTAAATCATTGCCGAGTCTCCCATTACACACACCTACGGACTGTGCATCTGTTTAATAGGCAAGAAATGTAACTTGTTACGAAAATCACTTAAACCTATTCCATTAACAAATATGTCATTTGTACATATACTTTCTGCACGTATTTTTATAAGATGCGTAGATAATGTTAAATTGTTTGCAATCTTGACAGTGTAAAAACTAAAAAACGATTATAACTGAAGAAACGAATATATGAAAAGATGCAAATTTCAGAAATCGTATCGTAAGAGATAAGAGGGAGACCTGTGAATATGAGAAGCTGTAGAATGAGAATGGAGAGCAGTAGAAGATTTGATGCCATGAGATGTGTTTGTGTAATTTGCCTTTGATATCAAACCCTATATATACTACTTCCGCAGCAGACTATTAACGTCAAGAATACCGAGCAAACAGCAACGCATCGTTTAATTTACACAGAGTAATTCTCAAAAGCTGTCCCATAAATTTGTCTATGATATGAAGTCGATCCAATGTGACATTATAAGAAAACAATTGACACTACACAAAGAAAAAAGAATGAGTCGATAATCAGTAATAACAGCTAGAGTAACGCAACCATAAGCACGTTTAATTGGTGAAAGTGAAAGCTTGCTGTCACAAATGAAACTCGTCTAACCTGAGCTGAGATGTCAGTCAGTTCAGTAAATGGCACGCCTTCCGTCTCACAATACTGGTGTTATTGAAATGGCTGCTGAACCCTCCTCCGAAAGACTCAATCGCCGGAGCATTTACCACTTCCTTCTCGTTATTACCTGTAGTTTTTGTTCCGGCATATTGTTATACGGTGTTAATCAACATATACAGCTGAAGATATAAAGGAAACATTAACTTAGTTATTATATAAAAGCAACAGTGCCTAAGAATAAATGTTTTCCTGATGTGGTTGTTTGTGTAATTGAAGAGCTTGTCATCACCTCACTAAAACCCATTTTTTAGGAAATTCAAACTCAAACTACTTACTAAAAGAAACTTTTTTAGACCAGACTAAGCGAAAAGGCATATTCAAGTTTTTCATAGCCAAACACTCAAAATTAATACTTCTAAATACAAAATAAATAGATAAACTTGTTACCTAATAGTTAAAGGGTTTTTGGAATAGCTTTTTTATTTCAAGAAGAAATCAACTTTAGACTATATTGATCATCCAAGCTGATTTAGATAATTTGCATTTCTTTGGACATTATAAGTAATTTTCAGTTAGCAGGTTGGAAATGCACATTCGAAAGTACTTATTTACGATAAAACTTAATTAAAAAAAATGTTGTACCCGGAAGACTGGGGTGCACAATGGCTCGTAACAGATCGAGCAATCCAATACGTCGGGATCAGTTGGCACCAACTGCAATGCTCCATTTGCATTACCATTATCCTCATTTCCAAACACCTCATCAATCTCTGCTGCCTCCACTTCATTATAGCAGGAAATCTTTATAGCATGTCTTACTTTCCAATATCAATCTTCAAAAAAACCCAATCCCAGCTCTGCATGTCAAGAATAAAACAAACCAAAGCTTGGTTATACTCTACATATGATACAATCAAGAAAATTTTACAATAGAGATAGAATTCAAGTGAGAAAGGAAGAAAAGAAAAAATGAAATTTGTACCATCTTAGATGCCAATAGCTCCAATTGGGAAAGAACATCTCCTAAATTGGACAAAGTATCATCAGGAACTCTAGCTAATTTGTATGTTGTCATCCCGACATTGTTACAACAGCCACTGAGTTGCTTCAGTAGAAGTACATAGAGTTCTTTCATAGACACAACACCATCAGAAAATGGACACTTTGCGAAGCATGGTTACACAGCACGCACATAGTCTTTCAATGGTTCTTCAAAATTCGTTAAAAGATGGTGGGCCTTAAGAATAGAGAAAATTAAAAGATAGTGAGATACAGCATAAGTATTCAAAGATTTACATATTTGTCTATACTTTCTTATGGTTTTCATAAGCTTAAAATTATGTTTAATCATCTTAAAATAATGTAGACATAATAATAGAATAGTACATAAATAGAAACTGACTTCTCTTTGGAGCTTGATTGACAGTATCTCTGATTTTGCGCCAAGTTTAGAGAATGTGTTCCCAAGAGAATCTCCTTCACAAGCACCAAGGTGTTTGATTGCCTTGCCAAACTCTCCTATAGATTGCCCTAACTATGTAACAATAATTACACTATTCCAAGACATACTTATTCAACTTTGCTGAAGCAAGAATGTCTGCTAACAACCAGCTAACATTTTTACTAACCCTTCTTCCAGCTTTTTTAAGACTACATGGATAGCCTGCTCAATTCCGAATCATCATCACTCCCACTACCACTATTATGCATATCATGTAATCGTGAATCATTTGATACTACCACCATTATTATACTTTCCAACACTTCATAGGCCCTTGTTTCTTCTCGCTGCAAGATATATAGGATGTCAGTTACATAAACATATTGCACTATGACTTTTATAGTCAAATTCACTACAAAAGTTTATATTTGATATGATCACCATAAAAAAATAGAATATTATTGTGCTGTTCCAATAATTTTTTATAACAAATTAAATTTTTCATAAGAAACTCAAAACTTGTTGATATCCAACATATTTCAGCTCTTAATATGTGTTTATTCAATCACAAAGTCTTCTCCTGGTGGACGCTGCCTACCAAATATGTCATCAAAGTGTATTATGTTGCCTAGTGTTTGTTGTTCCATTTTTATTCTACGGTGTAATCCTACCCTAACTCTGTCCTACAACTTGATCTCTTGTTATAAACATCTGTGCTATAAACTCCAGTTCATGAACTTCTTAACCTCATCGTACATAACCAAGACCGCAACAGCTCCTGTACTCCTAAACATATTTGAAAGGGCCCCTGGATAAAACAACAGAAACACTTCAGTTGTGTTGATTGTTTTCCAGCAATCCAATTTGTTTCTATACATATGTCGGTCAGTTCCTGAGCGGGTCACTTGCTTAAAGATCATTGTAACGATAAGCTTGAGAAGGACCTGTACAAAGTTATAATTATTTGGTTATTTCATAAACTTTAAGATTCTGATCCTCTAAAAACTGTTTACACGCTGTATCAAAAAGCAATAAGCAATCCCATAAATACACATGTTTCGAATATTTACACAAAATTATATTCTTACACGAACAAAAAGAAAGCAGTTGGTGACCTTTTCGGCTTGCTTGGATCCCTCTTCTTTTTAGTTTTATTCACAGTTGGCTCTTTTCGGCTTTCTGTATGTAGCAATGTTGAAATCTGTTAAGTAGGGGCCTTCATACATAACTGAGAGGTAGTCTCACTATTGGGACCCTCCGACCCTGTAACAATAAAATTCAAACTGATTCAGATAATGTAATGCCATTAAGACTTTCAATGGAAACATATGCACATACATGCAGATAAACGTGCCTAAAAGGAGGGCAAGAGACGTAATCTGTAGTACCTTGGTTATATAGCCTAATGAGTTAATATGTAGTACCTTGGTTGTACCTTGGCTTCATGATCCAGAACTACATAAACCGAGCCTCTAAAATTTATGTTCGATGTATAAAACTATAAATTTGTTATACGTAACCAAAACAACACAATCCTACTTTAAACAATTATGATGGCAATTACTTATTTATCACATATAAAACTAAAAAGAAGTAAAACTATTTACCTTGGCATTGTAGTTCTCATCTAGCATGATTTTTCTTGAGTTGATGTACTCCTGAAAAGTAGTGGTTTTTTAGGTATATGATGACTTCTAGAGAATGATGCTCATCAATATATACCCTTTAAACAATATATTAGCATGCATGAACACAAATTCATCATCATAGTTTTGAGGGAAAATAGATACCTTTTTTTATCTGTAAAAAACTAAAAAAAGGCGAAACAAAGGTTAATACATGGGGAAAAAAATCAAATGAAGGAGACTCATGCCGTGGGTTTTAGTAGGATTTCTGTGATTTAGTGAATGATGTGAATAGGTTAACATATAATTTAAGCTATAATTAAGGAATAAATATGTTTTATAAAATTTGTGTCATCCAATACAATTATAGTCATTTATAAATTATGATATGCAACATAATTATCAAAATAACTTGTTGCCTAAGTGGTAAACACACAAGTTATTTATCTAAATAACCAAGGTTCAATCCTTGCAAGGCTCCTTTTTTATAAATAATTTTCAAAAACATTGCATAAACATCCGAAATTTATAAAAATAATTATTAAAAATCATGAAAAATCCGAAATTTCCAAAATTTATAAAAATAATTATTAAAAATCATGAAAAATCCGAAATTTATAAAAATAAATATTAAAAATCAGAAATTTAGAATTATTGCTTAGGTGGAATTAAAAATTGCTTAGTTGGACAACAAATGCTTATATGGCATTGAGGTGGCATTGAGTTGGCATTGAGGTGGCATTAATGCCAAATGCCTCCGGTTATATATAATATAGATATATATATATATATATATATATATATATATATATATATATATATATATATATATATATATATATATATATATATATATATATATATATATATATTTGGAACATTCGAACAACATCTAAAATCCCGTGTCATTCTTTGAATGACAGCACAAAGATCGTAGATATTATCGAATGGAGAAAAAAAATCATGACAAAAAGACAATATTTTTTGAAAATTTTCAAGATTTTCAAATTTTTTATGGATTTTTTGAAAGTTTTATATTTTTCTATTTGCTTTTTGAATAAAATATTTACAAGAGATGGATGAAGAAAGACCTTTACTCCTCGTTTTCCTCTTGAAGACGTTTGAGTGTTTCTGGTTGTAGACTCTTTAGACCAAGTCGTGGGAGGATAAACTCAAAACGTTCTCTAGGAAGAGCTTTGGTGAAGATGTCTGCTAACTGATATTCAGTCCTCACAAAATAGAGTTCCACCACACCGTTTTCTACTTGCTCCCTTATGAAATGATGTCGAATGTCGATGTGCTTTGCTCTTGAGTGTTGTATGTTGTTGCATGAGAGAGCAATAGCACTTTTATTATCACAGTACAGAGGGATTTTTTTGAATTCAAAGCCACAGTCAGATAATTGAGATCTCATCCATAGGATTTGAGCACAACAAGATGACATGGCTATGTATTCAGCCTCTGTAGAGGAAATAGAAGTACTCATTTGCTTCTTTGAAGACCAGCTCACAAGCTTATCACCCAAAAACTGGGCACCTCCAGACGTACTTCGACGTGTATCTTGACATCCTGCATGATCAACATCTGCATAGGCTGTTAGTGACATACCGGTGTCCTTCGGGTACCAAAGTCCCATATTGATGGTTCCTTGGAGATACCGAAAGACCCGTTTAACCACTTCAAGGTGCTTTTTGGTAGGCTTAGCTTGATATCTAGCACACATGCAAACAGCGAACAAAATGTCTGGTCTACTGGCTGTGAGGTACATCAGGGATCCAATCATACTACGATATTTAGTTTGGTCTACCATGATCCCTGAGTGGTCCTCATCCAGTTTAGTACGCTCTATCATGGGAGTGTCAACAGGGTCACAAGAATCAAATCCAAATTTTTTTAAAATCTCATTTGCATATTTAGATTGATTTATAAATATGCCTCCGGGACTTTGTGAAATTTGTAATCCCAAGAAAAATGACATTTGTCCCATCATTGACATTTGAAATTTGGAACCCATTTCATTAGAAAAATGGTCACATTCATTGGGGTCAGTCGAGGCAAAAATAATATCATCAACATATATTTGAACGTGAATTAAATGTTTGCCTGACCTTCTGGTGAACAATGTCGGATCAACTTCTCCTTTGCTGAATCCAGTGGATAGAAGAAACTTTGATAGCGTATCATACCAAGCCCTTGGAGCTTGCTTCAAGCCATAAAGAGCCTTCTTCAAACGATAGACGTGAGTAGGATGCTCTGGATTCACAAAGCCTTCAGGTTGGCTGACGTATACGACTTCTTTAAGATCTCCGTTAAGAAAAGCCGTCTTTACATCCATCTGATATACTACCATGTTCTTACTTGCAGCATTAGCCAAGAATATTCTGATTGCCTCGATACGAGCAACTGGAGCAAATGATTCTTCAAAGTCAATACCCTCCTCTTGACGGTATCCTTTTGCAACCAATCGAGCCTTGTTCTTTAACACATCACTATGCTCATCAAGTTTTACTTTGAAGATCCACTTTAGAGCAATGATCATTGCCCAATCTGGAGCAGGTACTAATTCCCATACATCTAGTCTATCAAACTCATGAATTTCTTCTTGCATGGCATTGAACCAGCTGTCTTTATTCATGGCAGTTTTCACGTCTTTTGGTTCGATCTTAGAGAGTACGGAGTTGAAGAAGCACCATAAGGCATCGGTTGCAAGTTGTTTCCGTGTGGATACTGGTCGAGAGAGGTTTCCAATGATGTTGTCCAATGGATGATCATGTGTCCATTTTCTAAGATGGTCATGTGGTTGTTGTTGAGGAACTGAAGTAGCAGAGTTGATATCTCCTGAAGAAGATGGTTTTGATGATGACTCAGGAGCAAATATGTTTTCAAAGGGTTCATCTTCTGGAGGAGCAAAAGGGTTTTCATCATTTGTAACAGCAGCAACATTTCCATTGTGTACACTCGATGATTGATGATTTGTTGATGAGACATCGTGATCAGCAGCAGGCGCTTCTTGACTTAATGACATTGAGACTGAAGGGTTAACTTCATTGACAGGGATAGAGGCAGCCTCTGTTGATGGAACTGACATATCATTAGCACTTGGTTCATAGTGTTCATCAAACATTGGATCAAATAATTTCTTCAAATCATCTTTTGAAGGAGGTACATAAGGAGTTGCTGGTGAGGGATTAGAAACAAGAGTAGAAATGATAGGACTACTTGATAAAGGTTGAAATGTGGGTCCAGAACTGGATTGTCCTGGAGCCATTTGACCGGTCAGCTCATCGAACGTAACGTGAATTGTTTCCATGATATTTCGGGTTCTCTTGTTGTAGATTCGGTATCCCCTTCTGTTTGGTGCATAACCTACAAATACTCCAATGTCCGCTTTAGCTTTTAGTTTACCTAAATCTTGACCGTCATTGGTTGGGTAACATAAAGCACCAAACACACGAAGGTAGGATAGACCAGGTTTTCGTTTATGGACAAGTTCATATGGAGTTTTTCCATGAGAGGTGTGAATAAGGGAACGATTTTGGGTGTAGCAAGCAGTGGCAATGGCTTCAGCCCATAGAAACATTGGAACCTTTGAATAAATTAGCATTGTTCTTGCAGCTTCCACAAGAGTTCGATTTCGTCTTTCAACTACACCGTTCTGTTGAGGAGTTCGTGGAACACTTCTTTGATGACTGATTTCAACACTTTCATAAAACTGAATTAAGTCTTTGTTAACAAACTCTGTGCCATTTTCTGTTCGAAAAATTCTAACAATATTGTTGAGTCGAACCTGAAGCTGTTTGATAAGTTTGATGATGACATCTGGAGTTTTATCCTTTGTCCTCAAAAACTTCACCCAAGTAAATCGAGAGTAGTCATCAACAACTACTAGAATGTATTTCTTCCCATTTATCGTTTGCACTCTCATTGGTCTGCACAGATCCATATGAAGGGTATGAAGAACTTCTATTATTGAGTTTGTGGGTTTTGGTCTGTGGGCATATTTTGTGCTTTTTCCCAATTGGCAAGCTGAAAAAAGACGATCTTTTTCATACTTTAATCTGGGTAATCCTCTTACTAAGTCCTTTCTGGAAAGATTGTTTATTGTACCAAAGTTCAAGTGATTGAGACGACGGTGCCATAGCCATGACTTAGTTTTGGAAGCCTTTGACAACAAGCAGATGGGTGAAGATTTCATCATATCTTCGATAGAGATGGTGTATAGGTTCGAACCACGAGTTCCTCTGAGAAGTTCCACACCATCAAGTTCTCTAACAAAGCAAGTATGTTTTCTGAAGGCCACTTCTAAATCTGAGTCACAGAATTGTCCGACAGAAAATAGATTATGTCCAAGACCTTCAACATAATATACCCTGGAAATCACACTATCTCCAACCACGTAATCTCCATAACCCATAATAGCACCAAAATGATCGTTTCCGAATCTCACAGTTCCGATGAATTTACTCACGAAGTTCATGAGCCGTGACCGGTCTCCAGTCATATGCTTGGAACAACCTGAGTCCAGGTACCACAGAACGATTTGAACGATCTGAAGTTGAACACAGACAAGAATGGATAACGGGATAATTGGGATCCCCATGCAAGAATGGGTTCCAATCGGTTAGTAACAGTAATTGGAGCACCCACATCAGAAGTAGAAACAATGGACTCATTAGAAATAGATGCAGTGCTAGTGTTCATATTTGACCCATTCAAAGTATGTTCACTTCTTAAGGGAATAGTTCTACCAGTAGGCATCCATTTTCTAGTGGGCATTGACTTCGAAAATTTAGGGCACAGCACATTAATCTTATGGCCAGTAGTTATCCATTGATAACCTATATTACTAAATTTCCTTCCTGTGGGTTTCCACTGTTTTCTAACTTTCGTACGCCTTTGCCTTTTTGCCTTTTTAGCTTGAATTTTAACATTAACAATTTTAGCTGGGCATTTAACAACATTAGACAAATAATTCACACCACATTTAAGATTAGTAACAGAAACCACGCAATCATCATTACATGTTTTGCCAAAAGTAGCAGAATTCGCATTAATTACAGTACGCTTAGAGCTAACACTAGAATCAACACGATTCGTCTTATTCAAATTCTCCCCAAGGTGATCTTCTACTTTCTTCCACTGAACATTCCGAGCATGCAAGGTCCTATCATTCTTTGTGTTGCCTTGAGGCTTTGACCCGCTTGCTTTGGTGTCACTTCTTACTCCTGTAGAGGGAATTGGAACATTAGTTGGTTTTGCTACTTTTTGCATTCCTGAACTAGAAGTGCAGGGATCTGAACTACTTGAAGGCACATTAGTGTTCAGTTTCTTAAAACTGGGCATAGAATGGTTTGTATGCTTGGCACTAGGCATAGAACAAGGCATCACAGCTTTTCCTTTTGCACCTAAGGATTTAGGACATGTTGCTATTAAACATTCTAGCAGCTCTTGAGATCGTTTGGCTTGAATGCACGCAAACCTAATTTCACTGTCAAGAGGCTTATTTATAAAATCCTCTTCCACAATCTCACGGAGACATTCTAGACTATCCTTAAGGTGAGCACAATAGTTGTGAAACACAGGTTCATTATTCCTAAGATGAGGAGGAATGTATTTAACAGTCACAGTATATTTGCAGTCTGTAAAACCCGAAAATCTAAGACACGTAATAAGACTATTTTACCCTTGAAATCGAAAATTATAAAATACGTAAAATACGTTTATGTTCATTTAACGAAATTTAAAACTTAACCTATCTATAATTAAAACTTAACGAATATGTGTACGTGATCGACATGGTACGACGAAGATTAAACGTCTCGCGTAATTAGTTGGGCCGTTCGTTTGGTGGATTGGACTCAAGCCGAGAGCCCAAGATGGGTGTTTGTTTGTTCGTTTGGATCAAGAGGCCGAAGCCCACACACCTTCTCAAAGCCCTAGAACCGAAATTTTCACCACCTATATATAAAAACTCATAAACATAATTTGGAACCCTAGTTTTGCCTCTCTCTTTTTCTTTTCTATTCGGCCGAGAGCTACAACTCCCTTGGTGTCGAGACCTTGTGTCCAACGAGCTAAGGTATACACGTATTCTTCTCATCTCACTTTGATACGCCTAATGTTATTATATATTGTAACATGTTTGTTTTGAATCGAATCTTGTGTTTTGGTCGAACCGTATGAAAACAAAAACAACAAATATGAATCGGACCTTATAAGAATTAAGAGAACATGTATTATATATGTATTGTTTGAATCGGATCATAGGTATGTCGAGCACAAGAGAACCGAACCACATATATAAATGTTATCATGCCTAATAAATTCGAAACCCTAATTGGAATGGAACCCTAAGTGTAATTAATGGTTTAAACATGTGATTATATGGTCTTTAATAAACCCTAAAACTGGACAGCATCATATGTCGAATTTGTGTGTGTTATAAATCCAATTTTATAAGTGCAATAATCTGGGTTTTTGTGGGAAAAGTTTATTTTATGTCTTAGTTAAGTTTTCCAAGTGGTTTGGTCGAATTTGGAGTTGTCTAAGTCGTATTTTTGAATTTTACAAGATCAAGTGTCAAAGCTGAGAAAACGGGTCTGAAATTTGGTTGGATTGTTTGATTTTTCATTTTCAAACCATAATGAATTGGGAGCTCTCCTTTTACAGGAGTGATATTTATGACATAAATGAATTTCTGGGAGTTCTGGGGATTTTTCCAAGGTGTCTAAACAGGTCCAATAAGCATAAACTTTTAAGGTGTATTTTCTGATCACTTTCTGGATAGGTCTGGACTTGTGATTTTCCATAGGCCATTTAGCATGGAAATAGAACCCACCAATTTTTGGAGAGTCTCTTAACTCATATGGGAACCCCTGGGATTTTGCTTGATTTCATTTGAGCTAAGTAAGTATTTTATAAAAATCGCTAAAGTCTGGTCCGAATATGAGTTTAAGAAACTGAAAGATAAAATATGATATCAATAGGTAACACACTTACAAATGCATAAGAAGCTTATAAAAGGAGCTAATAAGTATTATACTAATCGTAATCCGTGTAGATTCATTGAAGAAGACGTGGCTTCGTATCTTCGTGTTCACTCATTCGTTTGCTTTCCTCTCATTTGCTTTAAGGTACATATATTCTGACCTTTTCAGTAAAGGTCTCTCATGACGTTTTCTTTCCGTTAGCTTTTCTATTTCAATTAATAGGATTCCCTATGCCATTGCTATAATTCCATTCTGTTTATGTGAATATCTGTTTGCCTGAACTTCTATTTGTTGAACCTTGCTATGTTAATTATGAACTTCTAATTATGAATGTACGATTTGTGACTGTGATATGGATTTCTGACCCCTGAATATTTGAATATGAACCTTATATGAACTATATGATATGTTAACTGTTGACCTTGTGTTGATTATGATCTATGTCAGTTTTGACATTCTAATTTGACCTAAGTTAGTTTGACACCCGAGCCAAAATAATAACTAGTCATGGGGGTTCCATGTCCGTGTCAGTGATGCACCTCTGACATGACTCTAGGGCAGTAGAGTGAAGTTCTGCCACGTCCCTTATATGTTATCTGTTATGAGCTCAAGTTATATTATATGACCAATGTATGTTTGTGGGGCGTATGGATGCATCCTAGATCTGATCTGTTATCTGAGATGATTTGTCTAGTGAATGATGTCATGTGCAATACGCGTCTTCACAACTTCTGGGAGCTAGCTACTCCAAATTATTTTCTAAGATTGTTTCTATATAGTTATGATGTTTTTGATTTGATATGTTCTGGGCTCGTGGTAGTTAACTAAATCTTTATCTGTTATTTCTATGATAAGTATTCTGATTTTGTTTCGGTATGTTCAAGTGTTTATGATTATGTGCAAGGCTTATTATATGCTATTATATGTGTTTATGCTTTTGTATGTTTATGTGACTACCGTCTGCTATGCTAAGATATGATTAATATGTTTAAATATGATTCGCATGCTGTCATCTGATGTTATGTTAGTTTATCGTTATGTGGATACGTTGATCTGCCAGATGAATGTGCTAGTAGTAAAAGTAAGTATCCTGAAAGTTTAGTATGCATGATTTGCTCAGTTAATTCTGTGAACTTTGATTATACGTTAGTGTATCTATATGCTTATGTTTGATCTGCCATGTTAAACTCTGTTTATATTAAGGTTTGATCTGAGAACTGGTTTAGCTTATGATATTTGTTCTGATAATTGCTAATGGCTATGATATGTCTTTTGCTTATTTAGTTATAGTTGTCTACTGTGTTTTCTATCTGTATGTGTGACTGCCATGTTTTGACTGTTGTTAGTACTTCCGATGTTATGATACTTGTTATGTTTTCATCTAAGGCTTTTAATCTGTGCCATTGCCATGCTCACTTATTAATTAATTGCTTTCGCTTTCCTGTAGATATCTGTTTGGCTTGCATGTCTTTTGACTTCCTGATTTGATTGTATGACATATATGTTGTATGAATGCTATGATTATTTTTAGAGAGTGTTTCCGTTCGCCTTTAGATATTCTGTTTGGCTTATATGAGCTTTACTATCTGAATGCATTGAATGTCTGGTTATTTTGATGTGTTTGAGTACGTGCCATCAATGTGTTATGTGTTGTTCTTGATTGCTATTTGTTCTTCCGGATTTCTGTATATTTGTGTTTCTGCAAAATCCTTAATGATTCATTATCCTCGTTCCGTTATGATTTTGTTATTCGTTTCTTTGTTTCAATTCGTATTTATGTTTTGTTTAGTTTTCGTTTTTGTTATATCTGTTCACTGGGCTTTGTAAGCTCAGCCGCATTTTCTTTTCCTGCGGCAGGTATTAAGCGTTCAAGATGAGCTTATGGGATAGCTGATCTGGGTTGAGAGTAGAGATGAGAGCAAGATTTGACCATAGAGATCTTAGATTTATTTTGAAGTTTAGCTATTTATGTTTTCTTTTTGAATATTTTGTAAAGGCTTTCGCTATTGTATAGTATTTAAAGTTCTGATATGAAACCGTATTTGCGATATCTTTACCCTTGTCGGGTTGGGGTGTTACACAGTCTGAGGATGACTTTGATGCAACATTCTTATTAAAAACAAGTGGCAGTTTCCCTATTTCCTGACTCCTCAGATTTTCAATTTCTTTTTGTAAAGACGTTATTTTTTCGTTGTTTTTGTCACGAGTGACTTTCATTGAATCATATAACTCTTTAAAGTGTCGTTTAACTTTTTCATTTTCTTCTAGAAAACTTTCATTTTCCTTTTGTAAAGCATTAACTAAGTTTTGAAGATGAAAAGTTTGAGAATACTGAAAATCTAAAGGAGGAGGCATTTGGGAGCCAGTCACATTGTTCTTTTCACCCTTTAATTGAGAGATTTGGGCTTTTAACTTTCTGATCATGTTACAATGAGCTTGAATCTGCTCGTCACATTTTTTATCTGAAAAACGGCATCAAACTCTGGAACATCTGAGGATGTCTTGATATTTGAGGTTTTGACATTTTCTTTAAGATGTTGATATTTTAGTTGTAAATCAAAATGTTCAACTTCTAGTTTAGAAAGATGTTTTACCAAATTATCGTGATCATCCTGATCAATTTTCTCACTTAGTTATGAGTTTTTGTTTTCAAGCTCAATGACACGATCATGGGAAACTTTCAATGCAATAGATAATTCATGAAATCGAGAAGCAGTAATAGAGTGCTTAGTAACAGTATAAAACACATCTTGAGCAACACAACTCGAAATCAAATTCTCATTTAAGATGTGCAAGTTCTTCGTTTCAACTTCATTATATTTGAGTTCCTGTTCATAATCATTGACTTCAACTATCATTGCATCAAATTCCTTTTACATTTCTTTAATATCTGAATTTATCCCTTTTTGAAGACTCTCAAATTGACCTTTTAATTGTTTGAAGAAAGGCATGACCTCAGTTAAATAACATTCTTTAGTTTGCTCAAAACCCCTTTCCCCTTCAGTTATCCCTGCAGGTGTGATTCTCTTCTTACATATTTTCTCAAAATCAACAAACAGTTGATAAACAACATACATGCTGATTAAGGTCTTGCTATTAGTGGCAATAGATCTAGGAACTAGATGCATTGGTGTATTTGGAGGATACACAGTAGCTGCAGGCATTTTCCTAAGGGGAGTGTTTGTTTCAACAAGTACATTAACTTTTAGCTTATCCATATCTTTCTTCCAAAAGATCTGTTCTGGGGTTAATTGAGTTTGAGACTTAAACATGTTCAAGGATATTTTCCTTAGTATAATCATGGGGTTTGATCGTTATGTTATTCTCTTTACACGCAGGATCGTTAAGCTTCTTATTCATTTTCTCCCTAGATGCATCATCTAGTTTTCTATCTTCCTCAGTGCACTCAATGCAACTAGGTTTCTGTCTAGGTTTAATAATCTCATTGCCATCATAGATTACATTTTGAGCAGCTTTTGCTATCTTACCATACTCAGGATTGGATTCCTTTATAATGGGGGTACTATGCTTATCGCTGAGAACTCTATGCTTAGTGATCATGTGAGTAGTCTGAATGGTATTCCCTTGTACGTAAAACTTATTTTCAAGCTTGTTTTTCAAGGTTTATCGATTAGAAAAATCATTCAAAAGTTTTGATTCCTTAGCACTGAATTCTTTCTTAAGCATTTTAACATTTTGTTGAAGTTCTTGTTTTTGCTTAGCAGTTTTAGAAAGCTTTTCTTGTAAGGAGTTTAACTCTTGTTTTAATACTTCTTCTCTAAACTTACTTTTTCTAATAGTTGTACGCATTTGGTCATCCATTTCCTTCTCACGGGTGGTTAACTCAAACTTAGCACGTTGTTCATAAATAGCTACTTGTTCTTTATAGGCATTCAGTTCAGAGATAACAGAATCATCAGGGGCACATGCAGTGTATTCATAAAAAACATAGTCATCATTGACTGCAGAAGATGCATCACTTGGTGCAGTCTCACTTTCACTTTGTTTCACATATTGATCATATGGAACAACATTGATATTACCCATATTTTCAATATCTAACTCAAAAGTTTCAGTTGATTGTACTTTGCCATGTATCTTTTGCTCATCAACATCATCGTATAGTTTTAATACCTCTGAGATGATTGATTCTTTGGATGGACCAGCTTGTTGTGGTGAGGGGACCTTTGGAGAGACCATTGGAGAAATGCTAGCCATGAAAATAGTCTGTGCAGTAGGTTCATCATCAACGTCAGAGTCGTATGCATCACAGTCGGCAACTTGAAAGGCATTCTGATGATTATGACCTATCTCCTGAATTGGCTGCTCATCCACATCTACATCATAGGTCTTGGCATTGCCCTCAGCAAGAAACAACAGCTCCTCTTCATCCAACACAACTCCATTATCCTGAGCTTGCACAAGTAACATCTTGTCTTTGAAGTACTCTGCATTTTGAGGGCGTTTTGGAGAAGTGCAGTTCCTTGCTATGTGTCCATCACCACCACGGTTGTAGCACTTAATTGGCTTAGCTTGACCCTGATTTGGATTCCTTCCACGATTCTGATTTGTCACATATCCTCTACCAACTCCACCTCTTCCCTGTTCATACTGCCTTTCTTGAACTGGTTGCACCATGACCTTCCCATCTCTGACAGTAGCTTGATTGTGTGGGTTGGATGCTGTTCTGAGGTTATTGTTGGTGTGTGGGAGAGAGTTCATGTTTTGACTAACCATGAGAGACAGTTGATTGATGAGGTTTTCCATGAATGTGTTTAGGTCAGGAGGCTTATATGCTGGATCAGGGATGAGCTTGTAATTACCATTACCCATGGGTATGACTTGAGAAGCTTTGGTGGTAATTCCAACATTAGTGTAAAAAGTTGTTGAATCATTTGATGAACTTGTTTCTCCCTGGTTGGTTTTGAACTGTTCAAGAATCCTTTTTTCAAACATAGCATGTCTCTCATTCTGAAGAAGGAATGCATAAAGTTGCTCATAGTTGGTGTTCTTCAATCCTTTGGTTAGCTTCACAGAGGTGACAAACTTATGCCATTCGGGATTCATGTTGTTCACAAACTTTTAGTTCAGCTGAATGTTTGGCATGGTCATTTTGATGTTCCTCATATCATTTACAAGCTTGTGGAATCTCACGTAATACTCATAGACACTTTCTTCTGGCTTCATCTTAAAATGCTCAAATTCATCATACAGCTGTGATTCTCTGTCTTCCTTGGTTAATTCAGAACCTGAGAGAAGTATCTTGAAATTATCCCAAACTGCCTTGGCTTCAGTGTTGTGATTGATAAGCTTGTAGATGTCTTTTAGAAGACCCTGAAGTATAATGTTAGAAGCCCTGATGTCAGCATCGAATCTCTTTTTCTCCTTATCATTGAGCTCATCATACGTCTTTGGTCTGTCAATTCCATAGATCATTGTTCCATCTGCAGCTGTATCAATTAAGTCTCTTGTAGTCTCAATCTGATAAGGTCCTTCATCAATAGACTTGAGAATGTTGACCGCGTTTTCTTTTCCAAGACAGTACAATCTGATTCGTTGTGCCCAAGAGTCGTAGTCAGTTCTGTCAAGCATGGGTGGACGAGTATCTGAACCAGCTGCTTGAACATCCTCAACAACAGTGGAGATGATTGTAGGTACGTTGGTAGACATGTTAACAGATTACACGAGATTTTATAACTCTATGATTAAACTTGGAAATAGATTCTTTCACGGGATTTTACTAAATCAAGAGAAAACCGTATTACAAACAAAAATCAACCAAGTCGCTACGAATTCTTGAACCAAGTCGCTACACAGTCAAGTCGCTAAAGAGCAACTCGCTAAGGTCCAAGTCGCTAACACCAAGTCGCTAAGCACCAAGTCGCTAGACACAATTAAGTTGCTAAAGAACAACTCGCTAAGATCCAAGTCGCTAGTATCAAGTCGCTAACAATTTACACTACAACTGGCTAACAATTTCTGAAGCAAGTCGCTAACCTCACCAAGTCGCTAGCCGTAGTGGAGAATCCACTAACTTGTACTATTTGTCGGCTTGTCCCAATAGACAAGTCGCTAGGCGCAAGTCGCAAACAACTAACACTGTAACTCGATAACTTTTACTGAAGCAAGTCGCTATGATGAAAAATACTACTAGAACCAAGTCGCTAGCAAGAAAAACTTCAAAAACACACTTTTCAATCCAAAACAAGCTCAACCACAGTGATTCAAGCTTACAAAATCAAAACCCAAGCACATACAATGATTCTAAACACAAAAGTACACCCAAAATTCAAACTTTAACACTAGAAATGATCCAAATGATGCAAAAACCACTAAACTTTTTCAACCTCAAAAACGATCTAAAACCACTAGAAATCCAAGTATATGTAAGATAGATAATCAAACCATGGCTCTTGATACCATTTGTAACATATTGGATTTCACAAACACACTAAACCAATAATCAAAAGGGCGTATACAAGAGGTTTTAGAGAGAGAAAGTTAGAGGTTGGGAACTTTAGTGAGAGAAAGAAAAATCTTATTATGAGCTCCAACTCTCTACCTTGGGAGGTAGAGAGTATTTATAGTTCTTACATAAGTCGCCACCTACGGGCTGTGGATCAGGCATACAGTGGGTAAAGACCCGTCCATCCTCCACGGTGTTACATAACTAAATACTACTAAACATTAAATAATCTACGACTACGAGCTTTCTAACGATTACATATTCTTGAGGTGATCGAGTCTTTAATACCTGGATTTACTAAATCCTAACAACTTCATTAGTGAGTTTCCCAAACTTGACGAACAAAAGGCGTTCGTGAGTGGTTCGTGGGGAATGAGTGAGGAGGAGGACGAAGAAATTTGTCTCATGGAAAATGACTCAAACGAGGTATGTCTTGAATCTCTCTATTATAGTAGCTCATCATTAGATGATGATTCATTGCATCATGAATATGATAAACTTTGCAAAATTAGTCTAAAAGTAATTAACAAAAATAAGATTTTGAAAAACAAAAATGAACGCTTAGAAAAGGAAGTCATCGAGTTAAAAGCAAAATTAAAACGTTTAGAAAAGGGAAGATAGCAAGTGGAGAATGTGAGCTTTGTGTTCAACTTCAAACACTAGTTGACAATCTTGATTCCAAGATTGCTAGAATGAATACTAATACTTTAAATACAATATTAGATAGTGTTAAACATGAAACAATCAAAAGAGGTTAGGTTTCTCGGAACATAATGCATCAACTAGCGAGAATAAAGAAACACAATTCGTCAAAGCAACTGAAAAACAAGCTACTGTAGTCATGGATCCCACGGATCCCTTGAAAAGGGAACCGTCTAATGTAAAACCAGGGATCCGTGGGTCTGTAGATGTAAACAGTAGAAATAATGTGGCTACTTCATCTAGAACCGACTTTGTTATCGTTAACAAGAAGAAACCAACTCACGTTACTGTTAGACAACCACCACCACTAAAACATAATCAAAGTTTCATGATAAACAAAGGTCCATCGTTTTAAAAACCAAACACATTTATAAGGAGACCTAATAATGTTTATCCGAGAAGCAACCACCATCAAATGGGATGGAATCTTAATGTACAAAACGGTTTTCCTTTTCAAAACTTTACACCATGGAATGCATTCTCACCTTTTCCATATATGCCTAACATGAGTGAAATGTATAACACTAATGGACCCATGAACAAATGGGGACCAAAATTTTGAGTTAATTGTTTTTTAGGTGTGCTTAAAGGTCGACCTAGATCTGGATGAATGAATCAAGGATTGCGGGTGCACGAGGCACATGACCGGTAATAAAGACTTGTTTTCCACAGACGAATCCTTCAATGGAGGGAATGTGGTATTTGGTAATAGCAAGAGTGAAATCATCGGTAAAAGTACAATTTCTCACAAATATTTGACCATTAACGATGTGTGTCACGTAGAAAACCTAAACTTCAACCTTCTAAGTATAGGACAAATATGTGATAAAAAGTGTAACGTACTTTTTAGTGAAACCGGTAGTAAAATATTGAAAAACGGTATTACTATAGGATGAGGCATTAGAAAACATGGAGTCTATGTTATTAAAATTGGTAATGAACCTAAAGACAAACTTTGACTTACTTCTATGGATGATACTTCGACCTTATGGCATCGAAGATTGGGTCACGCCAATATGCGACTTCTTCAATTGCTATCATCTAAAGAACTAGTAAGAGATCTACCAAAATTAAAGTACGAACATCATTTTTGTGATGCTTGTAACGTAGGAAAGCAAGTCCATGCTAGTCACAAAGCTAAAAATATGGTCTCTACTACTAAGTGTCTA
The DNA here is from genome assembly GCA_019973895.1 of Chrysanthemum seticuspe. Classification (NCBI taxonomy): domain Eukaryota; kingdom Viridiplantae; phylum Streptophyta; class Magnoliopsida; order Asterales; family Asteraceae; genus Chrysanthemum; species Chrysanthemum seticuspe. The sequence continues at coordinate 209,831,740 of BPTQ01000005.1, forward strand.
GAACTACTTCAAATGGATTTATTTGGTCCATCCGCTATTCAAAGTTATGGAGGTAACTACTATACTTTGGTCATAGTGGATGATTACCCTAGGTACACATGGACTAAATTTTTAAAGAATAAAACTGAAACGTTCGATTACTTTGAAATATTAAGTAAGAAAATCCAAAGACAATTAGGAAGTCCTATAGTGTCTATTAGAACGGATCATGGTAGGGAATTTGATAATGAAGTGCAATTTGGAGCTTTTTGTGATGCTAATGATATTACTCAAAATTTCTCGGCTCCTCGCACTCCACAATCGAATGGGGTAGCTGAAAGGAAAAATAGAACCCTACAAGAAATGAGTCGCACCATGATAAATGAGCAATCTATTCCTCAAAATTTTTGGTGCAATGACGTTGATACATCAACGTACATACTTAACCGAGTCTTAATTAGACCATTCTTAGGTAAAACTCCATACGAGTTACTTCGAGGCAAAAAGCCTACGTTAAAAGATTTTAGAGTCTTTGGTAGCAAATGTTTTCTACTTAACACTAAAGATTACCTAACTAAATTTGATCCTAAATCAACCGAATGTATCTTCTTAGGTTACTCTCCTAATAGTAAAGCTTATGTTATATTAAATAAAGAAACAATGAAGGTTGAAGAGTCATTAAACGTTAAATTTGATGAAAGTCCACCTAAACCTACCCAACCTCTTGTCGATGACGAGATAATCGAAAGTGAAGCCATAGAAATCAAGGAAAATGTAAACAAAGAAGATGAATAATTAAACAATGAAATCATCAATATTAAAGAGTCTAAAGATCACCCCGTAGATAAGGTCATAGGAAAGTTAAATGAAAGAACCTTAAGATCTCAAGTCCAAAACCAAAGTAGTTTATTTTGTTTTGTCTCAACCATAGAACCTAAAAATACACAAGAAGCCATAAAAGATGAAAGTTGGGTAGTGGCTATGCAAGAAGAGTTAAATCAATTTGTTTCTAACTATGTTTGGACACTTGTCCCTCCACCTAATAACCAAACTATAATAGGAATTAAATGGGTATATAAAAACAAGTTAGATGCAAACGGTGTAGTGTCTAGAAACAAAGCTAGACTCGTTGCCCAAGGGTATAATCAACAAGAAGGCATAGACTTTGATGAGACCTATGCTCCCGTGGCTAGATTAGAGTCTATAAGAATACTTCTTGCTTATGCTTGTGCTAATGATCTTAAGCTTTTTCAAATGGATGTTAAAAGTTCTTTCTAAATGGATTTATTAATGAAGAAGTCTATGTAGCTCAACCTCTGGGCTTTATTGATTTCGAAAAACCTAAACACGTGTACAAACTAAAGAAGGCTCTTTACGGTCTTAAACAAGCCCCAAAAGCTTGGTATGATAGACTCAAATCCTTTTTAATCAAAAACAACTACACCATGGGGTTAGTTGATAATACACTTTTTACTAAGAAAAATGAGTCACATATAATTATTGTTCAAATATACGTGGACGATATTATATTCGGATCGACTTGTCAAGACATGTGTAATGATTTCTCAAAAATCATAAATGATGAGTTTGAAATGAGTATGATGGGAGAACTAAGTTTCTTTCTTGGTCTACAAATCAAACAACTAGAAGATGGTATCTTCTTTAATCAATCCAAATACATAAAAGAAATGTTAAAGAAATTTGGTTTAGAAGAATCAAACCCCTTAAGAACACCAATGTCATCAGACACTAAACTTACAAAAGATGAAGACGGTGAATCCATTGATAACACAAAATACCGTGGCATGATTGGTAGTCTTCTTTATCTTACGGCTAGTCGGCCGAATATCATGTTTAGTGTTTGTCTACGTGCTAAGTTTCAAGAAAACCCTAAAACATCACATCTAGAAGTGGTCAAAAGAATATTTAGATACATTAAGGGTACGACTCAATTGGGATTATGGTATCCTAAAGGAACGGGGGTAGAAATTATTGTATATGCGGATTCTGACCATGCAGGTGATTATGTTGACCGTAAGAGTACAAGTGGTGTATGTACTTTTATGGGATGTTGCTTAACATCTTGGCTCTTGAAGAAGAAAACGGCATTGGCCATATCAACAACCGAAACCGAATATGTCTCCGCCAGCAAAGCATGCCAACAAGCACTATTGATGAAACAAGCGTTAGTTGACTACGACATTCATCTAAGTGACATAGCCATTCTATGCGACAACAAAAGGCGCTATTGACTTAAGCAAGAATCCGGTGTTGCACTCTCGCACCAAGCATATAGAGATCCGTCATCACTTCCTAAGAGACAATGTTCAAAAGGGGAACATTTCTATTGAGAAGGTAGCATCCGAAGACAACATAGGCGAAGTCCTCACCAAACCGTTGAAGCGGGAACAAGTCAACTTACTTCATCTTGGTCTCGGTCTCATGGAACAATCTTCGTAATTAGTTTCTCAACTCTACAAGGTATGTAAACATTAGCCTTACCTTCTTTTCTAAGTCTAGGATCTCTATTTCACACACAACTCACAAACAATACGGGAATTTTCAAAACTCAAGGTAAATTCTATTTACAACATGTAATTTCATATCTATTTTTATTAACTAAAGATAAACTTATCCTTTAAACAAGAAATTTTTCGAAATGCTTTCTAAAAAGATACTTCTTCTCGTATCATTTTCCTAAAAACTATTTCTCACGTCTAGGACAAACCTTTTTCATTATTAATACAAAGTAAAAACTCGTTTTTCATTGCATCTCATGTCTTTTGAATGTTAAAGGGAATACATAACTAATATGTGTTTTCGGGTACATTCATTTAAGCAACAATGAACTAAGGAGCGCTTGGGTTATCTCACATAATAATATATTTTTTCACTTCTAGTTCATTTTCTTTTTAGGAATCGAGATAACCGCAACTCCAAATGGTTTGCATATAGGCACACACTAGGCAAAAATGTTTCCAAAAGTTAAAAATTTGAGCTGCATGAGTCACCAGTACCACGGATCCTAGCATTAACGCTGGACGGTTCCCTCAAGGGAAGGATCCGTGGGAACCGTGGGACAGAAGCTGAATTTCTCTTCTATTTTTCTCACTTTGGTTATAAACCTTCATGTTTTCAACATTTTACCTCCTTCACTAATGAGTATGTTACTTAATGCTTGTGTTCTTATGATCACATGCCTTAAATTCATATCTAATCATTAGATTTTAATCCACATTTTGGGTCAAGCATTCATTACAATGCACTATTTTCTCTATAAATAAGGTTTTCAAAATGCTTGCATATCCATCACTCTCAACCTCACAAACAATCATCATCATGTTATCCAAAAGATCTTCAAACCTTGATGAATCACTTAGTGCAAACAATCCTATTCAAGAAATCCAAAACTTTACCCTACCACCATCCGTAGTACCGCCACCCAAATCTAGAAAAACCGCACGGATTAGCATTTGGCCTTGTTGTTTAGCCAAACCATTGTCAAGAAGTTCATCACCAACTACTCATTCACCACCAAATGATTCCATAATAGCACCTCCATCATATCCAACAATTACATCCCCACCATCACCTATCAAGTTTCCACCTAAGATCACCATATCAGAACTTCTTCAAACTCCAAAAACAACCCCACTACCCGTATCTAGTCCACCACCTACATCACTTCAACAAACTTCCAATCCAAAAGAACTAGTATTTTTAACACCACCCACATCTCTAAACACACTATACAAAGATCTTGCAACTTCACCACCTTTAGCTCCCATTATCTTACAACAACATCTAGGTTCATATATTCCACCACTTACCAACATAATGGACTTTGATCTATATTTTCCAACTTTTCCACCACATATTCCGCCTTCCACAAATCAAATTTACCAGGATACCATCCACACACAATACCCACATCATTTACATTGTGAACATTGCCAATCCACTAGGGAACTTGCAATGGAAATAAGGGACGAGATGCGATTCATACTTCACCACATCCTTGATCGCATCAACATCATAACTCACCAAAACTTCCATAATCAACCTTATGCAAGCATGGAAGGAATGATATTACTATTTTCTCTATTTTTTCTTTTGAGTTATTTTAAAGAACAAACCTTGTTCTTAGTTTTTACATGTTTGTATGTGGCCTATATATCACAACACTTTGTCTTTTTATTACAAGACTTTGTTTACATATCTTGGCTCTTCATCTTGTTTCTCATCAATTACAAGATTATATCGCATGTTACTACTAACTTTTTCTTTGTAGGTATTTTATTTTCTCACTTGACGCCCTATTCTAGGGGGAGCTACCGTCAAGGGAGAGTTAGTGCTTCGTGGATGTTACTATTTAGCTTTCTACACTTTATTTCTTCATTAGGTTTGCTTTTTGTTTTGACAAAAAGGGAGAGAAGAAGTAAAACTTATACTTTCAAAACATACATCTAATCTTAAGTTTTACTCATCATAATATTATGTTTTGTCATAAACAAAAAGGGGGAGATTGTTAATACAAATAAATCGTAAAAATGTTTATTCATATTTAGCGATCTGTAACATATTGGATTTCACAAACACATCAAACCATGATCAAATAGGGCGTATACTATGTGATTTTTAGAGAGAGAAAGTTTAGAGGTTTGGGAACTTAGTGAGAGAAAGTAAAAATATTATTATGAGCTCCAACCCTCTACCTTGGGAGGTAGAGGGTATTTATAGTATCTTACATAAACGCCACCTACGGGGCTGTGGATTAGGCATACAGTGGGTAAAGACCCGTCCGTCCTCCACGGTGTTACTTAACTAAATACTATCTAACATTAAATAATTACGACTACGAGCTTTCTAACGATTACATATACTTGAGGTGACCGACACTTTAATAACTGTATTTACTAAATCCTAACAATCTCCCCCTAAGGGAGGTCACCTCAAATTATAATGAATACAAACAGATATAACATTAAGATTGTTCTTGGATTCTTGTTAAAGTTCTTTGCTTTGTAGCTCGTAGTCTTTTATTCTTCATGTTTTGTATGTTTTGTTAATCCAAGTGGAGGTCTTTAACTGATCCACTTGATAATGAGTTTTGAGCCAGCTTTGAGATCATCAACTACCATAAATCTTTGACTCTTCCTGTGTAGTGTTGACATTATGTGATGTTGTGACATTTGGACCGACATGCTCACATTCTGGATCATGATTTCTTTTCATCAGAGTAGCGGAAGCTTTAGTTGATTCATGATATTTGACGCAGCGTAGCAGAAGCATGGAGTGAAACTATCAGAGTCGTTGATGCACATATCATGATTTCTTTAGAAATGAATGTGTTGTGTGAGCATGCGGCTATGGATTGACCTCTCCATTCTGATCAGCTGCAAACGTCGGGTGTACCTGCATACAACAGTTAGCAATAAAGCGTATGAGAGTGTCTTTGATCACTTTCGTTGAATTGAGGTACACGGCCCACGGTTCCCCGTTGATCAGTACAAGTACTGCCTGTGATCAGGTATCATTCCGAAGAATCTCCTTGACAGTGTTTCGCAGTTGCTCTAGCCGTTCTCAAACCGAAACATCTCAAAAAAGACAACACGGAGTGAGTGAACCAGCGAATTGAGATTCACTGATTGATGAAAATGATTTGAAAACAATCGTTTATTGCTTAATAGAAAGTGTTTTGCAATACAACGAAGGTTTTATGGAAAAATCAATTATCAATCATAAATACCCTTTAATTTTGAAACATTAATACACAGTCGATGTGCTACAGAAAAGATTTTTTTTAAGCGCAACGACTGGTTTTTCAAAGGTATCCGTCAATCCATTTCCTGGACCAAAGATGATTCAAGATTGAATCGCCCCATTGTTACTATCCAGTTGTCACAAGCTTGATATTTGGAAAAGATCTCACATGTCACCTACCAAGATCTTGTTTGATGTTGGCTCTAGAAGGCTTTCCATATTCATTGTGAATATGTTTGCATATCACTCAGATGTTCTGGCAATACCACAAGGATACTGCGTAGGACTCTTAACATATATTCTCTCTTTCCACATTGTGTGAAACAGAGAGTCTTCATTGACAGTGTCCTAATGAGATTTATTTGATGATCTCTTGGCTCTAGACTCAATTGTGCACTTTGGTTCCTATGTCGGAGACTAGGGAGAGGGTCTCCTTCTTCAATATCAACAATCTCTAAGGGAAAGTCGATAGATAATGTCGGTTCCCCGTGAGAATGAAACAAGTCCTTTTAAGAGGAACTTGAGTAGCTTGGGAAGTTTAGTGCATTGTGTCACTGGGTCCATGACGTCTTGTCTTCAATACCAGTGTTACCTTAGTAACCACCAGTATCATATGTATTGAACCCGGTTTCTGCCCTAAGGTTGAATTATTGGAGGGCTATTTCTTTTCACCCTTTTTTTCAATCATTTCTTTTTCATTCTTCAACCCCTTCAGTGCTTACTGAAACTTCATTACTAGAACCTTGTTGGGTTTATTCCAGTTCTAGCTCTGTCTCAGTCCGCACTCTTCCCATATCTCACATTTCTCCTTTTTTCATTATACCTAAGGACTCTACACTATCTAGTGAATTGTCCCTGGGTAGATCCCTCCAGCTCTGGTGGGATTGTGGGAACGATTACCTAACCTAACCATCCTTATAACACCGTGCATAAAGTAAATTTGGTCAGTTTTTTGGTATTGTTCTTCTTCCATTGAGACCAATTGAAAACCTTTTGAAAATCAATCCAAGTACCTGTGATACATGATCAAAACATTTTGTACCTGAATTATTTTTGATACTTTTAGATAAAGCTCCCCCTCAACATGTGCATCATATGTATTTGAAACGGTTTTAGCACATGGAGGCAAGAGGACTTGAAACTTTCAGATTTGAGAATGAAAGATTCGATTCATTGATCGACAATTTCTAAAAGATATCAACATCACTTTCCCGATCAAAGTTAGTATTTTTCATACTTTGTTAAAGATATTTTATGGGAAAGGATGTGGTTTTCAAAATGTTGCCCCCCCCCCTCAACTTGTGCATCAAGATTCGAAAGTGTTTTGCACATATAAGAGAAAACCTGCACATTGAAACAAATCAATCACGTTTCAGTCCTTTTTGGTTTGAAATAGATGCTCCCCCTCAACATGTGCATGGAAAATTTGAAATCGTTTGGCACATGTGGGGAGGAGAGCTTGTAGATCACTATAAAACCATTTATTGAATTATCAGTTTAAATCCAATTTAAATCACAAATTCTCCCCCGATCACAAATTTCAAATCATTTGAGATTTGTGATCTCTGTAGATTTAAATTGATTTTGAAAGCTTTTGAGGAGAATTGTGACTTGCTTATGAAAAACATTTAACCGATAAGGATCAAATCTGAGACTTTAAACTCCAAAGATTAAACATGCTTAAATATCTTTTGAAAACTTGACATAAACCTTGGTCTGAACCAATTGTATGACAAATAACCTTTTGATTTAAATGAAATCATTCTCCCCCTCAATCAATGACATGAGTTGTTGATTGAGAGATAGAGATTTTGACAAATGTCAAGTTCAGATGATTTTCAAAGATTGAGACCGAGTTATTTTTATTAGTTTTCATTTAGATAACAAATATTTTTCAGAAGAATTTATAGAAGGAAAAATATTTGTGAGGGAAACAATTTTCTTTTTAAGTGACAAACATTTTTTTTAGAATCAGAGCATGAGATTTGCAAAATAAGATAAAGCATGGCTCTGTTCTTTCTTTAAAAAATGGGTTATAGATAGAAATGACTATAAGCCTTTTTGTTTTTCTTTTTCTCAATTTTTTTTAATATGTACATTCGAACAATAACTAAAGACCCGTGTCACTCTTTGAATGACAGCACAAAGACCGTAGATATTATTGAATCAAGAAAAACATGACAAAATGACAATATTTTTGAAATTTTTCGAGATTTTCAAATTTTTTATGGATTTTTGAAAGTTTTATATTTTTCTATTTGCTTTTTGTTGGTTTTATAATTTTGTATTTTGCTTTTTAAAAATATTTACAAGAGATGGATGAAGAAAAACTTTTACTCCTCGTCTTCCTCTTTAAGACGTTTGAGTGTTTCTGGTTGTAGACTCTTTAGACCAAGTCGTGGGAGGATAAACTCAAAACGTTCTCTAGGAAGAGCTTTGGTGAAGATGTCTGCTAACTGGTATTCAGACCTCACAAAATAAAGTTCCACCACACCTTTCTCCACTTGCTCCCTGATGAAATGATGTCGAATGTCGACATGCTTTGCTCTTGAATGTTGAACGTTGTTGCATGAGAGAGCAATGGCACTTTTGTTATCACAATACAGAGGGATTTTGTTGAATTCAAAGCCATAGTCAGATAATTGGGATCTCATCCAAAGGATTTGAGCACAACAAGATGACATGGCTATGTATTCAGCCTTTATAGAGGATATAGAAGTACTCATTTGTTTCTTTGAAGACCAGCTAACAAGCTTATCACCTAAAAACTGAGCACCTCTTGACGTGCTTCGACGTGTACCTTGACATCCTGCATGATCAACATCTGCATAGGCTATTAGTGACATATTGGTGTCCTTCGGGTACCAAAGTCCCATATTGATGGTTCCTTGGATATACCGAAAGACCCGTTTAACCTCTTCAAGGTGCTTTTTGGCAGGCTTAGCCTGGTATCTAGCACACATGCATACAGCGAACATAATATCAGGTCTACTGGCTGTGAGGTACATCAGGGATCCAATCATACTACGATATTTCGTTTGATCTACCATGATCCCTGAGTGATCCTCATCCAGTTTAGTACGCTCTATCATGGGAGTGTCAACAGAGTCACAAGAATCAAATCTAAATTTCTTTAAAATCTCATTAGCGTATTTAGATTGATTGATAAAATGCCTCCGGGACTTTGTGAAATTTGTAATCCCAAGAAAAATGACATTTGTCCCATCATTGACATTTGAAATTTGGAGCCCATCTCCTTAGAAAAACGGCCACATTCATTGGGGTCAGTCGAGGCAAAAATAATATCATCAACATAGATTTGAACGTGAATTAAATGTTTGCCTGACTTTCTGGTGAACAATGTCGGATCAATTGCTCCTTTGTTGAATCCAGTAGATATAAGAAACTTTGATAGCGTATCATACCATGCCCTTAGATCTTGCTTCAAACCGTAAAGAGCCTTCTTCAAGCGATAGACATGAGTAGGATGCTCTGGATTCACAAAACCTTCAGGTTGGCTGACGTATACGACTTCTTTAAGATCTCCATTAAGAAAAGCCGTCTTTACATCCATCTGATAGACTACCATATTCTTACTTGCAGCATAAGCCAGGAAGATTCTGATTGCCTCGATACGTGCAACTAGAGCAAATGATTCTTCAAAGTCAATACCCTCTCTTGACGGTATCCTTTTGCAACCAATCGAGCCTTGTTCTTTAATACATCACCATGCTCAATAAGTTTTACTTTGAAGATCCACTTTAGAGCAATGATCATAGCACAAGCAGGTAGCAATTCCCATACATCGAGTCGATTAAACTCATGAATTTCTTCTTGCATGGCATTGAACCAGCTGTCTTCATTCATGGCAGTTTTAACGTCTTTTGGTTCGATTTTAGAGAGTACGGAGTTGAAGAAGCACCATAAGGCATCAGTTGCAAGTTGTTACGAGTGGATACAGGACGAGAGGGGTTTCCAATGATGTTGTCCAATGGATGGTCATGTGTCCATTTTCTAAGGTGTTCATGTGGTTGTTGTTGAGGAACTAAAGTAGCAGAGTCGTTTTCTTCTGATGAAGATGGTTCTGATGATGGTTCGGGAGCAAATATGTTCTCAAAGGGAGCATCTTCAGGAGTAGCAAAGGGATTATCTCCATCATAGGTGCCAGAAACAATTCCATGATGTACACTCGATGATTGAGGATTTGATGATGAGACAGAGTGATCATCACCAGGCGCTTCTTGACTTAATGACATAGAAACTGAAGGGTTATCTTCGTTGACAGGGATAGGAGCAGCCTCTGTTGATGGATTTGACAGATCATTAACAATTGGCTCATAGTGTTCATCAAACATTGGATCAAACAATTTCTTCAAATCATCTTCTGAAGAAGGTATATAAGGAGTTCCTGGTGAGGGATTTTGTATAAGAGTAGAACTGATAGGACTACTTGATGAAGACTGTGATGCGGGTCCAGATCTGGATTGTCCTGGAGCCATTTGACCGGTTACCTCATCGAACGTAACGTGAATTGTTTCCATGATATTTTGGGTTCTTTTGTTGTAGATTCGGTATCCTTTTCTGTTTGGTGCATATCCTACAATTACTCTAATGTCCGCTTTAGCTTTCAATTTGCCTAAATCTTGACCCTCATTAGTTGGATAACACAATGCACCAAACACACGAAGGAATGATAGATCAGGTTTTCGATTGTGGACAAGTTCATGTGGAGTTTTTCCATGAGTTGTATGAATTAGGGATCAATTTTGAGTGTAGCATGCAGTGGCAATGGCTTCAGCCCAGAGAAACATTGGAACCTTTGAGTAAATCAGCATTGTTCTTGCGGCTTCTACAAGAGTTTGATTTCGTCTTTCAACTACACCGTTCTGTTGAGGAGTTTGTGGAACACTTCTTTCAGGACTGATTCCAACACTTTCATAACACTCACTAAGTTCTCTATTAACAAACTCAGTTCCATTGTCAGTTCGGACGATTCTAACAGTCTTGTTAAGTCGAACCTGCAGCTGTTTGATAAGTTTAATGATGACATCTGGAGTTTCATCCTTTGTCCTCAAGAACTTAACCCAAGTGAATCGAGAGTAATCATCAACCACAACTAACACATATTTCTTCCCATTAATAGTTTGCACTCTCATGGGTCCACATAAATCCATGTGAATGGTATGTAGAACTTCCATAACTGAATTTGTAGGTTTGGGTTTGTGGACATACTTCTTGCTTTTTCCCAATTGGCATGTTGAACAAAGATGATCTTTTTCATACTTTAGTCTAGGTAGGCCTCTTACTAAGTCCTTTCTGGAAAGATCATTTATGGTACCGAAGTTCAAGTGATTGAGACGACGGTGCCATAGCCATGACTTTGTTTTTGAAGCCTTTGACAACAAGCAGATAGGAGAAGATTTCATCATATCTTCGATAGAGATGGTGTATAGGTTTGAACCGCGTGTTCCTCTGAGAAGTTCAACACCATCAAGTTCTCTAACAAAGCAAGTTTGTTTTCTGAAGGCCACTTCTAAATCGAAGTCACAAAATTGACCGACAGAGAATAAATTATGACCAAGACCTTCAACATAATATACCCGCGAGATTACACTATCACCAACAACATAATCTCCATAACCCATAATAGCACCAAAATGGTCGTTTCCGAATCTAACAGTTCCAATGAATTTACTCACGAAGTTCATGAGCCGTGACCGGTCTCCAGTCATATGCTTGGAACAGCCTGAGTCCAGGTACCACAGAACGATTTGAACGATCTACAGTTGAACACAGACAAGAATGGATAACTGGATAATTGGGATCCCCATGTAAGAATGGGTTCCATTTGGTTAGTAACAGTGATTGGAACACCCACATCGGAAGTAGAAACAATGGAATCATCAGGGATGGATGCAGTGCTAGTGTTCGTATTTAACCTATTCAAAGTATGTTCACTTCTTAAAGGAATAGTTCTACCAGTAGGCATCCATTTTCTAATGGTCATTGACTTAGAAAATTTAGGTCACAACTTATTAAGATTAAATTTGTGGCCAGTAGGTATCCATTGATAACCTATATTACTAAGTTTTCTTCCTGTGGGTTTCCAATGTTTTCTAACCTTCTTCCGCCTTTGCTTTCTAGCTTTCTTAGCAAGATTATTGGCATTAATAATCTTAACAGGGCATTTAACATCATTAATCAATTCATTCACACCACATTCATGATTAGTAACAGAAGCAATCATCATTACATGTTTTGCCAAAAGTAGCAGAATTCGAATTAATTACAGTACGCTTATAGCTAATACTAGAATCAACACGATTCGTTTTATTCAACTCAAACTTAATGTTCCTAGGGTGGTCTTCTACTCTCTTTCATTGCACATTCATAGCTTGCGAGGTCCTATCTTGCATTGTATTGCCTGGAGGCTTTGACCCGCTTGCTTTTTTGTCACTGGTTACTATTGTAGAGGGAATTATTGGAACATTAGTTGGTTGGGCTACCTTTTGCATTCCTGAACTAGAAGTGCAGGGATCTGAACTACTCGCAGGCACTTTAGAGTTCACTTTCTTAATACAGGGCATAGAATGGGTTGCATACTTAGAACTAGGCATAGAGCAAGTCATCACAACTTTGTCTTTCTCACATAAGGATTTAGGACATGTTGCTCTTAAACATTCTAATAGCTCCTGAGATCGTTTGGCCTGAATGCAAGCAAACCTAATTTCTCTATCAAGTGGCTTATTTATGAAATCCTCTTCTACAATCTCACAGAGACATTCTAAACTATCCTTAAGGTGAGCGAAATAGTTATGAAACACAAGTTCATTATTCCTAAGATGAGGAGGAATGTATTTAATAGTTACAGTATATTTAGAGTCTGCAGATGACTTTGATGCAACATTCTCATTAAAGACAAGTGGCATTTTCCCTTTTACCTGACTCCTCAGATTCTCAATTTCCTTTTGTAAAGACATTATTTTTTCGTTGTTCTTGTCACGAGTGACTTTCATTGAATCATATAACTCTTTAAAGTGTCGTTTAACTTTTTCATTTTCTTCTAGAAAACTCTCATTTTCCTTTTTTAAAACATTAACCAAGTTTTGAAGATGAAAAGTTTGAGAGCACTGAGAATCTAAAGGAGGAGGTATTTGGGAGACAGTCACATTGTTCTTTTCACCCTTTAATTGTAAAATTTGGGCTTTCAACTTTCTGATCGTGTTACAGTGAACTTGAATCTGTTCATCATGTTTGTTTATTTCAAAAACTGCATCAAAATATGGAACATCCGAGGATATCTTGATGTTTGAGGTTTTAACATTTTCTTTTAGATGTTGATATTTTAGTTGTAAATCAAAATGTTCAACTTCTAGTCTAGAAAAATATTTTACCAAATTATCGTGATCATCCTGGTCAATTTTCTCATTTAGTTTTGAGTTTTTGTTTTCAAGCTCAATGACACGATCATGGGAAACTTTTAAAGCAACAGATAATTCATGAAATTGAGAAGCAGTAATAGAATGCTTAGTAACAGTATAAAACACACCTTGCGCCACACAACTCAATACTAAGTTCTCATTTAGGATATGCAAATTCTTCCTTTCAATTTCATTGTATTTGAGTTCCCGTTCATAATCATTGACTTCAACAATCATTGCATCAAATTCCTTTTCCATTTCTTTAATATCTGAGTTAATCCCCTTTTGAAGACTCTCAAATTGACCTTTTAATTGTTTAAAGAAAGGCATGACCTCAGTTAAATAGCATTCTTTAGTTTGCTCAAAACCTCTTTCCCCTTCTGTTATCCCTGTAGGTGTGATTCTCTTCTTACATGTCTTCTCAAAATCAACAAATAATTGATAAACTACATACATGCTGATTAAGGTCTTGCTATTAGTGGAAATAGTTATAGGAACTAAATACATTGGTGTATTTGGAGGATACACAGTAGCTGCAGGCACTTTCCTAAGGGGAGGGTTTGTTTCAACAAGTTCACTTGCCTTTTGCTTATCCATATCTTTCTTCCAAAAAATTTGTTCTGGGATTAATTGGGTTTCAGGCTTAAACCTGTTCAGGGAGATCCAATTTTCTTTTGTGTAAACATGGGGTTTGAACGTTATGTTTTGCTTTTTACACTCAGGATCTTTTAGCTTCTTATCCATTTTCTCCCTATTGACTTCTTCAAATTGCATATCTTCCTCAGTGCACTTAGCGCAACTAGGTTTCTGCCTAGGCTTAAGGATTTCATTACCATCATATATTACCTTCTGAGCCTCTCTAGCTATTTTACCATACTTAGGGTTGGGTTTCTCAACGAGAGGAATACTATGCTTATCGCTTAAGACTCTATGCTTAGTGATCATGTGAGCAGTCTGAATGGTTTTCCCTTGTACGTACAACTTATTTTCAAGCTTGGTTTTCAAAGTTTTTAGATTGGAAAAATCATTCAAAAGTTTTGATTCCTTAGCATTAAATTCTTGTTTAAGCACTTTAACATTATCTTGAAGTTCTTGCTTTTGCTTAACAGTTTTAGAAAGCTTTTCTTATAAGGAAATTAACTCTTGTTTTAACACTTCTTCTCTAAAATTACTTTTTCTAATGATTGTACGCATTTGGTCATCCATTTCCTGCTCATGGGTAGTTAACTCAAACTTCGCACGGTGTTCAAAAATGGCAACTTGTTCTTTATAGGCATTAAGTTCAGAGATAACATAATCATCAGGGGCACATGCAGTGTATTCATAAAAAACATAGTCATCATTGACTGCAGAAGATGCATCACTTGGTACAATCTCACTTTCACTTTGTGTCACATATTGATCATATGGGACAATATTGCTATTACCCTCATTATCAATATCTGATTCATAAGTTTCAAGAGATTGTACTTCGTTATGTATCTTTTGCTCATCAACTTCATCGTATAGTTTTAATACCTCTGAAATGATTGAATCTTTGGATGGACCAGCCTGTTGTGGTGACGAGACTTTTGGAGAGACCATTGGTGAGATGCTAGCCATGAAGATTGTCTGGGCAGTAGGTTCATCATCGACATCAGAGTCAAATGCATCACAGTCAGCTACTTGAAAGGCCTTTTGATGATTGTGACATATTTCCTGAATTGGCTGCTCATCCACATCAGCATAATAGGTTTTGGCATTTCCCCCAGCAAGAAACAACAACTCTTCTTCATCCAAAACCGCTCCACTATCCTGAGCTTGCACCAGCATCATCTTGTCCATGAAGTACTCTGCATTTTGAGGGCATTTTGGAGATATGCAGTTCCTTGCAATGTGTCCTACACCACCACAGTTGTAGCACTTGATTGGCTTTACTTGTCCTTGATTGGCATTCCTTCCACGATTCTGATTAGCCACATACCCTCCACCTACTCTAGTATTACCATAACCTGCTCCAATCATCCCTTGTTCATACCGTCTTCCTTGCACATTCTGCACCACTACCTTACCATCTCTGACAGTAGCTTGATTGTGTGGATTGGATGCAGTTATGAGGTTATTGTTGGTGTGTGGAGTGGAATTCATATTTTGACTAACCATGAGAGACAGTTGATTGATGAGGTTTTCCATGAGTGTGTTTGAGTCTGGAGGCTTATATGCTGGATCATGAATGAGCTTGTAATTACCATTACCCGTGGGTATGACTTGAGAAGCTTTGGTGGTAATTCCAACATTGGTGTAAAAGGTTGTTGAATCATTTGACGAACTTGTTTCTCCCTGTTTAGATTTGAACTGTTCAAGAATCATTCGTTCAAACATAGCATGTCGCTCATTCTGAAGCAGGAAGGCATACAGTTGCTCATAGTTGGTGTTCTTTAATCCTTTGGTTAGCTTCACAGAGGTGACAAATTTGTGCCATTCGGGATTCATGTTGTTCACAAACTTTGAGTTCAGCTGAATATTTGGCATGGTCATTTTGATATTCCTCATGTCATTCACAAGCTTGTGAAATCTCACGTAATATTCATTGACACTTTCTTCTGGTTTCATCTTAAAGTGCTCAAATTCATCATATAGTTGTGATTCTCTGTCTTCCTTGGTTAATTCAGAACCTGAGAGAAGCATCTTGACATTATCCCAAACCGCCTTGGCTTCAGTGTTGTGATTGATAAGCTTGTAGATATCTTTTGGAAGACCCTGAAGTATAATGTTTGAAGCCCTGATATCAACATCGTATCTCTTTTTCTCCTTATCACTGAGCTCATCATACGTCTTTGGTCTGTCCAAACCTAAGATCACTGTACCATCCGTAGCAGTTTCAAGAACATCTCTGGTGGTCTCAATTTGATAAGGTCCTTCATCAATCGATTTGAGAATGTTGACCCCATTTTCCTTTCCCAAACAGTACAACCTAATTCGTTGAGCCCATGAGTCATAGTCAGTTCTGTCAAGCATGGGTGGACGAGTATCTGATCCAGCTGCTTGAACGTCCTCAGCTACAGAAGAGATGATTGTAGGCACGTTGGTAGACATAATTACAGATTTCACGAGATTTTATAACTCTATGATTAAACCGGGAAATAGATTCTTTCACGGGATTTTACTAAATCAAGAGAAAACAGTATCAAAAACAATAATCAACCAAGTCGCTATAAACCTTGAAGACAAGTCGCTAAGTATACAAGACTCTAGACACAACTCGATAATAGTACCAACTCGCTAAGTAGACAAGTCGCTAAAGAACAACTCGCTAATAGTACCAACTCGCTAAGTAGCCAAGTCGCTAAAGAACAACTCGCTAATAGTACCAACTCGCTAAGTAGACAAGTCGCTAAAGCAACAACTCGCTAAGCTGACAAGTCGCTAAAGAACAACTCGCTAAGTGGTCAAGTCGCTAAGGAGCAACTCGCTAAGAGGCCAAGTCACTAAAGAGCAAGTCGCTAGTCACAACAAAGACAAGTCGCTGAAAATAGTAAAGACAAGTCGCTACGTTGAACAAGTCGCTAGCCGAAGTGGTACCTCCACTACTTTGTACTATTTGTCGCCTTGTCTCAATAGACAAGTCGCTAGTGCTCAAGTCGCTACCACTTCAACTACAAGTCGCTGAAAACTAAAGAAACAAGTCGCTACCAAGAATAATTATCAGAGAGTCAAGTCGCTAGCAAGAAAAACTTAAACACAACCATTTTCAATCCAAAACAAGCCCAACCACAGTGATTCAAGCTTTCCAAATCAAAACCCAAGTACATACAATGATTCTAAACAAAAAAGTACAATCAAAATTCAAACTTTAACACTAGAAGTGATCCAAATGATGCAAAAACCACTAAACATTTTCAAACCCAAAAATCATATAAAACCACTAAAAATCCAAGGACATGTAAGACAGATGATCAAACCATGGCTCTTGATACCATTTGTAACATATTGGATTTCCCAAACACATCAAACCATGATCAAATAGGGCGTATACTATGTGATTTTTAGAGAGATAAAGTTTAGAGGTTTGGGAACTTATGAGAGAAAGTAAAAATATTATTATGAGCTCCAACCCTCTACCTTGGGAGGTAGAGGGTATTTATAGTATCTTACATAAACGCCACCTACGGGCTGTGGATCAGGCATACAGTGGGTAAAGACCCGTCCGTCCTCTACGGTATTACTTAACTAAATACTATCTAACATTAAATAATTACGACTACGAGCTTTCTAACGATTACATATACTTGAGGTGACCGACACTTTAATAACTGGATTTACTAAATCCTAACACGATCTCTTTGTGTTTTATTGATAACAATTATAAAGTTATCATAAGTAAAATTATAAGGATACATGTTATTTTTGTAAACCATTTACATATATAATCATTTAACATAAATTGTTGTAATAATTATTTGATGTAATAGTTTATTAGGATGGGTAAAAACCATAACCCATGACCCATACCCATGGAGCATATCTATAACTCATGGAGCTAACCCATGACCCATTGACTAGATGCATTGCATCTTCTAGATACATTGTATCTATTTGGATACCCATGGTCCAAAATTTATGACCCATGATCCATGACCCATAACTCATTTAGGGGGAGCGTCCTACAGATCCCCCAGTTTACACTGGACGGATCCCTCATGTAAAAGATCCGTGGGATCCGAGGAACAATAGTGAATTTTTTCCTATAAATAGTGAGCCATTTCTTCATTGTAACTCACCCCTCTCCTTACAAACTCTCTCATATAGTATTTCTCTCTTCTAATCTCATATCTCTTGATCTATATAGTAGTTCTTCTCCCTTGATTGATTTGTTCCTCCACAAGATTTCTGTAGCAAGATCTTGTATTTCATATTTCACATAGTTGTTGTGTTATAGTTGTATTGGTTTGGTCCTCCGTGTTAAGGACTCGGTATTTAGCTTTGTACCAGAAAAAGTGTAAGCGACGTTGTGAAGGCTTCTCCGCCAAGTTGAAGGAGTTTGTTGACATAGTGCTTGAACTTTCGAGTAGGTGACTCGGGGAGTGGAGTAGGGTAATAAAGGTGTCCTTGTAGCCGAACCACTATAAATCGGTTGTATCATTTATATCCTTACTTTACTTGCTTTCTTTACTTACATTACTTATTGATCTATACATTTTATCCATCCATACGATTCCACATAACATCGAATCTAAAGTTTTTGAAACTAACTTAAAATCGGCAAAACTATTCAACCCCCTCTTCTAGTTTTCCACACAATAGTTTAGTAACTCAATTAAAGGTCAAAACTTAGCATTTGTGTGATTATCGAGTATCAACGAACTTGAACTCAAGAGATGCAGAAGACACTTGCAAGCTAAAATTGTAACACCCTTAAAAATATCGTAGCGAAAGATTGTGTCATTGGGGTATTACCTATTAGCACACAGTATAAGTTACAGAAAACGACTCTAAATGAGACGTTCTGAAATAAATTATCATTCGATTAATACGAAATATCCGAGTTTACAAAGAGGTCCCAACAAGTTTGGAGTACATAAAGAGTACAACTTAATCATTTAAAAGTTTTATCGAATGATAATAATGCATTGTCTTCAAAATATCCATACGCCTTCACATGCCAACAAAATTCCTTAAGATCCTGAGATAAAACAAGCTAAAAGGTCAACACAAAGGTTGAGTGAATTCATAGGTTTAATAGTAAAGTAGTAGATCACAAGATTTCAATTTTAACAGATAGTGGGTTACGTTGTTATACACCCATAGTTCGAAAGCAGTTATTATTGCACTAAGCTCATGACAACCAAGGCGTTAACAGTGTACCTATATAAATTGGCATAATTGTTGTAATAGTGGCCCTAATAGGTAATTTGACGTTATACCTAGTGTTCTCAAATATAGTGCATTTGGTTGCCTTAACTTGGTCAACACAAACGGTTTTCGTCAATCCCAATAGGCCTACTCACAATATTCGCGCTTACTAACATATTCGTAATTAATGGCTCATGATGTAGGGACTTAAGTGTGTGATGTGTTTCGAAAGCTTTAAATTTATAATAACTAGTTTTACCGATTCCTCAATACACAAAACACACGTGTAAAGTATAACCCCCATTTATAGTAAAGGTTTTAGGTAATACTAGGTCGTCCTAAGAGATTTGTAGCAATTCACAGATTTTTATCTAGAATAAAACCAATTGATTGTGACATATCAACTAGCCTAAACGTTTGAGTAAAGAAAGGTGTCAAACAAGTAACAATGCTCGTGAATGTATGATCCACATAATACAATAAATATAGATAGTGCAAAACTTTATATAAACAAATCATGCAAGTCACAATTAAGGGTGTATTAACGCAACAAGCATATCTACCAATAATGATATAGAATCATTTCGACCCATAGAATACATTATCATAAGCGCATTAAGAATAATTTATATCAAATACGAATAAATAAGAATTCCTCCTAACCCGGTCGGTCAACATAAGGCTAGGTCTTAAACATTATTCCACTAGGTTCGTTTATCAATTTATCACACAATTCTCACAAGTATGATATTGACTCATGATTCAAAACTAATCACGCAACTAACCCTCTCGACCTATGAAAGTTGCAACAATCAATCAAAGGATAAACAAAGTCCAAGCAAAAGTAATATCGAATCCATACATATGCATAATCACATGTCATAGAAAAATCATCTAAATATCATATCATGTTTCTTTTAACCAATCAAACATCAATAACACATTAAATTCATAAACATATTCATTAAAAAGGTAATGGAAATGTACCAAAGTCTATATGAAAGTCACTACAACGAACAATGAACCAAGACTATTATTTCTACCGATCCCAAACACTAGTCCAAACAATCCCATTATCCATGATCATCCAATAACCAAATGCTACTGAGATACCCCGAAACATGTTACGTGTCCCCTGGAAATTCAGCAACACGTCGCCAAATGGCGTGTTTAGTAACAAGGTTTATGTTGAAGGAATTAGAGCGATTTGGTGTGAATCATCTAACCCTCAATGTATGATATGCTTAGAGCCTGAGATCATAAACTTTAGGGCCTGAGAAATGTATAGAAGTAGTAGGAGGTTTTGGTTTATGGAGGTGGTGATGATATGGTGGTATGCAAAGGGTTCAAGGGGTGTTTGGATCATAGGATCTGAAGATCCTCACCAATTGATGTATATGTTATGGTATGTTTCCTGGACGTTTTTGAGGGTTTATATAAGTTATCTAACTCTTGGGGAGGAAGCTAGATGGTGTATGATCGGTCACAGAGTGAATAAATGTATGCTGATCTTAATCAGACCCCAGAAGATCGCCGATATTTCATAGAAGATTGCCGGTTACAGGGGTTACACTAGACCAAAGTTGTGTAAAATTGTTTCCTCTTTCCATGGCCGCAAACGGGGGATCAAACGAAGTCCGTATGCTCAAGATATCGCCAAAACAGTGGGCTGGTGTCGGGACGTATTGGACTTGAGTTTCATTCTTCATTTTAAGCTTCAAATCTTTATCTTTTCTTTCATTTCTTCCACAACACGTACCATGAACCTATAATAACATATATAATCTATTAAGTATCGAAAGTTCATATATTTAATCAATATATAAGCATAAAAGCACAGATAACGCGTAAAGAAACATGTATAATTTGAGCGTTATCAAATCCTCCCACACTTAAATATTTGCTTGTCCTCAAGCAAATTTAAGAAAAGAAAAATTAAAAAGTAGTTCCTAAATGACAAAAGGAAAGAAAATTTTTAAATGTTACGAAATTATTGAAAAAATATGTTTGGTTTTTATAAGAAATCACAAGAAGCTCAAGCAGCCTCCCATACTTAAGAGTTTGCTTGTCCTCAAGCAAATAAGCTTTACAAAAAGTAGATTTTGAAAATTATTTTTGGATTTTTTAATATGCAAAAACAGAGATGTTTGACAATACCTAATGATTCTTGAGCTACAATAACATGACTAAGCACCTTACGAATAAGAAAAGTATAATTCACTCAAACACTTATATATGATGTAATAGAGGTTAAAAGGGAAATCACACTCAATTGCTCAGACATGATTCATTAAATTACCATATGCTTGTACAAGAAACAAAACTGCACCGACGTGGCGTAAGAACCAGGTATAAATATCAAAAGAGGTCTTTTATTCGGGTTATAACGTTAGGATAAGGTTTAATATGGGTACGGATAAGGCATGGAAAATATTTACTGGAATTGGTTTTAAAAGAAAAATGAAATGTCGAAAAGTCCAAGAACCCATGTTGCCAAGGACGGACCCAGGATTTTAAAATGGGTGTTGCACAAATTTTTCCGAAAGGGTTC
Organism: Chrysanthemum seticuspe; assembly: GCA_019973895.1. Classification (NCBI taxonomy): domain Eukaryota; kingdom Viridiplantae; phylum Streptophyta; class Magnoliopsida; order Asterales; family Asteraceae; genus Chrysanthemum; species Chrysanthemum seticuspe. Next base: position 209,853,286 of record BPTQ01000005.1, read on the forward strand.
TAGCATAACTTGTTTCTATTATAAGTACTAAAATTTGCACCATAAAGTTTTTTGGGGTTAAACTCAAGTTCCACCGTAAAGAAATAAAGTGGTAAAAAATATTATTAGGGGTTGCACGTATTGAAAAACGACACTTTTTGAGAACAAATTACATTTCGTGACTCAAAATTGGGTGTGACCCGTGCCACACCCGGCTTCTAAGTGTGTCCGTCCATGCATGTTGCTAGTTACGACATACCACAAACCTGAGAAATTATCGAACATCTCAACCTCTTCAATCTAACTCGAACTAGAATGATATATCAATACGCGAACGCTTATTCATTTTTTTTTCTCTTTTTTTTATTCACTTTCTTTTCACATTTTGTTTTTCATTTTTTTCTACTCTTCACATCATACTCATACAACTAATAATTCTCCCACACTTAAATATAAGCATACACCACAAAAAAATACAAAGTAGAAGCTGCGCATCTTCATCTTTGTTGAAATGGCACAACACCCATAACTAAGTGCGAACAAACTATTAATCAAACATTAACCAACCGTACCAAGCAACAAGCAACCAACCATTAGACTTTCGACAAAGGGTAAGGCTAGCCTAAAGTTTTATATTTTTGTAATTCTTATAGTGGATGTAAGAAATGAAAAGAATGGCTATGCAGGTTAAACTAGGAGTATCTAGCACTAAAGATGAGTGCTACAGAAAGGTTTTATTGGGTGGTTAGTTAATCAGTGTAATTAGCTAAATAACATGTTAAATGGAATGGCCATTTGGTTTAAATCCTAATTGCCTCTTTATCATATACACATACCTATATCATACGAATGTGATCTCACTGCGGTCTCATAATGATTTCAAGCACAACCTCTAGAACCGAATAATCATTGGAACACTCATAAACAAAAAAATCAAGCATAAAATACATACGTCGATGAAGGCTCGAAATTCTCACATTTAGTGGTAATGGGTATAAATTCGCTGGTAATGTCATCAATCCTGAGTCGGGTCTGCTCTATAAGATGGGACACATCTCTGATTTCAAAAACTTTATTTATTTACTATGTTTTATTCTAATATATTAACCTAAGTAACAAAATTTAAAATAGATAAGATAAAAGAGGGAAACATAATTCTTAATAAATATAATAATAAGTCTCATTTTTCAAAGTCATTTTCCTCCCACACTTAAGTTAAGCAATATACGTATTTAGAAAATAACTTAAAATAAGATAAATGGAAAACATAAATATAAGAGAAACAAAACTTCCCGGGGTTCGTAAGTTCATGGTTGAGTTTTAAAAAGTGGAATGTTGAGCAGAACGCAAACATAAGCATGTGAACTTCAACCATATATAATATATCGATTCAAATATGTCTTCTCTCAAGTGTAATATACCATTAACCCAAGCTCTACTTATTAAATCTGCAAAATAAAACTACAAGGAACGTAAAATGATAAAGCACACTTTCATAGGCAACACGGTTGCATTTAGCGTATGCAACAAGCCTTTAAACCCTTCGGTGGCCCGAGTGGATGTATAATCTTGTGAGGGTTTACAGTGAACACCCACAAAGTTCGTAAAATATATTTTTGATTTTTTCTCTTTTAAAATTTTATTTATTCATAATTTAATAAAAACAAGCACACTCAAAACACTATGAAATAAAAAATAACTAGGTAGGCTTTTTTGGCCGTGCAAAGCACGCCCATGAAAGTTTACATTTAACGTCTTAGAAATGTGGTATTTGCAGTTTTATGAAAACCATTCGGCCATAGGCATAAAAGATTATCTAGTCTTTACCAACAAAAGTATTAAAAAAATGAACTTGAAGTAAAACACTTCTTGACATATGAAGATGAAGAAAATAAGAAATGGAGATAATCAATTTGATGAATCTTGTACTATATATTGTATTAGTTATCCCATACTTTGACTTGTTACCCAATCCACCAAAACCAAAAAGTATATTTCTTTTCATCATCACAAACCAACAACTATAGTGCCATTGTATAACATAAAAAATATAACCACCACTATATGAAAACTGAAAACCCTATAAAAGCTTAAATAAGGCATTTGAATATTTTCTGTTTTCATTCATAAAATCAAACACTCAAACTTTATATATTAACAACACAACACTTTTACTCTAAACCTTGCAATGTTGTTCATTAATCCTTCATCACTCATCACTCTCTGTCCCTTTTTTTACATACATATAGAATGACTACCATAGTACCCGCGCAAAGCAGCGGCGGTACCCAACATGTAAGTTTTTCTTGTACATTGATCTTTAAGTGGTATGCAATGAGAGTTAGTATTTGACAGTTTACCCGTTTGATAGTTCGAAAAGAGTAGATGCGTATTTGAATTTCCGTAAAGTATATCAATACAAATATATATAATTGTTAGCCGTAACATTTTTATTAGAAGTGATGGTCATTCACATTTAGGAACTTTGTAACGTGTGTTAGATATCGTGCTAAAATAGTCAACGGGCTCATGGATTGGGCTAAGCTAAATGGCTAAAAGTTATGTTAAGCTAGCCTTGTATAAGTTGTCATCCAATCCAAGTCCAATCCAAGCCGATCCCAAAGCCCATTAGGGCATATGTACTTGTAGTATAAATACACCTTAAATGAGTCATTTGAGGTGTGTGCTTGAGTGTGTGTGTGTGTGTGTGTTTTCTTTAAGCAATACAAGTTTTCCTTTCTTATTTCTCTCTACACATATACGTATAATAACATCATCAAGTCACCACTTTCCTTTCTTCTTCTTAATCTTTACGCATATCATACGTTTGTGTTTGTTTTGTGTTATACTCGTGTTACGCGTAGTATACGTTTGGTTAGCTTGGTAACGTGATAAGGTTGAGATATGTGGCCCAATGAGAGTTGAAAGCATTAATGGGAAAAAGTATATTCTTGTTATCGTCGATGATTATTCAAGATATACATGGGTTAGGTTTCTGAGATCAAAAGACGAAGCACCAGGCAGCATCATCACCTTCCTGAAACGTATTCAAGTACTTCTTCAAGCTCCTATTAGAGTAGTAAGAACAGACAACGGCATAGAATTTACTAATCAGGAGTTAAGAGCTTATTTTGAAGATGTTGGAATAACTCATCAGACATCAGTTGTTAGAACTCCACAGCAGAATGGGGTAGTTGAAAGAAGAAATCGTACTCTTGTGGAAGCTGCTTGCACAGTGCTAATCTATTCTAGTGCACCGTTATTTCTATGGGCTGATGCTGTTGCCACTGCTTGTTTCACTCAGAACCGATCCCTAATCCATCCAAGATTCAATAAAACCCCATATGAGCTAGTGAACAACAGAAAACCTGATATCTCTTACCTTCACGTGTTTGGCACTTTGTGCTATCCAACGAACGACAGAGAAGATCTAGGAAAACTGAAAGCTAAAGGTGATATTGAAATCTTCATTGGATACTCAGAAAACTCGAGGGCATTCAGGGTGTATAACAGAAGAACCAGGAAGATAATGGAGACGATGAATGTGAATTTTGACGAACTTTCACAGATGGCTTCTGAGAGACTCGCTCTAGAACCCGCACTAAACCAACACACTTCTGGATACATCAGTTCAGGACTCGTACAACAAAGAGCTCCATCAACTTTTGCTGACACACCTCATAAACAAGAATGGGAGAAATTCTTTGAGTTAATGTTCGATGAATACTATGGTGGAACCTCGACAAATGCATCAAACCATCATTCCGCTGCACCCGCTCAACATCATCTACCACCACCAACAGAAGATGCATCTAAAACGGTCGAAACCAATGCACCAATTCCATCAACGTCATCTACATCAACTACTGCAAGTCCTATTCTTACAACAGTTTTACCAGCAGTTGATGAGCAAAACCAAAACATATCATTTCAAGAAGAACCTACTCAAAACCAGAACGATACAACGTTAGATGAAGACTTATTTGAAAACCCGTTTGCTACGGAATCAGCTGAATCATCTTCAAGCTTACGAGAACCATCTAACTCGCATACGTATAACATACGGTATCCTTCTACTCCGAAGTGGACAAAAGACCACCCAATTGAACAAGTTATTGGTGAACCTTCACGGCCAATTCAGACGAGACGCCAACTTGCCACCGATTGCGACTTATGCATTTACCTTTGCTCAATTAGCAATATAGAGCCAAAGAACATTCGCGAGGCAATGGCAGAACCCGTATGGATAGAAGCGATGCAGGAGGAACTTCTCCAATACCGTCTACATGACTCTTGGGATATGGTTCCAAGACCAATTGACATTCGAGTCATTGATCTCAAATGGTTATGGAAGAACAAAAGGGATGAAGAGATGACTGTAATTCGCAATAAAGCTCGTCTTGTGGCCAAAGGATACAGACAGGAAGAAGGAATAGACTTTGAAGAGTCATTCGCGTCGGTAGCTAGACTTGAGGCAGTCAAGATATTCTTAGCCTATGCAGCTCACAAAAACATCACGGTTTATCAGATGGACATTAAGACCGCGTTCTTGAATGAAACTCTGAAAGAAGAAGTGTACGTGAGTCAGCCAGAAGGCTTCATAGAAATGGAACATCCAAACTACGTCTACAAACTCAAAAAGGCAATCTATGGTTTAAAGCAAGCTCCGAGAGCGTGGTATGACGAACTGTCCTCTTTCCTTATCATAAACAATTTCACCAAAGGAACGGTTGATCCTACCTTGTTTACACAAAAATGCAAAAACGACATTTTGATTGTTCAGATTTACGTGGACGACATCATTTTTGGGTCCACTAATCCGAATCTTTCAAAACATTTTGAAAATCTCATGAAAAGCAAATTTGAAATGTCCATGATGGGGGAACTAAAGTTTTTTCTTGGTTTACAAATACATCAATCCCCACGTGGAATTTTTATCAATCAAGCTAAATATACAACTGAGATTTTGAAAAATCATGGTATGGATAATTGTGATTCGGTCGGTACACCAATGGTAACATCACCAAAAATTGGAGCCGATTTATTTGGGAAACCTATTGATCCGAAGAAATATCGGAGCATGATTGGTTCTCTCATGTACCTCACTACTAGTCGACCCGATATTCATTTTGCTGTTTGCTTATTAGCACTGTTTCAGGCAAAGCCTACCGAACTGCACCTCAAAGAGGTTAAAAGGATCTTTCGGTACCTGAAGACATCCATTCACATGGGACTTTGGTATCCGAAGGAATCCGGATTTGATCTAATTGCCTTTTCAGATGCAGACCACGCAGGTGACCAAGTTACAGCAAAAAGTACATCAGGAGGCGCAAAATTTTTGGGTGAAAAGTTAGTAAGCTGGTCTTCAAAGAAACACGATTGCACTGCACTTTCAACCGCTGAGTATGTGTCTCTATCTGCGTGTTGTGCTCAAGTTCTATGGATGAGAACACAACTCATAGATTATGGCTTTACTTTCGATAAAATACCTATGTATTGTGACTCGAAAAGTGCCATAGCCATATCAGGCAATCCTGTTCATCACTCAAAGACCAAGCATATCAGAGTACGCTATCACTTCATAAAAGAACACGTGGAAGAAGGTACTGTTGAATTATTCTTCGTGAAGATTGATTACCAACTCGCCGATCTATTTACTAAAGCCCTTCCAAAAGAAAGGTTTAACGATTTAGTTCGACGAATTGGAATGCGAAGCCTAACCCCTGAGGAGTTATAATGTTTTCTCGAATCTTCTTGAAAATGATTTTCCAAAAAGCTTCGCTGTAAATATTTTTGAAAAACAAAATACAAAATTTGAAAAACCTACAAAAGCAAAATATAAAAATATAAAACTTTCAAAAATACAAAAACAAAAGAAAATAAAAAATACAAAAATATTCTTCTCACGACATGTCTCTCGTATAATCGATATTCTGTACATTTCTAGAAATATCATTCAACAATGATACGGGGCATGTACAGATGCTTGAGCGAGAGTTCTTTAAATGTTTTCTAAAACATGTCGTTTCTCAAAAATTTCTTCAAAAATGGCGTTCGTATATTTCTGTATGAAACCCGGACTAAAATGATGACTTTTGATTATTTTGAAATCAAAACTCGTGTTTTTAAAGAAAAAATCAAGTGTACGCTTCAGTGCACTACATTTAAAACTAGTGAGAAATCATCATCATCTTGAGCACCTTTTTTAAGATTGTTCAAAAAAAAATTCAAAATCTTTCAAAATATTTTGTGCTCAAGATAACTCCCTCTAAACCCTTTAATTGATTATGTTTTATTAAAGGGGGAGTATAAAACTAAAATGTTCCAAATTCATGCTTAAATCAAATCCGTTTGTCTCCCCACACGTTTCTAAAATGTTGTTTAATCCATTGATATAAAAAATATCATGAATATGCTATTTTTTAGGGGGAGGAGACGTGATTAAAATGTGATCGTTGTTTGATTCTCAAAAGAGCTCGACTCAATCGTAACCAATGAATTGACGAGGAATCTAAGTCAGGAAATGTACCATCTCGAGAAACATTCTATGGACTTGACCAGGACGCGTAATAATTTCAAGCTAGTTCTCTAGTGATGTAAACGTGTCTCGAATCGGTCAAGCTCATTTAAAGTCGGTCAATTCAAAAAGTGCGAACTCTACCCTCTCTGTGCAGATTTCTGTTAAAACAATATAAGCACATGTGAAGGGGGAGTGTTTCTGAAAAATAAAACTCTCAAGGTGTTAACAAAACGTTTTGATAATCATAAACACTTTGAGAGATTTTCAAGAAAAATGGTTTTATGGCAACAATAGGACTGTCATGGAGTTATAAGGTGACTAAGGATAGGAAATTCGTCGTATGATCCGCCAGAGCCGGAGGGATCTACCCAAGGACATCACCAATACTTTAGAACTAGAAGTCCTTAGGTCTGATTGAAAAAAGGAGTAATATGAGAAATGAGAAAGAAGGGGTTGAAGAATTAAAAAGAAAAGTAAAAGAAAGGGTGAAAAGAAATAGCCTTCCATATTCAACATTAGGGCAGAAACCGGGTTCAATTCATCTGCTACTGGTTGTCACTAAGATGACACTGGTATTGAAGACAAAGACGTCATGGACCCAGTGACGCACTGCACTAAACCTTCTAGCCACTCAATTCCTCTTAAAAGGATTTGTTTCATTCTCACTGGGAACCCTACATAATCTATCGACTTTCTCTTAGAGATCGTTGATATTGAAAAAGGAGACCCTCTCCCTAGTCTCCCCTCAGGAAAACCAAAATGCACTAATCGATTCTAGAGCCACGAGATTCATCAAAAGATCTCATAGGACCACTTGACATGACATCGCTTGTTGTTCATCAATAAGGACAAAAGTGATATATTCTAGAGTCCTACGCAGATCTTAGCAATCTGCCAGAACATTTATGAGAAGTTTCACATCTGTGATCTTCAATGATTGAATGGAAACTCCTGCCAGGGTCAACATCAAGCAGCCCTGACAGTAGGTCACTTCGGTAACTCCCTGTGGATTACGCTTAGTGTGTCTCAAATGGTCTACAGTCGTGGAGTGATGCTTCGGTGTACTTCAGCGACTCATCTGAATTGTAGATGTACTTCGGTATATCGCGTTATCTCACTTGTGGGACTCCAGTTCAGGAACGGCCTTTGTGAGAATTAGAGACGTGTTTTCACACTATGCTGTTAACACTTTCGAAATTCAAACTTGTAAGTGCTGGATTATTTCTAACCCATGTTTTATGTTTTCTTCTTATGGATGCTCACGGGAGGAAGAGATCGTGCAGATTCTCCACATGCTCATACCAACAACACATGAAAGTTCTCATCAAAATCAAAGGCAACGTAAAGTTAAAGATGATTCTTCGTCAATGTCAAAGAATCTACAGAGTATAAAGACTCGAGAACTACATCATCGGCAATTAAAAGTCAAATAGAAGTGTGAGCATGGTGGAGAAAGACGTGGAGACACCTAACCAACGAAGTTGACAATGGCAGAATACCACATTATCTGATCACAAAGCATGAAGGAACGAAAATTAAGACTATTCTATATCTACACACAAAGTTCAAGCTCAAGGAAAGTAAAGACCTAATCAAGTGGAGCATCTTTTGAATGACCACCCCTTAGGGGTAGATTGTTAGCTATAACATTTTTATTAGAAGTGATGGTCATTCACATTTAGGAACTTTGTAACGTGTGTTAGATATCGTGCTAAAATAGTCAACGGGCTCGTGGATTGGGCTAAGCTAAATGGCTAAAAGTTATGTTAAGCTAGCCTTGTATAAGTTGTCATCAAATCCAAGTCTAATCCAACCCCATCCCAAAGCCCATTAGGGCATATGTACTTGTAGTATAAATACACCTTAAATGAGTCATTTGAGGTGTGTGCTTGAGTGTGTGTGTGTGTGTGTGTTTTCTTTAAGCAATACAAGTTTTCCTTTCTTATTTCTCTCTACACATATACGCATAATAACATCATCAAGTCACCACTTTCCTTTCTTCTTCTTAATCTTTACGCATATCATACGTTTGTGTTTGTTTCGTGTTATACTCGTGTTACGCGTAGTATACGTTTAGTTAGCTTGGTAACGTGATAAGGTTGAGATATTTAAGGTCCTACAATATCCATACTTATACTCATTTTAACTTTGTATAACTTGAATGTTTATGGTAAAAATTACAACTATAAATTTGTATTATTGTAAGTTTGTAACATCCATTTTAATATTAAAATTTAATGTGTCATTAGTATACATTATAATGCAATTATTATAGTGTAGAATTTAATTATATGAATTACTAATTATAGTAAGATGTGTAGGCTTAAAAAATTAAGACTTCTTTCTTTAGAAAGTCCTAAATACATTATAAAGTAGTATAGATAAACAAAAGCCAGTAAGTAATTATAAGTACAATTAAATACATGTACATACAAAATTTTAAATTAATGAACTAATAAACAAATATCTAAAAAAACAATAAATGTAGTCAAACACATCAACAATTAATCCTTTAATATGATCTGTTAGGAAAATATCAGGTTGTCAGATTCCCCCTCTTGTTAAAGATCATGAATAAACTTCAATTGGCCTTGAACAATGTCTTGCGTTTATTTTTATTTTTATAGCTTTTACTCTTCACCTTATTTTTGAAGCATGAAGTTGATTGAACGTATCTTTTCTTTAACTTTCCTTTTTTATCAAAATTTTTCATAATCACATGTATTTTCTAGTAACTTTTCCATGTCTTTTTCTTCATTTAATTTTTTTCACAAATACATTAGTACAGTCTTTTTCTTCATTTAATTTTTTGCACAAATACATTTGTACAGTCTTTGCGACTGTGTATAGCAAGCTCCTCAAAATTTCATTCTCATTCCCAGTATCAAGTATCAACTTGTACTTACTTTATAGGTGATATTTACATTTTTTACTTAAAATAACACTGTTAGAAATCAGGAAGACGACAGCATGAAAAATTGTATAATTTTCAACAAATCCATAGATAATTAAATAACTCTACCATTACTCGCTGCTACCCAAATTAAAGAAATGATGAAAGATAACCATTTGCAAAAGATTAGATAAACATTCAAATTACTTTTTTAGAATAAAAAGAACTGATCATTCTTAGAAATATACAAAAGTTCAATCAATAACAAAACACTTACATGAGCTTGGCTTTCTACAAGTTTTTTGAACCTCAATATTTAAATAAACCATCGCAAGTCGAAAAAAAAAAAAAAAAAAAAAAAAAAAAAGCCTACTTAAACAGCAAACTACAGTAAATGGATTAAACACCCACTCAACTCTTACAAAAACAAAATCATGAATAGTTATCTTATACCGAGCATAACATAAAAATAGAACCTTTGCACACTAATATTAGTAGACCCACAATGGTGAGATGTGCCCCAAATGCCTCTGATAACTACAATCTTTCTAGTTTGTGACGTGCACGGTCGGTAAAAGACCACCATTTACTGGTGTACTGACGGTGGCCGGAGCTCATCAACTACGTTCCTGGGTGAGAAAAAACGGAAACACGGGAAATGATCGGTTGTCAAGTTTCAAGAGAGAGAAATAATGAAATCAACAAATAAAGTAGTAGATCCAAATGAAGAAATACCTCTAAACCATGGAGGAGTAGCTTACTAGGAAATTCGATAGAGGACCGTGAGAGAATTTTCATAAGAAAATGTTAGGAATTAGAAATTCCAGGTATTAAAGAGTCGGTCACCTCAAGTATATGTAATCGTTAGAAAGCTCGTAGTCGTAGTTATTTTAAGTTAAGTAGTATTTAGTTAAGTAACACCGTGGAGGACGGACGGGTCTTTACCCACTGTATGCCTGATCCACAGCCCGTTGTGTGGCGTTTTATTGTAAGACTATAAATACTCTCTACCTTCCAAGGTAGAGAGTTGGAGCTCATAATAATATCTTTCACTTTCTCTCACTAAGTTCCCTAAACCTTTAACTTTCTCTCTCTAGAATTCCACTTATACGCCAACTTGGTCTTATGGTTTGATGTGTAAGTAAAAACTTATATCTTTCAATTGGTATCAAGAGCCATGGTTAGATCATATCTTGCACATCTTTGGATTTCTAGTGGTTTTTAGGTGGTTTTTGAGTTTGAAAAAGTTTAGTGGTTTGTGCATCATTTGGTTGATTTCTTGTGTTAAAGCTTGGATTTTGTTAGTACTTTTACGTTTAGAATCATCACAAGTGTTTAGGTTTTCATTTGGTAAGCTTGAATCATCTTGGTTGGGTTGTTTTTGGATTGAAAAGTGATGTTTGTGTTGTTTTTCTTGCTAGCGACTTGACCTACGGATTTGTTTCTTAGTAGCGACTTGCTTTACAATTTTGTAGCGAGTTGCAGTTTTTGGAGCTAGCGACTTAGGCCTAGCGACTTACAGTACAAGTAGTGGACTCTCCACTACGGGTAGCGACTTGGTGTTAGCGACTTGGTCAGTAGCGAGTTGCTATTTAGCGACTTGAATCTTTAGCGACTTGATTAGCGAATTGCTGCCAAAATTTTGCTAGCGACTTGAGGCTTAGCGAGTTACTATTTAGCGACTTGCCTTTGTTTAGCGACTTGGGACTTTAGCGACTTGGTGGTATAGCGAATTAGGTGCTAGCGACTTGGTGCATTATCTTCTAGCGACTTGGGTGATTTTTTACGGTTTTCTCTTGATTTAGTAAAATCCCGTGAAAGAATCTATTTTCCGGTTTAATCATAGAGTTATAAAATCCCATTTAATTTGTCATCATGTCTACCAACGTTTCTACAATCATCTCCACTGTTGCCGAGGACGTTCAAGCAGCTGGTTCAGATACTCGTCCACCCATGCTTGACAGAACTGACTACGATTCTTGAGCTCAACGAATCAGATTGTACTGTCTTGGAAAGGAAAATGGTGTCAACATTCTCAAATCCATTGATGAAGGACCGTATCGAGTTGAGACGACTAGAGATGTACTTGATACTGCTGAAGATGGAACTCTGATTTACGGAATGGACAGACCAAAGATGTATGATGAGCTTGATGATAAGGAGAAAAAGAGATTCGATGCTGATATCAGGGCTTCTAACATTGTTCTTCAAGGTCTTCCTAAAGACATCTACAAGCTGATCAATCACAACACCGAAGCAAAGGCAGTATGGGATAATGTCAAGATGCTTCTCTCAGGTTCAGAATTAACTATGGAAGACAGAGAATCACAACTCTATGACGAATTTGAACACTTCAAGATGAAACCAGATGAGAGTGTCTATGAGTACTATGTGAGATTTCATAAGTTGGTGAATGATATGAGGAACATCAGAATGACTATGCCTAACATTCAGCTGAACTCAAAATTTGTGAACAACATGAATCCCGAATGGCACAAGTTTGTCACCTCTGTGAAGCTCACTAAAGGATTGAAGAATACAAACTATGAGCAACTCTATGCCTTCCTCCTTCAGAATGAGAGACATGCCATGTTTGAAAAGAGGATTCTTGATCGGTTCAAAGGTCAGGGAGAAACAAGCTCTACAAATGATTCAACTGCCTTTTTCACAAATGATGGGATTACCACCAATGCTTCTCAAGTTGTACCCACGAAAGATGATAATCACAAACCCATTTCTGATCCAAGGTTCAAGCAACCTGATGCAAATGCTGTCATGGAACATTTCATCACTCAATTGACACTCATGGTTAAAGAGAACAGGACACTTTCACCTGACACCAACAAACTTCACACCTGCAATGAGATCCGAACCGCCTCCAATCTTCACAACCATGCTTTGATCAGAGATGGGAAAATTATGGGGCAGTCAGTTCAAGAAAGGCAGTTTGATCAAGGAAGAGGTGGAGCTGGTAGAGGTTATGTTGGTAATCAGAATCGAGGAAGGAATGGTAATCAAGGTCAAGCTAAGCCGATCAAATGTTATAACTGTGGTGGTGAGAGACACATTGCAAGGAACTGCACATCTCCAAAGCGTCCACAGAATGTTGATTACTTCAGAGATAAGATGCTGCTTGTACAAGCTCAGGATAATGGTGCTGCTTTGGATGAAGAGGAATTGTTGTTTCTAGCTGAGGGCAATGCCAAGACCTATGATGCAGATGTGGATGAGCAGCCTATTCAGGAGATAGGTCACAATCATCAGAATGCCTTTCAAGTCGCTGATTGTGATGCATACGACTCTGATGTGGATGATGGACCTACTGCACACACAATTTTTATGGCTAGCATTTCTCCAATGGTTTCTCCCAAGGTCTCTTCTTCACCACAAGCTGGCTCATCCAAAGACAGACTCATCTCAGAGGTATTAAAACTATACGATGATGCTGAAGTGCAATAGATGCATGACAAAGTACAATCAACTGAAACTATTGAATCAAATGTTGAAAATATGGGTAATATCAATATTGTCCCATATGATCAATATGTGAAACAAAGTGAAAGTGAAGTTGTACCAAGTGATGCATCTTCTGCAGTCAACAATGACCATGTTTTTTATGAATACACTGCATGTGCCCCTGATGATTCTGTAATTTCTGAACTAAATGCCTATAAAGAACGTGTTGCTATCTATGAACAACGTGCAAAATTTGAGTTGACCTCTCGTGAGCAGGAAATGGATGACCAAGTGCGTACAATCATTAGAAAAAGTAATTTTCGAGAAGAAGTATTAAAACAAGAGTTAAATTCCTTGCAAGAAAAGCTTTCTAAAACTGCTAAGCAAAAACAAGAACTTCAAGAAAATGTGAAAATGCTTAAGCAAGAATTTAATGCAAAAGAATCAAAACTCTTGAAAGATTTTTCTAATCTGAAAACTTTGAAAAACAAACTTGAAAACAAGTTGTACATACAAGGGAACACCATTCAGACTGCTCACATGATCACTAAGCATAGAGTCTTAAGCGATAAGCATAGCATTCCCCTTGTTGAGGAACCAAATCCAGAGGTCATTAAAAAGGCTAGAAATGCTCATAAGGTTCTTTATGATGGTCCTAAATCCAGAGGAACCAAATTAGATGATCCCAAATGTAAAGAGAAGAAAATAAAGATCACACCCCATGATTACAAGAAGGAAAACTGGATTTCCTTGAACATGTTTAAGCCTCAGACATTGTTGACTCCCGAACAAGTTTTCTGGAAAATGGATTTAGATAAGCAGAAAGCTGAAAATATTGTTGTAACAAACCCTCCCCTTTGGAAAATGCCTAGAGCGACTGTGTATCCTCCTAATACACCAATGCATCTTGTTCCTAGAACAATTGCCACTAAAAGCAAGACCTTAATTAGCCAATATGTTATATTTCAACTATTTGTTGATTTTGAGAAAACTTGCAAGAAAAGGATCACACCCACTGGTATAACGGAAGGAGAAAGGGGTTTTGAGCAAATGAAAGAATGTTATTTAACTGAGGTCATGCCTTTCTTTAAACTTCTAAAAGATCACTTTGAGAGTCTTAAAAAGGGGATAGAAACTGATATTAAGGGAATGGAAAAGGAATTTGATGCAATGATAGTTGAAGTTAGTGACTATGAGCGAGCACTAAAATATAATGAGATTGAGAGGAAGAACTTGCATACACTAAATGAGAACCTGATTTCTGAATGTATTGCTCAAGATGTGTTTTTCACTGCTACAAATTGTTCCATTAATGCTTCCAAATTTCATGAATTATCGGTTGCCCTGAAAGTCTCCCATGATCGTGTCATTGAGCTTGAAAAAACTAATTCTGAACTAAACGAGAAAATTGAACTGGATGATCACGACAATTTGGTTAAACCTTTTTCTAAACTAGAAGTTGAGCATTTTAATTTACAACTAAAATATCAACATCTTAAAGAAAATGTCAAAACTTCAAATATCAAGACATCCTCAGATGCTCCAGAGTTTGATGCAGTTTTTCAAATTAACAAACGTGAAGAACAGATTCAAGCTCATTGCAACACGATCAGAAAGTTGAAAGCCCAAATTTCTCAATTAAAGGGTCAAACGAACAATATGACAGGCTCCCAAATGCCTCCTCCTTTAGATTCTCAGAATTCTCAAACGTTTCATCTTCAAAACCTAGTAAATGCATTACAAAAGGAAAACGAAAGTTTTCTAGAAGAAAATGAAAAGGTTAAACGTCATTTCAATGAGTTATTTGAATCAATAAAGGTCACTCGTAACAAAAATAACGAACAAATAGCTTCATTGCAAAAGAAAATTGAGAATCTGAAGAGTCAGGTAAAAGGGAAAATGCCAATGACCAATGGGGAGAATGGTGTATCAAAGGTTCACTCTTGTAATAAATATGCTTTGTCTTTGAAATATGTCCCTCCTCATCTCAGGAACAACAAACTTGCTGTTCAAACATACTTCTCATCCCTTAAGGATTGCCTAGAATGTCTGCGTGAGATTGTTGAAGAGGATAAGTTAGAGAAACCTCATGATAATGCAATTGGACATGCATGCTTATATGCCAAACGATCTCAAGAAATCCTAGAATGCTTGATCACAATATGCCCAAAGTCCTTAGGTGAGAGAGTTAATCCTTTGATTCCATGTTCGATGCCTAATGCCAAGTATGATATTCATTCGATGCCCAATGTCCTGAATGTGAACCTTAGTTTGCCTTTAAGTAGTTCAGATTCCAGATTTGTCAATGCTATGAAAGAGAACTAAAGTGTGCCTTCTAGGATTACAAATCCCAGCACTTCTAGTTTTAAGAAAGTGAACCTTAGTGTGCCTGCATGTACTTTAGATCCCAGCACATCTAAACAGGTGATGCAAAGAATAGTAAAACCAACTAATGTTCCCATTCCCTCTACAGGAGTAATCAGTGACATTAAAGGGAGCAGGTCAACGTCTCAAGACAATACAAGGAATGATAGGACCTCGCAAGCTAAGAATGTGCACTGGAAAAGAGTAGAAGAACAATCTAGGAACTTTAAGCCTGAATCGAATAAAACGAATCGTGTTGATTCTAGTATTAGCCATAGGCGTAATGTAATTAATTCGAATTCCGATACTATTTGCAAACCTTGTATTGATGTCTGCTTGAATTCTGTTTCTAATCATGAATGTGGTGTTAATGTTTTGCCTAATGATGTTAATTGTCCAGTTAATGTTGTTAATGCTAAAATTCATGCTAAAAAGGCAAAAAGGCAAAAACGAAAGAAAGTTAGAAAACAGTGGAAACCCACAGGAAGAACATTTAGTAAGATAGGCTATTATTGGATACCTGTTGGTCATAAGAATAATCAGATAATGCCCACTAGAAAATGGATGCCTACTGGTAGAACTATTCCCTTAAGAAGTGAGCACACTGTGAACAGGGCACACTAGTACTGCATCTATTCACAATGATTCCAGTGCCTTAATTTCTGTTATGAATGCTTCTTTTTCTGATGTGGGTGTTCCAACCATTGTTACTAACCAAATGGAACCCATTCTTGCATGGGGATCCCAATTATCCAGTTATCCATTCTTGTCTGTGTTCAACTGCAGATCGTTCAAATCGTTCTGTGGTACCTGGACTCAGGCTGTTCCAAGCATATGACTGGCGACCGGTCACGGCTCATGAACTTCGTGAGCAAATTCATCGGGACAGTTAGATTCGGGAATGATCATTTCGGTGCTATTATGGGTTATGGAGACTATGTTGTTGGCGAAAGTGTTATCTCCAGGGTTTACTATGTAGAAGGTCTTGGTCACAACTTGTTCTCTGTTGGTCAATTCTGCGATTCTGATCTAGAAGTAGCCTTCAGAAAACATACCTGCTTCGTTAGAGAACTTGATGGTAAGGAACTTTTAAGAGGTTCACGTGGTTCAAATCTATACACCATCTCTATCGAAGATATGATGAAGTCTTCTCCAATTTGCTTACTGTCAAAGGCCTCTAAAACAAAGTCATGGTTATGGCATCGTCGTCTCAATCACTTGAACTTCGGTACCATCAATGATCTCTCCAGAAAGGACTTAGTTGTAGGTTTACCTAGACTCAAGTATGAAAAGGATCATCTTTGTTCAGCATGTCAATTGGGAAAAAGCAAGAAGTATGCCCATAAACCCAAACCTACTAACTCTGTCACAGAAGTTCTTCATATGATTCATATGGATTTATGTGGACCAATGAGGGTGCAGAATATATTTGGGAAGAAATATGTGTTAGTTGTGGTTGATGATTACTCTAGATTCACCTGGGTCAAGTTCTTAAGGACAAATGATGAAACTCCTGATATCATCATCAAACTCATCAAACAGCTGCAGGTTCGGCTTAACAAAACAGTCAGAATAATAAGAACAGACAATGGAACTGAGTTTGTCAACAAACAACTCAGTGAATTTTATGAAAGCGTTGGAATCAGCCATCAAAGAAGTGTTCCACGAACTCCTCAACAGAACGGTGTAGTTGAAAGACGAAATCGAACTCTTGTAGAAGCCGCTAGAACAATGCTGATTTACTCAAAGGTTCCAATGTTTCTCTGGGCTGAAGCTATTGCCACTGCATGCTACACACAAAATCATTCCCTGATTCACACTGTTCATGGAAAAACTCCATATGAACTTGTCCACAACAGAAAACCTAATCTCTCTTTCCTTCATGTGTTTGGTGCATTGTGTTATCCAAATAATTAGGGACAAGACTTAGGCAAACTTAGAGCTAAAGCAGACATTGGAGTATTTGTAGGGTATGCTCCAAACAAAAAGGGATACCGAATCTACAACAAAAGAACCCAAAATATCATGGAAACAATTCACGTTACGTTTGATGAGCTGACCGGTCAAATGGCTCCTGGACACTCCAGTTCAGGACCCGCACTTCAAAACAGTCCCATTGGTTCATCCCTTGTTCCAAACTCTTCTCAAGAAACTCCATATGTACCTCCATCTGAAGATGATTTAAAGAAATTGTTTGATCCTATGTTTGATGAACTTTATGACCCAAGTACTAATGAGGTGTCGATTCCTACAACAGAGGCTGCTCATATTCCTGTGAATGAAGTCAATCCCTCAGTCTCAATATCTTTAAGTCAAGATGCACCTGCTGCTGATCCTTCAGTCTCATCAACAAATCATCATTCTTCAAATGTACATAATGGAACTGTTTCTGGCATCAATGATGAAGTTAATCCCTTTGCTACTCCTGAAGATGCTCCATTTGAAAACATATTTGCTCCTGAATCATCATCAGAACCATCTTCTTCAGGAGACATCGACTCTGCTACCTCAGTCCCTCAACTACTGCCACATGAACACCTTAGAAAATGGACTCACGATCATCCACTAGACAACATCATTGGAAATCCCTCTCGTCCTGTATCAACACGGAAACAACTTGCTACAGATGCCTTTTGGTGCTTCTTCAACTCCGTACTATCTAAGATCGAACCAAAAGATGTTAAAACCGCCATGAATGAAGATAGCTGGTTCAATGCCATGCAAGATGAAATTCATGAGTTTGATCAACTTGATGTATGGGAGTTAGTACCTGCTCCAGACTGTGCTATGATTATTGCTCTTAAATCGATCTTCAAAGTGAAACTTGATGAGCATGGTGATGTGTTGAAGAACAAGGCTCGATTAGTTGCTAAAGGATACCGTCAAGAGGAGGGTATTGACTTTGAAGAATCTTTTGCTCCAGTTGCTCGAATCGAGGCAATCAGAATCTTTCTGGCTAATGCTGCTAGTAAGAACATGGTAGTCTATCAGATGGATGTAAAGACGGCATTTCTGAACGGAGACCTTAAAGAAGTCGTCTACGTCAGCCAACCTGAAGGATTTGTAAATCAAGAGCATCCTACTCACGTTTATCGTTTGAAGAAGGCCCTTTACGGTTTAAAGCAAGCTCCAAGGGCATGGTATGATACACTGTCAAAGTTTCTTCTATCAACCGGATTTAGCAAAGGAGCAGTTGATCCAACATTGTTCACCAGGAAGTCAGGCAAACATTTAATTCATGTTCAAATTTATGTTGATGATATTATTTTTGCCTCGACAGACCCAATGGAATGTGATTGTTTTTCAAATGAAATGAGTTCAAAATTTCAAATGTCAATGATAGGACAAATGTCATTTTTCTTTGGATTACAAATTTCGCAAAGTCCCGGAGGCATTTTCATAAATCAATCTAAATATGCAACTGAGATCTTAAAGAAATTTGGATTTGATTCAAGTGACCCTGTTGACACTCCCATGATTGATCGAACAAAACTAGATGAGGACCACTCAGGGATCATGATTGACCAAACAAAATATCGTAGTATGATTGGATCCCTGATGTACCTCACAGCTAGTAGACCAGACATCTTGTTCGCTGTTTGCATGTGTGCTAGATACCAGGCTAAGCCTACAAAAAGGCACCTTGAAGCAGTTAAACGGGTCTTTTGGTATCTCCAAGGAACCATCAATATGGGTCTTTGGTACCCGAAGGACACCGGCATGTCACTAACAGCCTATGCAGATGCTGATCATGCAGGGTGTCAAGATACTCGTCGAAGTACATCTGGAGGTGCTCAGTTTTTGGGTGATAAACTTGTGAGCTGGTCTTCAAAGAAGCAAATGAGTACTTCTATTTCCTCTACAGAGGCTGAATACATAGCCATGTCATCCTGTTGTGCTTAAATCTTATGGATGAGATCTCAATTATCTGACTATGGCTTTGAATTCAACAAAATCCCTCTGTACTGTGATAATAAAAGTGCTATTGCTCTCTCATGCAACAACGTTCAACACTCAAGAGCAAAGCATATCGACATTCGACATCATTTCATTAGGGAACAAGTGGAAAAAGGTGTGGTAGAACTCTATTTTGTGAGGTCTGAATATCAGTTAGCAGACATCTTCACCAAAGCTCTTCCAAGAGAACGTTTTGAGTTTATTCTTCCACGTCTTGGCTTGAAAAGCCTTCAACCAGAAACACTCAAACGTCTTCAGGAGGAAGACGAGGAGTAAAGGTCTATCTTCATCTATCTCTTGTAAATATTTATTCGAAAAACAAAATAGAAAAATATAAAACTTTCAAAATCCATAAAAATTTGAAAAAAAAATTCGAAAAATCTTCAAAAAATATTGTCATTTTGTCATGTTTCTCTCGATTCGATAATATCTACGGTCTTGATGTTGTCATTCAAAGAATGACACGGGACTTTAGATGTTGTTCGAATTTATATATATATATATATATATATATATATATATATATATATATATATATAAAATTATTTTTGGGAGAAAGAGAAAAAAATGGCTTATTGTCATTTCAGGCAGTAACCCGCTTTTCAAAGAAAGAACAGAGCCATGCTTTACCATGTTTTTAAATTCCATGCTCTGATTCTATAAACATTTATCTGCTGAAAACTAACTGCTTTGAAAAATAACTCGGTCTATATTTTTGATAATCATCAGGACTTATTTGTCAAAATCTCTATCTCTCAATCAACAACCTATGTCATTGATTGAGGGGGAGAATGATTTCAATTAAATTAAAAAGTTATTTGGCATTAAATTGTTTTCAAAAGATGTACATGCATGTTTTATCAATGGAGTTTTAAAGTCTAAAAATCTGATCCTTATCAGTTAAAACGCTTTCATAATCAAGTCACAATTTCCCTTAAAATCTTTCAAAATCAATTTAAATCAATAAGAGATCACAAATCTCAAATGATTTGATAATTGTGATCGGGGGAGAATGTGTGATTTAAATTAGATTTAAACTGATAATTCGGTAAATGGTTTTATAAGGATGTACATGCTATCCTTCCCACATGTGACAAACGATTTCAAATTTTCCATGCACATGTTGAGGGGGAGCATCTATCTTAAACCTATGATTTGAAACGTGATCATTTATCTCAATGTGCAGGTTCCCTCTAGTATGTGCAAAACTTTTTTTCAAACCTCGAGGCACATATTGAGGGGGAGCAAACTTATGGAAACCTCATCCTTCCCGGAAATGCTTTATCTACTTGATTTGATCAAGGAAGTGATGGTGATATCTTTTAGAAAATGGTAATCAAAGAAGTACTTTCTTCCTCTTGCCTCCGTGTGCAAAACGATTTCAAACAATTCATGCACATGTTGAGGGGGAGCACTTATTCTAAAAAATATCAAAAACAATTCAGGTACAAAATGTTTTTGATAATATATCACAAGTATCTGGATTGACTTTCAAATGGTTTTCAATTGGTTCCAATGGCAGATGAACAATACCAAATAGACCGACCAACTTTACTTTATGTACGGTGATATAAGGATGATAAGGTTAGGTATGTGTTCCCATGATCCGCCAGAACCGGAGGGATCTACCCAAGGACTATCCGCTAGTTAGTGTAGAGTTCTTAGGTATGATAATAAAAGGAGAAAAATGAGATATGGGAAGAGTGCGGACTGAGACTGAGCTAGTACTGAAATAAACCCAACAAGGCTCTAGCTATGAAGTCTCGGTAAGCACTGAAGGGGTTGAAGAATTAAAAAGAATTGAATGAGAAAAGGGTGAAAACAAATAGCCCTCCATATATTCAACCTTAGGGCAGAAACCGGGTTCAATTCATATGCTACTGATGGTAACATCGGTATTGAAGACAAGACGTCATGGACCCAGTGACGCACTGCACTTCAATTTTCCAAACCACTCAAGTTCCTCTTAAAAGGACTTGTTTCATTCTCACGGGGAACCAACATTATCTATCGACTTTCTCTTAGAGATCGTTGATATTGAAAAAGGAGACCCTCTCCCTAGTCTCCGGCACAGGATCCAAATATGCACAAAATTGAGTCTAGAGCCACGAGGTCATCAATAAATCTCATTAGGACACTTTCAATGAAGACTCTTTGTTTCACACAATGTGGAAAGAGAGATTATATCTTGAGTCCTACGCATTATCCTTGTGGTATTGCCAGAACATCTGAGTGATGTGTAAACATATTCACAATGAAGATGGAAAACCTTCTGGAGCCAACATCAAACAAGCTCCTGGTAGGTGGCAGGTGAGATCTATTATATAGATCAACCATGTGACAACTGAACAGAAACAATGGGGCGATTCAATCTCTTGAATCAATCCTGGTTCAGGTAATGGATTGACGGATACCTTTGAAAAACCGGTCTTTGTGCTTAAAAACTCTTTTCTTTAGCAAATCGACCGAGTACGGATATTTCAAATCAAAAGGTGTTTTATGATTGATAATTGATGTTCATTAAAAACCTTCGTTGTATTGCAAAAACAATTTCTATTGAGCAATACACGATTGTTTTTCAAATCTTTTTTCATCAATCAGTGGACTTAAATTCGCTGGTTCACTCACTCCGTGTTGTCTTCTTTGAGATGTTCCGGTTTGAGAACAGCTAGAGCAGCTGCGAAACCCTGTCAAGGAAATTCTTCGGAATTATACCTGATCACAGGCAGTACTTGTACTGATCAACGGGGAACCGTGGGCCGTGTACCTCAATTCAACGAAAGTGATCAAAGACACTTTCGTGTGCTTTATTGCTAACTGTTTTATACAGGAACATCCTACGTTTACAGCTGATCAGAATGAAGCGGTCAATCCATTGCCGCATGCTCACACTACACACTCATCTCAAAAGAAATCATGATTAGTGCATCAATAACTCTGATATTTTCACTCCATGCTTCTGCTACGCTGCTGCCAATATCATGAATCAACGAAAGCTTCCGCTACTCTGATGAGAAGATATCGTAATCCAGAATGTGAGCATGTCGGTCCGAAAGTCACAACATCACATAATACCAACACCACAATGGATGTCTCAGAGACTTTTGTTAGCTGATGGTCTCAAAAGCTGGCTCAAATTTATTATCACGTGGATCAGTAAAAGACCTCCACCTGGAGTAACCAAACATGCAATGTGATGAATCAATGACTACGAGCTTAGGAGCAAAGTACTACATCAAGAATGCAAGAACAATTGTTAATGTAATATCTATTTGTATTCAATGTAATTTTAGTACATGGTTGAGGTGACCTTCCTTAGGGGGAGATTGTTAGGAATTAGAAATTCCAGGTATTAAAGAGTCGGTCACCTCAAGTATATGTAATCGTTAGAAAGCTCGTAGTCGTAGTTATTTTAAGTTAAGTAGTATTTAGTTAAGTAACACCGTGGAGGACGGACGGGTCTTTACCCACTGTATGCCTGATCCACAGCCCGTTGTGTGGCGTTTTATTGTAAGACTATAAATACTCTCTACCTTCCAAGGTAGAGAGTTGGAGCTCATAATAATATCTTTCACTTTCTCTCACTAAGTTCCCTAAACCTTTAACTTTCTCTCTCTAGAATTCCACTTATACGCCAACTTAGTCTTATGGTTTGATGTGTAAGTGAAAACTTATATCTTTCAGAAAAGCTAGTGAGGAATGGGGAGATATATGGTGTAAAAGACATAAGGTCTACACTTTTCTTTTCTTTAGCTTGTAGAAATGGTGAAAAGGGTATGGAGGCTGACACAATAGTGCAACAGGGTGACTGAAAAGACATAGCTGAATGTTGGTAGTTGATGACTATTTTTCTAAGGCTTGCCAAAAATTTTGGTAAATAGATAGAAATTGAAAGATTAAACAGTCGCAAACTATTTAATCCTATGTGGCATCCTTTAGGAGCTTCAAAAATGTTCTTTTTATAATATAAGTAGAAAGGAAAATATAATAAGTATTATTCAAAGATTCACAACACATATGAAAGCAAAAATAAAGGCGAAAAGAAAATCTTTTATTTCATTTTTAGTTTTATGACAAACACAAATCAAGCATGCAAATAATATTAAGATGCGATAACATATATAACAACCACACAATCAAATAAATAGATTGCTTAAAAACAATATTTTTGTGGTCTAATGACAAAAGTACGTCGCACTATAGATTAAGTGTGGCGCTCTTCTAGCAAAATTCCATTTTCCTGTTTATATTTTATAACAAAACACAAATATTCAAGCACACTAATCAAGCACATAAAACTAAACTCATAAAAAGCTAAAACATATCAACTAAGATGAAAACACTCAAAATTTCTAACAAAGAAAATCAAATACAAAAAGGAAACAAATAATTTTTATTATTTTATTTATTTATTTTTTTGAATTTGTATGCAAACTAAACTTAACATAAGTGAAAGTTTGAAGCACAAATTTATTTAGGATCTTATTTCAATAATGCATAGTGCCCGAACAATCAAAGAATATAAATTTTAACAAAAGTATTTTTGCAGACCAAAAAGTTCATCGCAGTTAAAGGAAAGT
This sequence comes from Chrysanthemum seticuspe, assembly GCA_019973895.1. Lineage (NCBI taxonomy): Eukaryota > Viridiplantae > Streptophyta > Magnoliopsida > Asterales > Asteraceae > Chrysanthemum > Chrysanthemum seticuspe. The sequence goes on from BPTQ01000005.1 coordinate 209,877,035, forward strand.
GCGGCAAACATCAAGTCTATTTTTTTTCTTTTTTTTCAAAAATTCAAAAGAGGATTGCGGTAAAAATTATAAAAGTTCGTCGCACAAAAACATAAGTGCGGCGGTTTTATTATACTGAACATAGGTATTTTTTTTTTAACTTTTCATATTTTTATTTAAACACACAAGCAATAAATTCAAACACACAAACATACAAAATCAGACAAGCAAAAAAGAAAAAGAAAAAAAAAAGAAACTTTTTAGGTTTTTATACCACCTCCGTCCCATATTAATTGTCCAATTTGATTTTTTATAGTCTTTTTTCTTCAACTTTGACCTTAAATATTTTTGTTTGTGTTATAAAATATTTGATGAAAATTATACCAATGAAAGTACATTCAAAACGCAATCCATTCATATATTGTGCATCAAGTATTATATAACACAAACAAAAATATTGAAGGTCAAAGTTAAAGAAAAAAGACTATAAAAAGTCAAACTAGACAATTAATATGGGACGGAGAGAGTATTTTTTTTAACATTTTTACATAATTCAAATGCAAACACTTAACACACAAATAAATGCAAATGCAAACTATATGCAAACATACAACAGAAAAACCATGAACGGAAACTATAATGATAAAGATTCGATTTTTTTTTCAGGATCAAAAGTACGACGTACAAAGGAAAATGTGCGTCGTACATTAGCATGAGAATTTTCTTTTCTTATGCTTACAAAACTACTAATATGACAATGCAAACATAGAAGACTAGCAAAAGCTAACTAAACAGAATGCAAATGCAATAAAAAAGAAACTAGAATAATAGTTATATTTCCTAACACCATTTTTTTTATAAAATTTTAATATATTTTGTATATGATACTAACGAACATACATGCAAGCTAAATGCAAAGCACAAAATGAAAACATATAACAAGTATCCACATATCACAACTACATATGGTTTTATTTTTATACAAAACTGATTTATTTATTTAATTATTTAATTATTTTTATTTTTTTTGACTGCTGAAGCAAAAAGTCCGGCGTACTTTAGCAGAAGTGCGGCGTACTTATAGCAAATTTTCAAACTTTTTAATTTTAACAGATTTAATATAAACAGAAAACCTAACAAACAATCAGACATGTGGCTTATTATATTACCAGAACATGCCATAAACATAATAAGCAGAGAGAAAGCAAAAATAAGTTAGAAATAAAAATCTTTTTGATTTTTTTCATTTTGAATGACACGCTAAGTATTTACAAATTTACAAGGTGTATAATAAGATAAAACATGATTTCAAATGATTACATACCTAAGTCTAGCATTTTGGGGTTTTTGTGTTACTATTGAAATTAATCAGCTAAGAGTACCTTTTGATCACAGGACAGAAGTTCGCTGACCTTGGTGTTAGAACCGACGTACTTACAGGATTTATCTGTAAAATTGAAAATGAGAAAAGGAGAAGTGCAGCGCACTTCAAGTGAAGTGCGGCGACGTTGCAACAACAGAAGACAGTTTTATCACAGGTTTCAAGATATTTAAAACACACGAACACACGTAAGATACACACGGCGGCGCCAAAAACTTTGATGTGTTTCAAAAGCTTTAAATTTATAGTAACTAGTTTTACCGATTCCTCAATACACAAAACACCCGGGTAAAGTATAACCCCCTTTTATAGAAAAGGTTTTAGGTAAGACTAGGTCGTCCTAAGGGATTTGTAGTAATTCACAGATTGTTTTTCTAGAACAAAATCAATTGATCGTCACATATCAATTAGCCTAAAAATGTGAGTAAAGCAAGGTAAAGCAAGGTTTCAAACAAGTAACAATGCTCGTGGAGGTATGATCCACATAATACAATAGATATAGATAGTGCAAAACTTTATATAAACAAATCATGCAAGTCACAGTTAAGGGTGTATTAACGCAACAAGCATATCTACCAATAATGATATAGAATCATTTCGACTCATAGACTATATCTTCATAAGCGCATTAAGAATGATTTATATCAAATATGAATAAATAAGAATTCCTCCTAACCCGGTCGGTCAACATAAGGCTAGGTCTTAAACATTATTCCACTAGGTTCGTTTATTAATTTATCACACAATTCTCACAAGTATGATATTGGCTCATGATTCAAAACTAATCACGTAACTAACCTTCTCGACCTATGAAAGTTGCAACAATCAATCAAAGGATAAACAAGATCCAAGAAAATTTAATATCGAATCCATACATATGCATAATCACAAGTCATAGAAAAATCGTCTAAATATCATATCATGTTTCTCACAACCAATAAAACATCAATAACACATTAAACTCAGAAACATAATCATTAAAATGGTAATGAAAATGTACCAAAGTCTTTATGAAAGTCACTACAACGAACAATGAACCAAGACTATTATTTCTACCGATCCTAAACACTAGTCCAAAAAATCCCACTATCCATGATCATCCAATAACCAAATGCTAATGAGATACCCCGAAACATGTTACGTGTCCCCTGGAAATTCAGCAACACGTCACCAAATTGTGTGTTTAGTAACAAGGTTTATGGTGAAGGAATTAGAGCGATTGTGAATCGTCTAACCCTCAATGTATGATATGTTTAGAGCCTGATCTCATAAGCTTTAGGGCTTGAGAAACGTATAGAAACAATAGGAGGTTGTGGTTTATGGAGGTGGTAATGGCATGGTGGTATGCAACGGGTTCAAGGGGTGTTTGGATCATAGGATCCGAAGATCCTCACCAATCCTCCTCTTCACAAATTGATGTATATCTTATGGTATTTTTCCTGTACGTTTTTGAGCGTTTATATAAGTTATCAAATACTTGGGAAGGAAGCTAGATGGTATATGATCGGTCACCGAGTGAATAAATGCATGCTGATCTGGATCAAACCCTAAAGATCATCAATATTTCATAGAAGATTGCCGGTTATGGAGGTTACACCAGAACAAAGTTTTAGAAAATTGTTTCCTCTTTCTGTGGTCGTAACGGGGGATCAAACAGAGTTCGTATGCTCAAGATATCGCCAAAACAGTGGACAGGTGTCCGGACGTATTGAACTTGAGTTTCATTCTTCATTTTAAGCTTCAAATCTTTATCTTTTCTTCCGTTTCTTTGACGACACGTACCATGAACCTATAATAACATATATAATCTATTACGTATCGAAAGTTCATATAATTAATCAATATATAAGCATAAAAGCACGGATAACACGTATAGAAATATGTATAATTTGAGCGTTATCAGTGTAGCAATAGTGTTACTTAGTGCCAATAAAACGTTCAGTTCAGAATACAGTTCTCAAATAATTGTGATTGTTATAAAAGTTGTAGCATGTATCGCACCCCAAAGTAGTTCAAAATAAATACTAAAGCGAGTGAGGTAGGGGCTATGAACTCACCGTATACAAAGATGATAGCAAACGTGCTAATAAAGTGACGAGACAAATATAATGAGATAATGCAACGAGACGCCGAGAATGCCGATAAAATCCTACGAGCAACCTAAATAACCTGTTGCGTCATAGGTTTATAAATAATAAACGTATGAATGCAAATAAGTGTTTTAAAGTATATACATCGATTATACCATTTGTACATTTTGTTTATAAAGTTTTTATAATGACAAAACTATAGTTGACAAACTCAGAAAGTATTTAAAGTTGTTAATCTTAAGTGACGATAGGTTTAATATATAATTGTCAGACTTGTTAAATTCGTTATTCCTAAACCGAAAAGGGTTATGATTTGGTCCTTACGTCTCGGTAAGGTTTTTGAATGAAATTTACAGATTTGTGGTTCCCACGGTCTCAAAAGTTACTTAACTAAAGTAAAATTACTAATTTATCCTTATTTATACAAGCTGATTCTTTCAACAACTAAACAGTCCTGCGGTTTTGGCGATAAGTTGAGTTCTACCACCCCGTTTTACGTGGGGTTTATGGCTACGTTTAAGTTATGTGTTAGCTACAACTTTTACTCTTTGACCAACATGTGGTTATATGCAAATTTTATGAGTTTTACCCGTTTTAAAACTGTTACGCAAATTTTGACACTTCTCGCTAAAACATTTTTTAATTCATTGGGTATCGTTATTAGGTTATCTACCCGTTGAAACGACCGCAAGACATAAATCTAACTCCCTATATTTTTTCCTAAGTCCATAAGTCCACTGATTTTTCCTGAAAAATCCGAATTTTGGACAGAACCTAAACCAACTCAGAAAGTATAGAGTATAAACATGTTTTTCATGGTTTTAAGCTAAGTACATGGTATAATCTTGTAAAACTAAGTGTATGTAACATATTAAAATATGTAAAAGTGTATAAACAATGATGCGTATGATTCCTTACAATGAACTGTGGTGGAAACTACAAGAATAAGAACAAAAAAGCAAGAATAAACCAAGAATCACTATCTAAATCTTCAAAATTTTTCCAACCAATACCTAGCTTCCAAATTAATAAACCAAACTTGGAATCCCTTCATATATCCTAATCTAACATAATAATAACCTCTAGTAAAAATCTTTAATAAGAACACTTGGAAATTGGATGAGATTTTGTGGTGATTTTGGTGTTTTTGTGGATGAAATGAACTAAAGATCATCAAGGAATTAACATATTAACTTGTGTTGGATAATAGAAGCAAGATCAATGATCAAAATGGTTTTTTTAATTGTTTTAGGTCGTTCATGGCATGAGAGAAAGAAGGAAAATGGTTTAAATTTTATTAAGTATAGAAATGAGATGTAAATGAGGTGTAAATGAACAAACATCTAGATATTATGTTTAGATAATATCTATTTTGATGACTTTGTTAGTGTGACTAGATAGATAAGTTTGTTAGTTTATTATAGTTAGTTTAGTGTAATATATGTATAAACTGGTTGTTTGATGATAAAACCTTTAAAACGTGAAGTCTTAAAAGCGTGTAAAACGTAAAGCCGAAAACCATAAAAATCCAAACTTATATAAATGTAATAAAATTTCAAAAATAAGTAACTTTGTTTTTTTAAATGTTATATGAGTATAACAGGAGGTTTAAATGACTTTTAGACTAAAAATGTAGCTCGTAGACGCGTTTGGTGACTCTGGTTCTGAATAAAATCGACGTAAACTATAAAAATAACCCGACAAGTATAAAATTCACTTGTCAAAATAAGAATAGGTTAAAATGCATAAAATGTGTATATTGAACATAGTCTAGGGTTGAGTTCACGTTAAATGTGCGCGTAACTACGTGCGCAGGATAACTTATCTGATTACCCGTAAAGGTTAAATTTCACGAAATTAAAGTGAATAGTAAAAGTACGAGATTGAAAATGACCTGAGATGTATGGGTTGTTACAAAATATGTCAGGAAACAAATGAATTAACAATAGAAAAACAGAAAACTAATGGACACAAAAAGTAGAAGGCAAAGCCAAAATCTTATAAACGATAACTAAATGAAAAAAGTAAAAAAAATCAAGAATCGTTATGACACAACTCTCTACAAACACACACTCTTATAAACGACAAGTAAATTAATAGTATACAGGTCAATACTCATTTTTGACATGATTCGTAAAAACGTATTTTCATTTTGTTTCGCAGGGTTAAACAACCATTGAAGATGATACCAAACTTAACAAAACTTGTCTGGAAGATCACGAAAAATATATCGTGCTTCAATCATGCCTTGTTGAAAAAACATCCATATAAAGATATAATTTCGGTAAAAAATGAATGAGATTATTATTTTTTTGTTATACTGCAACAACAAATTAATTAAACAAGTACTTAACTTATTCTTAACCTTATCAAAACCGATAAGATTTGCAAATCTGTTAAAGGCTTAAATGATCATGAAAATCATTTCTAAATCTGGTCCTTTCAGCTCGATAATCAATTTATACAAATTTAGAAAATCCTTTAAACAATCAACCAAATCTGCCCCAAAAATATTCATGTACAAGCTCGAATATTTGTAGTTTCATTCGTGTCTTAAGTCATGTACGAGTTCACAAGTTTGAAACCAAATTTCCAATTTTTTGATTAAGGTGTATTATTTTGTGACACGATGTTTAATCCATATTGATTCCATTTTGGATATATTTTAGTTAGTTACGAAGCACTTTTTAAAATGAACGCAAACCCACAAGCTACTACTGGTATGGAGTATATAGCACATACACATTTATACTACTTATAAAGGGTGAATGCTCATTCTTGAAATCTTAAAATCTTGAAAACTTAAATTAATTTGGTTTGCCTAAATTACCCCTAAATATCCTTTAATACACTTTAAGTTTGATCAATTTTAAACTTGGCAACTTTTAAAAAACACACACTATATTAATTTTTAAAAAAACACGTACTTTGTATTTCAAAAAACACACGTTTTGCATCAAAGGTCGAACTAGAATCACAATTTCACAAGTATAATTATTTGCTGCTATAAACCGTCGCTTTGTGCGGGTATTCATCTAGTATTAAATAATGTCAAAAGTCTAGGGAAAAAATAATTTTGGTAAAAAGTTTTTTATTTTTTTATTTTTTTTTTATTTTTTTTACACATCACCTCAGTCTCTGGATTAGAATCCATTGTGTTAGCTAATAAGGCCCGTAGGCCCGGCCTGTTGGTTTAGCCTGTCTTGCACTTAGGGTTAGGTTTTATAATTTCCTATTTAATGTCTTTGTATTATAATTAGTTAATTGAATACAAATTATATATTTTCAGTTTTCTTTATGATATCTACATGATATCAAGAGTCATGAACCAGCGTATACATTAGTCTTCTTGATCTCACATGCTTCTCGCTGAATATGTTTTGTCTTTGCTGCTAATATGCTTGCTTGGTGTAATTGTTTGTATTTACATTCATCGTCATCGTCTCGTTGTTGGCTTCTATATACATCACCGTGGTCACATCTTTTGTTCAAGTAAGTTCATTATCATTTAGAATCTTGATTGGATTTTCGGATTTGGCATATTAATTAGTAGGACGGTGGTTTATATAAAGAATTTTGAATTTGAGATATACATTGAATTGGTGGAAAATAGATTGAACTTGGTTCTGGAAAATTTGTTTAGACACTTTGCTTTAGTTTGATTTCAGGCTATTGGTATTTGTTTGATTGGAAAGTTCATTTATTGTTTGTTCTTCGAATCTATTTATTATTGTAATGTATTAGTTTGTTAGAATGGATACTTATAAGAATAATATAAAGACGAATACGTTATTATTTGAGCAGCTTAAAATTAATTAGTGGCACGGTGGTTTATATAAAAAAATTGTGAATTTGGGATACACACTGAATTAGTGGAAAATAGATTGACATTGGTTGTGGAAAATTTCACTTTACTTTAGTTTGATTTCAGGCTATTGTTATTTGTTTAATTGAAAGTTCATTTATTGTTTGTTCTTCGAATTTTTTTATTATTGGGTTGTATTATTTGATTAGCATGGATACTTATAAGAATGATATAAAGTTAGGTACATTATTGTTTGAGAAGTTTCAAAAGTTTTTAGACATGTATGAGCAGTTTTAAAAATTCTTAATCATGTTCAGAAGTGTGAGATATTATTAGACATGTTGGAGTAATTTAAGAATTTTTTAGCCTTTCAGCTTCATGCTATGTCAACATCAGCTAATAAAGATTTGGCGTCATCATTTTCTAAATGGATATTAGATTCGGGAGCCACTCATCACATGTCTCATATTTTGTCACAATTTATCTCTTTGAGTCTTAACTCTTCAAAATCAGTTATGGACGCTAATGGCAACTCTATGTCATTAGAAGCTATTAGTTTAGTTGAGACACCATATGTTTCTTTATTTGACGTTTACTACATACTGGTCCTATTATGATTTCCATCCATACTGGTGCTTTGTTTTGATCTTGGAGATTAAAGTTCAATAGATTTTATTTTGTTGGTATTGGTACTGGAGTTGGTATTGGTATTTGTAATTGATTTGGTTTCACCTCTGATTCCGCTTAGTTTGTTATTAGTGATTGTGATGCTACAATCTTAACTAATCCGATTAAGTCTTGAGTAGTTATGAGTTGCTTTTCGACATCAACAACTTGTTTTGGTTCCACATTTGATTATGTGTCTAGTTCTGTTTTGTTTGCATCTATCTGACTCCGATCTTTATCTGCTTCTACACTTATCTGCATTAATTGATATGCTTTTTATCTACATTTGTCTGCCTGAATCTGATATTCATTTGCTATGTCTGCATCTACTCTTCATGTACTTCTGTCTAGATTTGTCTGCCTGAATCTGCTCTTTATCTGCACCTGTCTACATCTTCCTGATTCTGGTTTGCCTATGATTCTGTATGTTCTACTAACTTTCATCTCCGTATTTGTGTTGCAATGCTATAGTTTTGCAGTTTGTTTTGGTTTGCATCGACTTTGGTTTGTCTATTTCAGACCTGGCTGATATTTTTATGTTACAATTTCGATTATTGAGACTCAGTTTAGCACTCAGTCGCACTCTTATCACACTCCATTTTGCGTTTGTTTTTCAGTTATACTTTATTTTATGTTTTACAAACTATGTTCACCACTGCAATATCGTGAGTTTGAGAAGGGATTTTAGCTAATAAGGCCTATAGGCCTGACCCGTTGGTGTAGGCTTGTATCTCACTTAGGGTTACATTTGTTTATTTAATGTCTTTGTATTGTAGTTAGTTAATGGAATCTGAATAATATACTTTTTAGTTTTCCCTTTCATTTCTACACATTAATGTTGGTGTTGAAGTATTGTTGATTTGTATGTTGAATGAAAACGAGTCTCTAAACTCACCTCAGTCTTAATAGAGTTAGGTTAAATACCCCATGTTCAATTATTATTAATGATCAAATATAAATACATCACAAGTCTTGCACAATAAGATAACCAACATAGGCTAATCCCCATAGTAAATAATAAACAATGCATGGGCTAATAATAATTTGGCTAATAATCCCCCGCAATTGGAATGGGAGGTATTCCGATATTCAAACTGAAACGAAACTCAAGAAATAAGGCACTCAGAAGAACCTTGGTGAAGATATCTGCATATTGAAATCGAGATGGAACGTATAAAACACACACTTGCCCATAAGCCACATAATCATGAACAAAATGCATATCTATCTTGATATGCTTAGTACATTGGTGTTGTACCGGATTAGTAGAATGGTAAACGACAATGACATTGTCACAATAAACAAGCGTAGCAGTATACAAAGGGGCATGTAATTCCCGCAAAATATTACGAATCCAGAAAGTTTCAGCGACAACATCAATAACCCCCTGATATTCAGCCTCTACACTAGAACAAGATAAAGTAACCCGTCGGTTAGCATACCATGACCGTAGATTATCCCCAAGAAAAACACAATACCCGGAAGTGGACCGACGGGTGACTGGGCAACCTGCCCAATCAACATCGGTGTATGCAATGAACTGAGTGGTAGTAGAAACATGTCGTAGAAGACCATGATCAATAGTACCACGAACATACTGAACAATCGACTTTAAAGCAACAAGATAAGGCTTACGGGGATCATGCATGTAAAGACAAACTTGTTGAACACCATAAGAATCATCCAGTGACATGAAAGTAAGATACTGAAGAGAACTTGCCAAGCTACGATACAAGGTGGAATCAGAAATCGGGTCACCATCACGACCCAATGAATTCAGTATCAACTTGAGTCTTACAAGGATTACAATGCTGCATGTGGGTTCTCTTAAGTATTTTCTTAGCATATTTAGATTGCGTTAGAAACATGCCTGCCGATGTCCGTTAAGCTGAGATGCTAAGGAAATAATTGAGAGAACCAAGATCGGTCATTGAAAACTCGGCATGTAAGGAGCTGATGGCCCGCTGTAGAAATGTTGTAGAAGATGTTGTAAGAATGATATCATCTACACATAATAAAAAATAAGCATGTCAAGCACGCGATGAAAGACAAACAACGAGGAGTCGGTTTTGCTATGCTGAACCGACTCTGATAGCATAAGAGGCAAAGCGCTGAAACCAAGCATGCGAGGCTTGCTTAAGCTCATATAGAGATCGGTGTAAGTGACAAACATAATTGGGGTGAGCGGGATCCACAAACCCCGAAGGTTGATGCATGTAAATTATCTCAGAAATATGACCATGAAGAGAAGCATTCTTTACATCCAACTGATGAATAGGCCTAGCAAGTGAAACTGCAAGACTCAAATCAGTACGGATAGTATCCGGTTTAACAAGTGGACTAAAATTATCATTATATTTGATTCCATGTTGTTGACTATGACCATTGGCGGCCAAGCGAGCCTTGTACATGCTAAGTGATCCATCTGAATTAAACTTATGGATGAAAAGACACATAGATCGCACAATATTCACATTAGTAGGACATGACACAAGCACACATACCATTAATAATGAAAGCATCATATTCCTTTAACATAGCGTTTTACAATTAGTATCACGAATACCATGAATATTGGATTTAGGAATCGGGGACATAGTGGCGAAAATAAGAGACATACATTCAAAAGCTTTTAAATACCAGACTTTGCACATGTAACCATGGGATGAACATGTTTGGGCCACGAAATGGACAACACCGAGGTTGGAGGTTGAGATAGTTTGTTGTTGGGCCACAGGTGAATAGGTAGTGGTGGGTTAGGATTGGTTTGGTGGGTCGGGGTTAGTACAACAGTTTGTTGTTGGGCAGTGCAAGAAGTAGTGGGTGGTGGACAAGCATTGGTTTGGTATGTGATTATTGGGGCAGTTTGTTGTTGGGCCGTATGTGTATGAGGCGGTGATGGGTTTGGATCAGTTTTTTGGGTCGGGGTTATTGGGTTAGTTTGTTGTTGGGCCAGTGGTGTATAAGGTGAGGGTGAAAGTAGTGGCGGAAGTAAAAAATCATAGGAAGGCGGATTATTTGGAGTCACATAACCAAATGGAAATACATCTTCGTCAAAAGTAACATGACGAGAAATGATAATTTTATTGGCAGCAAGATTAAGACACCGATATACCTGATGATGTGGGGTAGCCAAGAAAGATGCAAGGAGTGATGCGAGGTATAAGTTTATTAGCAACGTGCAAGTGCAGGTAGCAAATACACCCGAATGCGTGTAAGTGGTCATAGGTTGGGGGTTTATTGTAAAGTTTAGTGGAGGGAATTTCATTTTAAATGGCAATAGAAGGCAAGATATTTAAGAGATGGGCGGCCATTTGAAGTGCTTCCACAAATATGGGGGAGGAATGTGTGCTTGAAAAAGAAAGGGTTGGACAATATTATTAAGTGTACGAAGCATACGTTTCAGCTTCCTATTTTGTTGAGATGTCTTAGGACATGAGCAAGGATACTAGATGCCATGCTTACGGAAAAGCTTATGGAAGCGATTGTTGTCAAATTCGGCCCCATTGTCATATTGCAAAGCGTTAATGTCAATATTGAATTGGTTATTTACAAAAGCATAAAAAACAACAAAAGTATCAGACAAGCCAGATTTATTATGTAGTGGAAACACCCAAACAAAATGAGAAACATGATGTAAAAAAAACAACATAATATCTTGTTCCACCTATACTCGGAATAGAGGAAGTCCTCACATCCAGGTGTATAATGTCAACAACACACGCAACACTAGACTCAGACCTATAAAAGGGAAGCTTAACATGTTTACCCAACTGACATGCATGACATAAACTAGACGACTTTGACTTATTGCAAGAGATAAATGACTTGACTCTAACTTCCGTATAACATCGTCACTAGGATGTCCAAGGCATCGATGCCATGTGGAATGAATAAAGAAAACAACGCAAAGGGTGTGGATGGTGACGACTGATGGGAAACTGGGTAAAGATGTCCAGTACTGTTACAACGGATAAAAAGCTTGTAAGTCTGATAATCTTTTACAGAAAAGTCAAATTCGTCATATTCAACAGAAACTTCATTGTCTTTGGTAAATTTATGAACATAAATTAAGGTTTTGATGATGTTAGGCGTAACCAATAAACTATGAAGGTAAAGATGTTTATGAGGGGTATAAAAAACACATTGTCTCATGGCAGTTACGGGTATAGATTCACCATTTCCAACAATTAAAGTGGGATAAATGCTTTTATTACAAATAGTAGTGAGGGTACTTGTGTTGTCCGCTAGATGTGATGAGGCACCCGTGTCTATATGCCAAGTCGGGGCCTTGAAATGTCATGGTATGAAAAGCTTGTGGAAGCGTAGTGGCTTGCGATGCCTGAGAGGGAAACACAATAGCATGCCAAAATAAGAAGCACGAACCTGACCATAAGGCATCTGTTGAGGAACCGGATAATAAGTAGCACGGGACTGGGCCTGGACGCCAACAAACTGGGCTGGAAAGCTGGTCTGGGCCGGAGTTTGGCCTGGGCTATATGCGAACTTGGGCCGAGGGGAGCAAAGTAATATGGGACCATAAGTTGGGCCTATACACTAGAGTTGGGCCACACATATGGGCTTGGTCCTGGACACATAGGAGAATAAGTGTACACCTGCTGGGCCAAAGAAGGAAACCTGGGCCATATTTCTAGTCATGATGTTCGGTTGAGAAGAAAAAAGAGCCACGGCAACAAGCAAAGGATAGCAACAATATGACAATAGAAAAAGTAAAAATAAATAATGCAATATAGCAGTAGGCAAAAGAAAGAATGCAAGCAAGCAATAGAAAAAAATTAAGAATGCACGAAAAGTATAGTAGCAGCACGCAAGCAAAGGCAAAAAGCAAAAACAAAAAAAAAAGTTATGTAGCCGCAAATTTAGGGTTTTAGGGACGTGTATTTTTTGATGGAGTGTTTAGAGTAGGCTCTGATTACCATAATAGAGTTATGTTAATTTTCCATGCTCAATTATTATTAATGATCAAATATAAATATATTACAAGTTTTGCAAACAAATAGTTAAACAGATCGATGGTGGATTTGCCTACAAAACAGATAACTCAAATGTAGGGCATAATAACTCACAAGATTAGAGAATAAGCATTCACGTGTAGTTTATGGAAAGGTTATGGTAAAAACTAGCAGGGGTACCCGCACGTTGAAGTGGCGGGTATCCTGAAATAAAAAATTTCGGTGAATCATAATTTTAGTTTATTATGTTTTTTGACAATAAATTTACGGATATCAAGAATTTCATGTGACATATTTCTAGTCTTTAACTATTGACAATGGTTTTCATTATACAATTGTGATGATAAATATTTTAGTGAGCAATATTTTTTCGTCGTTCAAAATATCTATTTGACTCATATAAAGCTAAGTTTTATGGATACGGGTGTTAAAAAAATCTGTAAAACCGACAAACCGAGCCGACCCGCTCAATCCGAAACTGCAAAAAAACGGTAGCTAAAAATCAAATCCAAAAAACTAGAAATCGGATAAACCATCTTATCGCTAGTTCGATTTCAGTTTTTATTTTCAAATATCAACGGTTACTCGAATCGAAGCGTGTTTTATATACATGTAATTATAAACAAATTGAGGTTGGATTATAAATATGTGCAGTAGAATAGAATATATGGAATAATATTTTTTAATTTTAGTTTATTTACTTGTATTTCTTAAATGGTTGTTTCTGTGTTTGAATAGTTTATATAATATGTTTATTATTTGTATTAGTGACATTTAATGCAGGAATTATGTTTAAGTTAGTTGTACAATATGCTTGATAATTTGTATTTCTTATGTAAGGGTGTTTTAATAACTGCATTAATTGTATTTATTGACTAGGTAATTTATGAATGTAATTGTGCAAAAGTTAATTGCATCTTTTGCTTTAGTATTTGTATTCATTTAAAAATCTGGACCACGTTAATTGCTCACTTAAAACTAAGACCATCCACTATAGTAAACCTTTTAAAAGGTTTATAATTATGTAATGACATTAAATTATAAACCTATTTGTTTTATGGGGTATTTTACATACATCCCCATATCCCAACTAATATTTACATATTTTCCCAAACACAAATATTTAATGCATGATGTACAATGCTCTTAAAGCAAAGTTTGGAGAAATATATAAATATTGGTTGAGATATGGGGATGTATGTAAATACCCTGTTTATCTCCACTATGTTATAAACATTTTCAAGTGATATAAACATCACTCATAATCAAATGCATTAAATTATGAAAATGTTCAATATCCTAGACCTCTTCATGACACATAAGCTTGAAATGGATATTCACTATGGTTTATAAGTTCTTAAACCTCTTCATCATTTTATAAACCTTTTTCATAAACTACCATAGTGGATGCTCTATGAAATAGAGTGTTTTTATGTTGTAAAGTTTTGTATATTAAGCTTGTAGACTTGTAAGTCTTAAATTTAAGATTAAAAAGAGATTCATTTGTGCGTTAGAAGTAATGTACATTAAGCTTGTAGACTTGTAAGTCTTAATTTTAAGAGAAAAATTCATTTATGTATTATAAGTACTATAGATAATAAGCATAAATTAGACAAATAAATTAAGGCAAATATACTTTTTTTCAAGAGATCATATACGTTCTTTTAAAGGATAACAGGACATATTCCGTGTTTTTTCATGTTGGTATACGATTTCTTTTTAGTAAGTTGATTTTCAACAAATAATTGCAGTTCAAAATTCAAAAAGTAAAACAATCTTAAAATCATTCATGAAACTGTTTACAGATTTTAGCTACATCACCTATTATACTAAGATTTAAATTTGAATGCGCCTATCCTACATTCTTACATCTTTTTGTGACACAAATTATAAGGCTTAGCACAGTGGAACGTAAAAAGTCGGTTGGTCGAGACCCACGACCGATTTTAACATCGGTCAAATCGATTGTGAGTGGTTGGTCGAATATCGGTCGGTCGATCATATGAAACAATATCGTTCGAATTATCGACCGATTGTATAGCACACATAAATCCAATTTTTTTTTTAAATGTTATCATTTAATTAAGAAAAAAAAAAGCCGGTCATCGACTGTAGCAACTTGGTCGTGTCTGGTCGTCGGAGAGAGAAAGCTGATGTGACAGGCGGTGACCCAAGTCACGACTGTGGGCAGCCTAATAACATAAAACCATGTCATCTGCACTTGGTCACCTTCGGTCACACTTGGTCATCTCCTTCGGTCACACTCGGTCGACTGCACAACCAAGTCCTCTCTCTTTGTTGTGTGTGAGTGTGTTTATTCACACCACAAGCATATATATATATATGGTGTTGTGCTATATTGGTGCAGGACGCGCGAAAGCGTATTTAGATAAACTATAATCCAAGGGCGATATACGAGGTTCACCTCAAGGGAATAAAACCATAACAAGAGTAAAGACTCTAAAAACAATTTTATTAATGATTTCCATAACAATAAACCCAAGCCTTATGTTTATAGGGAAGCCAAACTTAGGAGAATGTTAACAAATTATTCTAGAACAAAGAAACAACTTATGTGGAGCAGTAAGGTTACTTGCAATGTGTCATAGCTTTCCAATTATTCCAGTAACCTTAGTTTGGTTTAGGAGTACCCTTACTCCTACTACCAGTAAGGTTGTTCTTTGTTCTCCCTTTTGCCACGCTCTAATCATGTCCTCATCATATATGCATTACAAATGTGATTTTGTGGTTATCACCTCCCCAATTAAATTGTTTTTGTATGATATATTTGTGTTTAAGTGAGGTATTATATTTTTTTACCGACCAAAATCATCTTATTACACTAACTTCAAAACTGAACATTTGTATGCGTGTTAATATAACATTCAAATGTGAAGTTTAGAATACAGTATGGTAATTATATCTTTAACACGCTTACAAAAGACTATATATAGATTAATAATCTCATTTTAAAAGCTAAAAACCAAATTCAGATCAATAAGCATAAAAACAACCTTGTTAAAAAACTTTTAGAAAAAATCTACTCGATCGTTATGTACAAATTAATTAACTTCGCTCCCAAGTATTTAAAAAATAAAATTAGGAAACTTTCTGACAGATTAAAAATTTTTCGGGATTATGATATATTTCCCATATATGGACTATACCAACTTCTTTCTTTAAATAAAATTTTTCAATCTCTTCTCTATAAATATAATTGATTCATGAAACACTTTTCTAAATCATCTTCATACCTGGGTATTCAGATTAAGGTTAGTTTCACTTTGATTTTGCATAATCCAGATATCGTGATTATATCATATGTCTACGTTTTTTCTTAAGGTTAGTAAACGTAATAGTTCGCCTTCAATTCTGTTTAAGGTTAGTAAACATATTCTTAAGGTTAGCATTCTGTACATATAATAATGAACATTAGTAAATATAATAGTTCGCCTTCTAAAACAAGTTATATATATATCGTGAAAGAACAATAATGTTAGTAAAGCATAAACTGTAAGCATAAACAATAATGTTAATAACATACAGGCAAACTATTAAGGCGAACAATTACGTTTTTTTTACGATATATAGCTTGTTATTCTAAATCATCTTTTTAAGGTTAGTAAGCATAAACTGTATGAATGTCTTTCATTAATCGCCTTCTGTTTACTCCAAAAGTGTTCATCTTTGTTACATTAGTTTTTTGTGACCATGTATATAGTAGCAGTTCTTTGTATGTTCTGTTATTATGGTTTTGTTGCCGGTGTGTCTTATTGATTGTCAGGTTGGTTACTGTTATTCTTTATTTTGTTAGTGTCTGCTAGTTTTTACTAATATATTCGCGGTATATATATGTCGCGTAAAACTTGGGTTTCTGTTGCTTTTAGTGATTGTATTCATTACGTGGTTCGTTATATTTTCTGCTTTTTTAGTCCATGCTGCTTTAAAACAAGCTATATATCGATAAAAGAAGTTTACAATGTTAACCACTCCTAGTTACTGTATAAAACTACGTAGTATAATGCTAATTATATTGAAAACTATTAGTTTTGCAACAAAAATACTATTCGCTACATAGTAATTAGTAAAAGACATACGGACATTCATACAGTTTATGCTTATATATGCAAATTTAGGTTACACTCACATTCTGCCTATTTTTCCAGAGTTTTCAACCCCGTTAAAGCTGGGAACTAATGGAGGAAATATTATATTCAAACTACGGGAACAATTGTCATAAAGTGATGGACAATTGCGCCTATTCACAGAGACACAAAGGTCTTGTTCCACAGCAGAATGGGAATTGGGGTGCTCAAATATATACAAATAACCAACGCATATGGCTCGGAACATTCAAATCTGAAAAAGATGCGGCTATAGCTTATGATCGAGCATCGATCAAGCTTAGAAGTTCTGATCCCGCATTCAGTTGGACTGAAACAGCAGTTCTAGAGGCAGAGTTTCAAAGTCTTCATAATATGGAAACAATATTAGCAATGATTAAAGACGGATCATATCAATCAAAGTTTGATGATTTTTTACTGAAAACCGACAAAGAAAATGACAAAGATTTATCTGTGCAAAAGAGTTGTGGTTTTTCTTGTAGACTACTATTCCAAAAGGAGTTAACACCAAGTGATGTTGGTAAGCTGAATAGATTAGTTATACCTAAGAAACATGCTGTGACGCATTTTCCTCCAGTTCCCGATAATGATCAGTCAGAAGGGTTTGTTAATGATGAGGTGACTCTTTCTTTTTATGATGTTCATAGAAAATTGTGGAAGTTTCGATACTGTTATTGGAAGAGTAGCCAGAGTTTTGTATTTACTCGTGGTTGGAACCAGTTTGTTAAGGAAAAGAGCCTAATGGCGAAGGATAAGATAAGTTTTTACTATAATGAGAATCTTGAGACAAATTCAGGGTTTTTGGTGATTGATACTTGTTTTTCTACAAGTAATATTGGATCAAGTTTGAAGCTTGGTATGGGAACACAAGTCAAGTATTTGGTATCGAAGGAAGATGAAGGAAGCGTTGATGATGATCAGGAGATGAGTGATGTAAAGACTAAAGGATTTAAGCTCTTTGGTGTTCAAATAGCTTATGACAAGCAATGTAAAGACTGAAGGATTTAAGCTCTTTGGTGTTCAAATAGCTTAATGACAAGTTAAATGTTTTATTTTTACCAAAGCTTCTTTAGTAGCTCTTTGGAACCTTAGAGATATTCATGTCTAACCTCTTATATATTGATCTATGAAAAACAATTTTGTTTGCTAAGTATATATGTTTTGATAGTTTCGTGGTGAGCCTTTCATTATAATATTTTTTTTTTTTGCAGGGCACTATATTTCCGAACAAAGGCAAAAACAATTACAAATCAAGGCATCCACTATATTAACAAGATACTTAACTATAGTGGACCCTAAAAGAAAAACAATACATTTAAACTTGATTGCAGCCAACAATAACTAAAACTAATACTTAATCGAGCATTTCATTATACATAGCAGGATAATCTTGTGATGCGGT
Source organism: Chrysanthemum seticuspe (assembly GCA_019973895.1). Classification (NCBI taxonomy): domain Eukaryota; kingdom Viridiplantae; phylum Streptophyta; class Magnoliopsida; order Asterales; family Asteraceae; genus Chrysanthemum; species Chrysanthemum seticuspe. The sequence continues at coordinate 209,895,455 of BPTQ01000005.1, forward strand.
GGCAACACAAATAAAACCACTAGTCGTTTGTTTACGACTGTTTTTACTTGTTCAATTCTAGTCATTTACTGTAATATTCATGTCTCTGACAGTTAAGTGGAGAAGATGGCATGTTAAGTGAAAAAAAAAAAAAAAAAAAAAAAAAAAAAAAAAAAAAAAAATGGGCAAATTGCATAAAAAGGTACTCATCTTATGTTCAATTTCAATTTAAGGTACCTATCTTTTTTTTTCTCAATTTAATGTATCAAACTTTTTTTGGCTTGCAATGTTAGGCAATTTACTGGTTATCAAGTTACAAAATAAATTTAGGAGGTCACCCATTTTTTCAGCCACCTATTTTGCCTACCATTTGTTTTTCCCGGACACATACGTTTCATATCCAGCCAAATGTATATGTGAAGATAAGTTAACATGAGTGTTATAATATGAGAAAAAAGGCCACAATGGAATTATTTATTTCGAGGCAATTTGTTAAACGACTTTGTTGATGGTGGGCAGCTTCCCTCGTTAATATTGACATTTTGGATTATAAGATCATCATTTGGAAGAACTAATGTGCGAACAGAGACAAGAAAAATATACAACCAAGTTGATTATTTGCCACATTTTTGCTAACAGCATATGATCCAAAATAAAAACATTTACAGTTTTATTTTATGCTAGTGCCTAAGTTTGTTTATGTTTATAAACATTTTTAGGGATGACATAAGGAAAAAAAATAGTTTTTTGCCGGAAGTTAACCGGAGATTTGATTGGAGAAGATGAAGTGAGGAGGTGGTGACATGCAACCTATTATGCAGGTAAAAGTATCGGCAAAAAAAGTTTGATACATTAAATTGAGAAAAAAAAAAAGATATGTAACTTAAATTGAAATTGAACATAAGATGAGTACCTTTTTATGCGATTTGCTCAAAAAAGATTGATTGGGATTTGAGTAAATCAAATAGGAAAAAAAGAAGGGTAATTTGTATGGAAGTAATATTTTTTATCTACTTTCGCATTTAGAGTTTCATCTAGCATCAGTTAGGAAAAAGAAAATTAAATAGCCTGTATCTATTCCATATACAAGTTCAGTTAATTACTATACCGAATGTTTTAATTTGTTGTATTATATTCAAACAAAAGGTAATATAGTAATTTTGTCGCTGAAAGTTTCAAATTTTGCAACTTAGGTGTTAACGTGTGAAACAATTAAATATTAATTCACTGAAAGAATGTGATTAGAATTTACAATAAAGATGCTAATCTTTTCTCGAGTATAAATTTTAAAGAATTGACGGGTATGGGATGGGAAGGCACTATGAAGAAAGTGAATATTGCAATTTGTGGTCTCTAAGTTTATATTTTTAAATGAGATTTTCTAAATAATGTTCACTGAATAATGGTTAAGACACAATAAACAACATATTTTTTTCATATTTAAATTACTTATATATTTAATGCACAATAAATGAACATACAAATTACTTTGAATTGAATATATGTAATTTTTAATTTTAAAAAGTCCAATTTTCCATTTATATTTATTTTAACCATCGCCGGTGGCATCGTATAACAAATCCTTTTTTAAATAGCAAGGAAATTATAGCAAGAAAATGATAGAAGAGCTAACAAAATTACCAATATACAGTAAAACCTCTATAAATTAATAGTAGAGAAAAGTACCAAAAAGTGCCAAAATCTTTTTAGTAGTCCTCTTTGTGGTCAAATTTTCACTCAATCTCCAAAATGGTCATGCGCAATCACTCGACTCCGCAGCTCCACCCAAAATGTGACACGTGTCCCAACTACTAACACACCTTTTATCTTCTCACTTTTCCAAGATAACCTCTCTTATTGAGCAACCGCCGGCTATTCAACCGGCGGCGATGATGTGACATAAAGGTACGTTGACTTTTTTAGTTTCCTTGATTTCCGATTAACTTTCTTGATATCCGATCTAGGTTTGAATTATTATCCGATTACTTTGTTTTATTGTGCTTGATGTTTTGATCTCAAATACACACTCAATAATCACACACTCAATCCTATTATTGTTTCATTCCACCATGAAACCGATGGTACTCTTCTAACTTTTTTTTTGATTCATTGTTAGATCTAACTGGGTGTTTGCCTTTTGGGTATTTCTGAAAATGGGTTACTTGCTTTTATTCTTGTTAATCAGTTTCAAGTTATTCTTTGGCCTTTTGTAAGAAAATAAGCTGTTTTGAAGTGCTTATTCTGTCATTTCTAATAACCTAAGGAGATTTGAAGTGCTTATTTGGTATTTTTTTTTTAAGAAAATCAATTGTTTTGAAGTGTTTTGTGGCTAATTTTTAAGAAAATAAGCAATTTTGAAGTGTCTTATGTGTTAAGTGCTTATACATGTCTGCATAATCATGTCTGCATGCAAATATGTTAACATTGCTCAATGCTATTCTACAGTGTTTATAAACTGGTTCAAATTATACTTTTAAGTGTACTGTTTAGGTCGAATATTTGAAAAGTGTGAAACTAGTTATAAGCCTAGTATTCTGATGTATATAAGCTGATATTTGAATTGTTTAGAGAAGCCCATATTGCATAATCTTGTTATCTTATCCCAGCGATGCTAATTCTTGTATCTTGTAATCTCTTTAGGAATATCATGCGAGGGTACATGTTAGAAGCAAACTCAATTACTTTCCACTAATGAAAGACAGACTAGGTTTGGACCGATCTGTACTGTTTAGGTCGACATGTTTTGGGCGGTGGCTGGATTTGGATTATGTTGACAATGAAGAGGGTCTTATACATTTTATGCTTCAGAAGCAAGTCTTCTCTGATAATGATCACTATGATTTACCCCTCATTTATAATGTTAACAATCATTTGCTAAACTTTGGTCGTCGTGAATTTTGCCTCATAACTGCATTCAAGTTTGGGAATTGGGATAGTCAGTTTCCGCAAGTTTAGGGAGGGTGATATCAGTTTTCGTGATCGTGTATTTCCGGAGAAGATAGGTCGCTATGTTAAAAACATAGATCTTCTATCTGTGATTGAGGATGAAGAGCGTTTCACGAAACTATCAGATGAAGACTCAATACGAGTTTGTCTTTTGTTATCTTTGGAAGTTATATTTATGGGTCGTGAGTTAGGATCTGTTGTTGATGATGTATATCTAAGGATGGTAGAAAATCTGGATGCTTGGGATGAGTTTGCTTGGGGAGAGCACATCTGGCGGGAGTTATACGCTGCCATTAGAAATGTTAACTCAGATCATAAGGATGAGCACCATAAAGCATTGGAAAAAGACCCAAAGTTTGTTCCATCGTATTCATTGTCTGGATTTATTCTGTGTTTCAAGGTCTGTATTTTTAGTCCAAATCATTGTCAAGTTATTTTATGCTAATATTTTGTTTGTCATTTGACTTATTCATTAACTTTTTGTAGATATGGATTCTAGAGTCTTCATCTCAGACACAGCGTTGGTGGATTAATGACCCTGATGTGATCCCGAGAGGATGTTCCTGGTCGAAGCATTTTCCATTTCAAAATTGGGAGCTATACAGCCAACTTTTTCCCGAGGTCAGTTAATGCGTATATGCCAACTTTTTTCCTTCATGTAATTGCATATATGCCAACTTTTTTCCTTTGATTGTAAGATTTATAAGTTCTTGTGTAGGTTAATTGCATATATGCTTAACATGTTTTATGCTTATCTAAGATGTTTTGTAATATTATGTGCTTATCTAGTCTGTAAATTAGTTTATTTATTTGTTTCTAAAGTTTATTTCTAATCTTAAATGCCTTAGGCCAAAAATCCAAATTATGACCTATATCCCAATATTGCTGAGGGCCAATCAGAATGGTTTAGACAAAGCCAATTTTTTTTTAAGTGGTATACACCAAGAGCACCTCCTCCTGTTGAATACGGGGGGGGGGGGGGGGGGTTGGTGATTATCTAAAAAAATTGTCATCAGCTCGCACATCTAAGGACAAAGATAGAGAGGCACATCCACTTAGGCAGAGTTGTATGCTTCGGGTTAAGGCTTTGGAGCGTTTATGTGACAGTTTGTTGATTCTACCTAAAGAGATCAAGAGTTTGAAAGAACGTGTCTACAAACTGGAGAGTATTATTCATGTTAGTCTTGACACAAACCCTTTTCTACGTATGCCCCAATTTAACTAATGTCTAATTATCATGTTTTGCAAAATACTTTGTGATGCAGTATATTACTCGAAAAACAAAAGTCGGACACGAGCACAAAGTTACCTCATCTGTTCAAAAGGTATACATATATACATATATATTTATCTTTTCTTGTCATTTACTTAGTTAAGTATGTGCACACATGTTACATGATAACGTGGAGTGTGATCTGGGTGACGAGTATTGTAGTAATCTAGATGGTGATTTTTTTGAATTATTTGATTCGCCTATTCGAACATCCAACAAACACACTGCCAATGGATTTGTAGATGGTTTGGATAATTTCTCTCAGAAAGTTTATGTGGTAATTGATTTCTACAACTTTCAAATTATTCTTATTTGTCTTGTACCTTTCATTATAACTTCTTTCATAACTTTACACAGAATGGTGGGGTTGAAGTGGACAAATTGTCTGATGAAGATTTATCTGAGGTGATCACAGACATGTTTTCAAGAATATATTAACTGTTTTCAAGACTTATCTTAGGTAATAACAACGATTTTTGTGATGTAATTGCAGGATGATTGTGTGAAGGCTGAAAAGCACGCTGCTGAGATTTATAGGGTGGCAGAGCAGAGGAAACAGAGGACGAAATTGATTTTGGAAGAAGAAAAGAGGATGAAGAGTATATAGCATAGTAATTCCAGTCACATGAAACTTGCTTTACAGCGATGTGGAACTTTCAAGAGGAGGTATGTCAACGTGGTCAGGCCGCAGATGGAACCATGGGAGGAGTTATTACCTTTATACGTCCCTAGCATGGATGCACTAAAGAAACGTACAAATGTTCTTGATGCATTCATGATTCAAAGGTGTGAAGATCTCGAACCGTGGAAAGATGTATTACCTTTATGAATCTGCAACTACATCATCAGATCTTGGCTCAATTAAGTCTTATAATTCAACTTTAACCTGTTTTGTTTAGGAACCAAGCCGTCCATTCAAATGTATCGATAAAATTTCATGTACTTTTGAGTTGGAGAAGTTTTTGATTACCCCTGGGCAGACTCGTTGCAAGTTTCCTTGGTATAGTGACGTTACTGTTGATCGTACTTTCTGGGATGCTTTAGTTGGGCTTGACGATAAACATGTAGGTTGGTTACTTGACGAGGTACGTTAAAATAACCATTTACAATATATTTTTGATAAAACTATTTTTTGCTATATGTAAAATTTTTGTTGAATTCTGTCTTTTTATTGCCTACAGCACATTGATCTTTGGGTATGGTATATGTGGTATTTCAGACCATCTTCCGCAGATTGGTCAATGGTTAGTTGCTACTTTTTAACGCTTCTATTTCAAGACTCAATGCCACTGTTTTATGCAACCGATGATATTTACCCATTTGCTTGGAGGAATGTGAAACAGGTATTCATTGGTAACCAATCTTTTAGAATATGATAGTTTAATTATGTGGATTATATCAATTTTGTTTTTAAACATTGTAGGTCTTCATACCCATAAATGAACCCAAGAAACATTGGTCCCTAGCACAGTTTGACATTAAAACTGGAATCGTTACATTCTATGACAGTGAAGGATATCAAGAACCTGAAACTCGTCCGTGGTATTTGAATATGAGGAGGTGTTTGGAGTGTAAGCTTCCGGTAGTTCTAGAGAAGACTGATGTGTTTGCAAGCAAAGGAATCGATCCCCTATAATACAGCATTAAGTTTAGGAATGTACGTAACGTCCCCAAGCAGGGTGGGGTATTTGGTAATTGCGGCGTCTTTGTATGCTTATTTCTTTACAGGTTAGTGATTTTTTGAAGCCTGATTGTTTAAATTTGTTTTTTACATAGTTTTAAGCCTTATTTCTTTAATGTTGTCTTTAATAGTGTCTAGGTAAATGATGTAGGCTAGTGTTTTTCCTACTTAGTTTGGAATTTATAACCTGTACTTAACTCACACACAAGTATGTTAGCCTAGGAGTCCTTGCATAGAAGTATAATGAAATAGTATACCACTGTCCTTTACATGATTAACCTAGTGTTTATTTCTAGCAGTGTTGCATAAGCATAAAACATTTCATTGATAGATTTGGTTACAACAGTTTTATTAAATTTGGTTTAAGTGATACTTAAACCAACTGCATACATACATCATATATTCATACATGTAACCAGACACATCACTTTCAGGAACTAGGAAATCACATTTAGTCTCTTTTTCCTTTTTTCTTTGGATCATCATTACACTCGTGCAAAATGGTTGACTTGCCTGTTAGATTCTCATTCTTTTTAGGTTGCTTCCCAACAATAGTGTTACTGCTACTAGGACCCGCAAATTGCCTATGTGGTTGCTTAAGTTTAACACCGCCACTTGGTTCTATAACTTCTTGTTCCTGACCGTATATATGTATTCTTAGTTCTTCTAGCACTTCAGCTGGTAATCGGTAACTTGGTTCAGCATTTGGTCCATACAATTCATATATCTCAGGAAACATTACATCTCTTGCTACCTTTATTGACCACTCCCTATCATCATGATTATGCTCAAACGTAACTCTTGTACCACTCATTTTTTTCAGTTATTTGTTTTTTGTTATAGATGTGTGATGAAAATGCAATTGAGATTGTGGCCTTATATAGTGTAGGATCAAATTGTTTTTAGTCACTATTTTAGTCAAAAAACAGCTTTTCATGACTGCTACTTTTGCATCATCAATGCCTGCATCATGACTGCATTTTCATGACTGCAAATAATTTGGCATAAATATTTGAGTCATTTTAACTGTTACTTGTGAGTCAAGTACATGTTAACTGTTACTTGTTAGTCCAATACAGGTTATCTTTATGCATGATTTTAATTTGTTGTTTCTTGTTCTCTAAACAGATTATCTTATGGGATGCCATTGGTTGTTGAAGATGCCGTCCAGACAGCCCTTGCATATCGAGAACAGATGGCCCGTTTCTATTTCAAGCACAAGATATTTGTGTAGGTGTGATTGCTATTGTGACCTGTTGCCTTTGGGCAAAAGCTACATTGTGTTTTGTGTTTGTTAACTGTTGCTTTTTGGGCAAAAAACTTATTTGTGTTGCTTTTGGCTATGCTATGTTTGTTAACTGTTATATTGAAAGTTTGATGACTGTGTTTGTGCTTTCAATTGAACCATGTAGCAAATAATCAGCTTTTAAAGCGCAAAACTTGTAACTTTCATTAAAAGTCTAATGCTGTTTGCCATACACACTAGAAAAAACTAAAGTATGCCACTCTATGGGTCATCCAAATTAACAGCTTGTGAGTAGACTTGTTCTTCTTGTGAGCATGGCATTGCTTGTTGTGAGCTTCTTCTAGCAGGTACCTTTGCCTAAAAATTGTATAAATCAATTTATGAGTTAATAATCTGTATCCTAAATAATGAGCTTTAAATAACAATACATAACTTACTTTTTTCTTTGGCAATGTTTCTCTGCAACTTTGTCGGGTGTGTCCAACATTACCGCACCTTCCACACTTAACTGGTACCGGTTCCTCTCCTTGGGATCTAATACGATCTTTGTTCTTGGGTCTACCAGATTGGGGTTTAGCCATAATTGGTGGCTTAACAACTTGCAAGTAACTAGGACACTGCCAACTTGAAACTTCTCCAACAGGATATACCAAGTCTTGGTACGTAGCTTTAAGCTCAATTTTCCTAAACCATGCTTTTGCCAAATGATTACAATCCGTCATTCCCATAACTCTACAAACCGCTAAAACATGACCACAAGGCAAAGCAGAAACTTGCCATTTTCTACATGTGCATGAACGTTGACCTAAATCCACTATATGTATTTTTTTGTCGATCATCGACCTGGTAAATCATGTTCATCTCAATGCCGGCCACAGTCCAATGAGCGCTCTTTAATATTCGGTCTGTTATTTTTGCAGTTGCCCAATCACTTAGTTCATCCATTTGTGCATCTAAATTATAATATTCGTTAGTATTTTTTGATTGGAAAACAATAAATAAGGTAAATAGTTTACTTTTAGGAAAAAATTACATAAACCGCGTACCTTTATATTTTTCTAGACGATTGAAGTACCACTTTTGGACAAGGGCTCTGTACCACTCCATTAGGTTAGTGATGGGTACTTTTCGGACATCTCTTGTTAACGAATTGATTGACTCAGCGCTATTAGATGTCATGTAATTGTAACGATTACCAGCGGAATATGCCCTAGACCACCTTTCAACCCCAGCTTTGATCAGTTTGTCGTAGGCTTTTTTTTTTTGCTCTTAACCTCTTCTAATGCTATATTAAAATCATCGATTAAGTAGGCTTTGCACATCTTCCAATATAAAGCCTTATGCTTTTTACTCTTCAAGTTACAATTCATCATCAAATGCCTACAACAATGCCCATGGAATGCATTCGGGAAAACAGATTCACATGCAGATTGTATTGCTACATGTCGATCAGATATGATAGTTAAATCTGGAACTTCACCAATGCATTCTCTCAATTTTGACAAAAACCATGTCCACGATTCACTAGTCTCACCCTGAGACACACCCGTTGCAACAGGTATAATTTGATTATTCCCGTCCATTCCAACTGCCAGCAGATTTGTTTCAAGGTAAGTACCTTTAAAATGAGCTGCATCAATTATTAACAATGGTCGCATATGGTGCAGAAAGCTTCGAATCTAATTAATTATTAAACGATTAGTTATATGATAATAATACTTAAAAAAATAAATTTAATAGTAAAAATATATATATATGCTTACCGTTACACCCAAAGCTATGAAAACCATCTTAAATCGGTCTTCATCATCAGTATCACTATGTGTTACAGTACCGTCATTTTTCAATTCTAAATTATGACAATAAACCGGTAACTGTTCAAAAGATGCTTTCGGGCAACCTTCAAGCGTATCCAATGCCACATTTTTCGATCTCCATGCTTGTTTGTAACTAATATCGATGTTGAATTCTAGGTTTATGTCGTTTTGTATGCCCTTTGCCGTATATATACGACTCTTGTCTTTGAACTTAGGTATTAGTAAATGAACCAACAAGTTTTACGTAGCATTACGGTGATGCATACCTATTTTTGTTTTTGAACAAGTGTGATGGTCATTCACCATTCCTAATTCCCATTCACTACTAAATTTGCACTTACTTGAAATTATTTTCCATTCGCAAACCTCATGCACACAAATTACATCATACCTTACCGGATCTGATTTTCTAACCTTAAATTCATAACCATCTAAAAGAGCTTTATAACCAATTTTATTCATAACACATTTTTTATTATCAAATCTTTCACCCGTTTCCAAAATACATCTAGCATGATCAATTTTTCCTTTTGGAGTTTTTATAATAGGTTGTGGATCTGGTGGATTGTGAATGTTGTTTAAAGTATTCATTTGCCAATTATGCTCAAACTGTTCTCTTGCCATAAAATCATTATGGCAATCAAAATTTTCTTTTTTGGGTAATTTTGAATCATTGTAAATATTGTATTGTTGGTTTAAATAATGGTGATTTTCGAAATATTCTTGTTTGGGTATTCGGGAATCATTGTAAACAGTGTATTGTGGGTTTAAATCGAAAGGAGATAAAGGAACGTTAAGATCTATACCCAAAGAACTAGAAGAAGAAGGATGTCCCACAGAGCATTGCTCAATCTTTGCAATAAAAATAGTATGTGGAGTACCTTTTCCTTTGCAAATTTCGTTTGTGTAAAATCTCACATCATCATCGTCTGCAATGTGGACACACTTTGTACCAACTTTGTACGTAAACATGAGGTTGCACGTATTGTTAAACTTGTACTTTTTCTTCACAATAGCTACCAGTTGATTGTAAGTAATATTTCTTTTAAGGCAAACACCAAAAGTCACATCTCCGTAAACCAAATATACACTAAATTCAGTACCCGATTCTCCCATTTCTTTTGAGTGAACAATCTAATTCTTTCTAATAAGTACATTAATATATATAGCTCTTTGGTGTAAATTATGTATGTTAGTTGTATGACGTAAAATAAATGTAGTATTTAAGTTAGTAAATACTCGACTACTCGACGGACGGTTACTCGACCTATAGTAATTAATTGTACACATTAATATGCATTTAATATTGCATCTACTACATATGTGTGTTAGTTGTGAATTTAAATGATATGAATAAATGTAAAACTTAATGTAGTAATTAATGCACTGGATACTCGACTACTCGACCGACGGCTACTCGACCTATGGTTGGGTAGATGTAGTAATTAATTTTACAAATTAATATGTATTTAATATTGCATCTACTACATATGTGTGTTAGTTGTGAATTTAAATGATATGAATAAATGTAAAACTTAATGTAGTAATTAATGCACTGGATACTCGACTACTCGACCGACGGCTACTCGACCTATGGTTGGGTAGATGTAGTAATTAATTGTACACATTAATATGCATTTAATATTGCATCTACTACATATGTGTGTTAGTTGTGAATTTTAATGATATGAATAAATGTAAAACTTAATATAGTAATTAATGTACTGGATACTCGACTACTCGACCGACGGCTACTCGACCTATGGTTGGGTAGATGTAGTAATTAATTGTACAAATTATAATGTATTTAATATTGCATCTACTACATATGTGTGTTAGTTGTGAATTTAAATGATATGAATAAATGTAACTTAATGTAGTAATTAATGTACTGGATACTCGACTACTCGACCGACGGCTACTCGACCTATGGTTGGGTAGATGTAGTAACTAATTGTACAAATTAATATGTATTTAATATTGCATCTACTACATATGTGTGTATAGTTCGGCTACTCGACCTATGGTTGGGTAGATGTAGTAATTAATTGTACAAATTATAATGTATTTAATATTGCATCTACTACATATGTGTGTTAGTTGTGAATTTAAATGATATGAATAAATGTAACTTAATGTAGTAATTAATGTACTGGATACTCGACTACTCGACCGACGGCTACTCGACCTATGGTTGGGTAGATGTAGTAACTAATTGTACAAATTAATATGTATTTAATATTGCATCTACTACATATGTGTGTTAGTTGTGAATTTAAATGATATGAATAAATGTAAAACTTAATGTAGTAATTAATGCACTGGATACTCGACTACTCGACCGACGGCTACTCGACCTATGGTTGGGTAGATGTAGTAATTAATTGTACACATTAATATGCATTTAATATTGCATCTACTACATATGTGTGTTAGTTGTGAATTTAAATGATATGAATAAATGTAAAACTTAATGTAATAATTAATGTATTGGATACTCGACTACTCGACCGACGGCTACTCGACCTATGGTTGGGTAGATGTAGTAATTAATTGTACAAATTAATATATATTTAATATTGCATCTACTACATATATGTGTTAGTTGTGAATTTAAATGATATGAATAAATGTAAGTTTGGTTGTAAAACTTAATGTAGTAATTAATGCACTGGATACTCGACTACTCGACCGACGGCTACTCGACCTATGGTTGGGTAGATGTAGTAATTAATTGTACACATTAATATGCATTTAATATTGCATCTAATACATATGTGTGTTAGTTGAAGGGTATTTTAGTCATTCAATATTCCAACGTACTTTTTGTTTTCGTGTTACATAAATACGCACCCCCACCCACACACAAAATACATCTTATTCTTGTACTTTTCTTATCTTCGATTTTAGAGTAAACTTTTGCAGATTCTAGAGCCATGATGCATTGTTTTTGCGGTAGAAGAACGAACGTTATTATATCTTGGACAAATGAAAACCCTGGAAGACGTTTTTATGGATGCCCAGATCATGTAAGTGTTATTTTGTAAAAACTAGTGTTACTTTTTGAAAACCCTGGAACGAACGTCACTTTTTGAAGTCATTAATATGTTACCTTTCTTGTTTACTAGGGTATAGTAGATTGGCTTGATCCCCCGATGTGCCATCGTGCTGTAACAATTATTCCAGGTCTATTGAGAGCAAGAAACAGGCAAGAAGCTCAATTGTTATAAGCACAAAGGGGAAAGCAAAGAATGAAGAAGTTGTTGGTTTTGTCATGGTTATCATTTATAGCTTTTGAATTTTTCAAGTTGTTTGGTTAATTTAGTTGTTGTATTTTTCAACAAAGAATTAAGAAGTTGTATATGTTAATTTTAATGTTTGTATTGTCAAGTTGTTTGGTTAATGTATGAATTTGTTTGTTGTTGGATTCAAGTTCAAATTTAAAAACCTAGCCTATAAATAACCATTCAAGTCATACAATCATCTCATACACTTAACACATACACAACTCATATACTCAACTCACACATGGATTTTCAAAAATGTCACACAAAGATTTCTCTCAACAATTCCCTAGTCCACCACAAAATGAGCATGTTTTTGACGCTTCACCTGAATATCTCTTCTCGGTATTCCCAAATGAAAATGAAGTAGCAAACGTTCAACTGCAAGTTCCGTTACCGGTAATCCCAAATGAAAATGAAGCGGCAAACTTCCCACTTGAAAAGGAGCCGGCAAATAACCCACCTTTGGAATACGATCCCAATCCGTTTGGGTTAACTGAGGATCAACTTCGACTACTTGAACAAGATATGGAAGTACTCATTGAGTTTGAACTAGCCGAGGAACGTGAGGAAACTGCTCGTAGGGAGCGGGAACAACGAGAATTTGAATACCGATGGGAAATGGGGCTTGGACCTGAGCAATCATATACTTCAAGTGACAAGGGTTGGGTCTCGGATGATTCCTTTTTTTAATTTGTTGTTTTATTTTGAGAACAATGTATTTCATGTCATATCATCTAATTTCATGTCCGTTCATCTAGTTATTAAATAAAGGGTGTTGATATTTACACGGATAGAATTGATTGGCACACAGGAAAAAAAAAGTCAAATGACACTAACATATACATCAACGAACCCAATTAAAAAGTTGGAAACCTAAAATATTTGTTCAGATTGAAAGTTTAAAACATGCTTGCTTTTATTGACCTTCTTCCGTTAAGCTTAAATCTTTGATACTGATATAGTGATTTTAGGTTTTAAGTTCCGCTATTCTGATGATATTCGCTGTTACTTAGTAATAAAGTTTGTGATTGTGAAAATAGAAGTGAAGTTATTGATGAGGAAGAAAGATAAACAATCCAACTTTGTAAATGCTACTAAGGGTAATATAGTCATTTGATTTGGTTTTTCTGTGTGCCTATCAATCTTTTCCGTGTAAATATCAATGCCGTTAAATAAATTGTTAGTGTTTGTGAGAAATATTTGAATATAAGTGGGTCGAGTAGTCGAGTATCTACTACATTAATTACTACATTAATTATTAAACCAAACACATATTTATTCATATCACTTAATATCAAAACTAACACACACATGTAGTAGGTGCAATACTAAATGCATATTTATGTGGACATTTAATTACCACATCTTCCCAACCATAGGTCGAGTAGCCGTCGGTCGAGTAGTCGAGTATCCAGTGCATTAATTACTACATTAGTTATTAAACCAAACACATATTTATTCATGTCACTTAATATCAAAACTAACACACATATGTAGTAGGTGCAATACTAAATGCATATTTATGTGGACATTTAATTACCACATCTTCCCAACCATAGGTCGAGTAGCCGTCGGTCGAGTAGTCGAGTATCCAGTGCATTAATTACTACATTAATTATTAAACCAAACACATATTTATTCATATCACTTAATATCAAAACTAACACACACATGTAGTAGGTGCAATACTAAATGCATATTTATGTGGACATTTAATTACCACATCTTCCCAACCATAGGTCGAGTAGCCGTCGGTCGAGTAGTCGAGTATCCAGTGCATTAATTACTACATTAATTTTTAAACCAAAATTTCGAATTAATGTATAGTTGATGCACATTTCGAATTAACGAGTAAATTTGTTATATGTAAAAACTAAAATTTCGAATTAACTGATTTACTACAACATAAGTTATACTACAACATAAGTTATACTACAACCAAACTAGTAACTAGACACATAACAAACTACATTCGTTAAGTGAAAATACATTCGATCAAACACCAATGGTTACATAAATATTTCACTTCCAGTACCACCATCACCGTTGCCACTTTCAAGAACCTCATCCTTTGATAAAACCTTGACCAAATTTTTTATTGTGATGTTAAGATAATGATTGCTAGATTGTTTGGGAGAAAATACAGAAACATTTTGAAGTATCAAGACAGTTCCGATGGTAAATTGATTTTTAAACCTCTCATCATTAACAACTTTGTGATGTATTGTACCTGACATAAACCCTGAAACGTCTTTCAATGTTACTTTTAGATCACCCAAAACATTCGGAGTACAAGACTTGATTATAGCAACAACCTTTTCAAGTTTCCCTTTTTTAAGAAATTTTTTGATATCGGCAAAACAACCAACAATTATCCCGCCATCAGCATTCATAAACTCAACCGCGTTAACCCATGGACCACATTTAAAATCCGAATCCTCAACCAAATCGTCAACAACTTTCCTAATAAACTCATGTGTGATCATTACACCATCGTCCACACCATCCCGAATACCTGCAGGACTGGGTATTTTTCTAACAGGGTTTTCAACATAATTATCAACTTGAGAGGATATCGTGTTTTGTGTTGTGGCGGATAATCGGAGATCAGAGTCGTCTATATCAAGTAATTCTTCCCACTCGTAATTTGGTGGTGAATTCATTGCATAGCTTTTAAGGTTTGGTAATCTTATCATATTTTTCTCACCTCTATTTATATAATTATCATATACCCCATCACATTAATTATATTATGTGTTAGTTGGGAAAAGGTTAGTTGTTGTAATTAATACATCAATATTAATGTAATCAATTAATAGGTGTTAGTTGTTGTAATTAATACATGTTAGGATACTCGACCATCAGCTACTTGACCACTCGACTTTGAATTAGATCTATTATCCATCAGGTAATATCCATTCAGATCACTATATTAATCCTTTTTTTGTTATTTACACACTTCATTTTTGTTTGTTCACTAATACTAGAAGAATTTGTGTACACTTCACTAATATTTTGGTAACGTTTACGCATTTATTTTTGGCTGATTTTTTTTTGTTTATTCGTATTTTTTCAATTAAAAACAAGATGTCTAATAATTCTAATGATATTGTATTCAAAGTTTTCAATAAAAGAATATTCTACGTCTTTCCCCTAAGGTACGCAGGTGGAAAAATTATTGAAATTAAACTATTTATGTCTAAAACGTTGTCGTATTCCCAAATGTGTGACATGTTGTTAGAAAAAATAAAAGAGGATATTTGGGCTTGGTTTTATTGTATACCAAAATGTAGCTTGGAAGAAGGTTTGACTATAGTGGAAAGTGATAGAGATGTTAAGAAGATGTATGAATTGGCTCAACTACATGGGAAAATTGAGGTATATGTTTCCCATACTCCCAAGCATTCCTAGTTGATTACTATCACAAAAACTTGCGTAAAGATGAGTTTGATGAGGAGGTGACAACACAATTAAAAAACCATGATAAGAGAAAGAAAGGTTTTGATTGTATGTCATTGGAAGAGGTTAGTGCATGGGAAAATGAAGAATCTCAATCACCGGCTTACTTAAGATCACCGCATGAAAAGCCGTTTAAAGAAGCTAGTCTATTTACACCAAGGATGCTTTTTGATGATTTTGAGGATGCAGCTCATGATGAATTTGATGAAGGTTCTAGTGCTCTTCCTTATGTGTCCAATAACGGTGATAACAATAATTTATGATGGGCATTTTTTTATTGTAATTTATGATGGTTATGTTTCATTGCCTTGTTTGTTGTAATTTAGGCTCTAGTGCTTTTAGTTAACATGTGTTAATTCTTGTGGGTCATCCAAGATCGTGTAATGTATTAGTTGGTATTTAATGTTATCAGTATATTATGGTCTCTAACAAGGATTATAGTCAAAAAAGATTGAAGCGGACATTATACCTTTTTTTTTCTTTTTCGTTTTGGTTGTATTTAGATACCAAATTTGGGGAGGAGGGGAGGGGGGGTTTGAAAGTAATTGAAATATAAGGTTATTTGTGTCATTCTTTTATTTTTGTATTAGTTCATACTTCATAGTGTAAGGATTTTCTATTGTAAGCTTCATTTTTTTTTCAAATGCTGTGGTTTCAGTTATCTTTTGTAATCATTCTCTTCGATCACAGTTTTATGCTTTAATTAATTTTGGGAAGAGTAAAAATGTGTTGGATTTGTATATTTATACGCGTAATAATAATTGAACCCCTACCTAATCTCTTAATTTTCATCGTTTTTTACTGTACACATAACCCCAAATCCCAAATCGAACTCCTTTCAAAATCAATGGCAAACCAAACCCCAAATCTAGATGAGTTGCGTCGCGCTAGTGATTCCGATGATATTGCAACCATGTTCAAGCGTCTCTTTAACAGTGAAGTGATGGAAGCACAAGCTCGCCTAGTCAAATTGGAAGAAATATGCAGAGAACTAGGCTATGTGCTTGCGAAGCGTGAAGGGACAGTTAGGGAGCTCCATTATCTTGGCCCAAACCATGAGAAAGGGGTGGATGCTTTATCATGTCTGGTGAAGATGAATGTTGATGATCGTGATATTTTGCAAGGGCTTGAAGCTTCTGTTGATTTGATTCGTCATGGGATTGAGCAGAAGCAAGATAACGTGACCCTCATGGAGATTGATGAAGACTTGACTGGTGTTTAGTGACATCGTCACTTTTGTGTTGAAGCTTTTTGGTTTTCAAGTAGTCTAACTATGTGAATGTCTTTTGGGTATGGATCATTAGTAAGTAATTTGGTTTCTATGGTATATTTATATATAACTCTTATGTAAATATAGTTTGGGTTATGGTTTCTGAATATGTACTTATTTGGATAATAATTAGTCGACTGAAGTTATGTACTGAACTGATTATGCTGGTAATGAATCGTTATGGTATTTAGTTTATCCTTATTGATTTTGTTGCCATTTTGTATATGCAATTCTAGTGTAGATGTTGTTTCAGTTTTGTTAAGTGGGTAAGTTTTTAGATTTGGTTTTAATGGTCACTTTTAGATTTGCCTAAAGTGGGTCACTTTTAGGCACTTGTGGGTCAATTTTAGAAAGTCTTGTATTCTTATGTCGTTTAAGGGTCACTTTTAGAAATGACATGTTCCTGTTCTAAAGTGGGTCAGTTTTAGGAAGTGGGTAAGTTTTTAGATTTTGTTATAATGGTCACTTTTAAATGTGCCTAAAGTGGGTCACTTTTAGGCACTTGTGGGTTAGAGTGAATGTTAGAGAAAGGTTGCATAAGTTTTGGTAAAAAAGATCTGTGGAGTCGGGACTTCTAATACTTCCACCAGTGAACTTCCTAAAAAGTCTACGAAATCAATCATGAAATTTTTATATTTTTTCATATAACTTTGATAAGTTGCAGGTTCTAATTTATAGTAGTGGTACTAATAAACGTTGGTGTTAAGTTTGTAAATAATCATATCTCTTATATGTAGACACGGTGTAACCGGGCAAATTCGCATCAGTTTGACCTGCAACCAGTCAAACACTTATTTTTGTTCATTATCCAAAGTAACTTGAAAAGTCAAATAGCCAAAGTAACTTCTTAATTAACTTCACATTAAGTTAAACCACAACATTATTTTCTACACCTGAGTTCGAGTAAACCTTGACTACTTTGCAGCCTTATTTAGTTACTAGTCTACTTATCACATCACAAAAAGTGATTATCAGTGTTTTACCGAAAACGCAATCTCCAACACCTAACCTAACAATAAGAATGTTACATGCAATAGTATATCATTATTTACAAAACCTAATTTCGGCTCGTCATATAATTTCAGCTCGTTAATGGTAACAGCATATATGTCACATTGAATCAGACAAACAGATTTAACTGGATGAGATGATTAAACAAAATTGTTTTCATCAATACATATGTCACATTGGTTTACAAAACACACAACATTCGTTTACAATAGATTATGCTCAGTTTCCTACTACCAACTACTACAGTTTCAACAACGAAAGTACAAAATACATTTGCAACTACTAGTACAGTTTCAACTACCAAAGTACCAAATACTACCAGTTGAGTTATTTGAACTTGTACATCAATGAGTTATTTGAACAAAAGATTGTACATCAATAAACCGCACAAGCAACATTACATCAGTTTGTCGTAGGCTTCTCGCCTTTCAGCGCCACATTTCAACCCCAACTTCAATCAGTTTGTGCCAAAGGTAGTTCAATCTTGTACTTCCAAAAGAAATCTACCAAACACTCCCTATATGCCAAAGCTGCCAAAGTAGTATTATCGACCGCCAATGGAAGATTATTCGACAACCTATACAAGTTTATCATCACCCAGATACCGCAGTCACCATAAAGAGGGCCTTGCTTTGGCACATTATCCGCATACCGGAAGGTGATGGAGTAATTTTTTGGATCAATGCCCTTCTTTTCCATTACTTCGGTTTGTTCTAAAAACTTTGGAATTTTATATTGAAAACATTTCCTCATATTGACCCACCATTCTCGATTTTCAACTAGAGGCCGTGAGAGGCTGTCATACATTGTTATGACACCGGAGCGTAGATGGAGTTCTCCCAGAACCCAATGTACATTATCTTGATTGATAGGAAAATAGACCTACAATATTGGTGAACAAACATAAGACAACAAAAACGATATTGTATTTAAAATTTTGTATCCAAGGGCTCAGATTTGCTCCAAAGAAGCACACTCAGCTCCCAAGCTCTATTTGTCTCTCCAAAGAAACTCACACAAGGGGCTGTTTGGGTCAAGGCTGTGAAAGGGTTAAATAATTGTTTTTAACCCTTTTGACTTACCTAGTCAAACTTCTTTTAGGAGTCTTAGGTTAGTGTGAATGTTAGAGAAAGGTTGCATAAGTTTTGGTAGGAATTGGTAAAAAAAAAGAGCTTAACTGCTTTTCTGCACTGGCACAGGACAACAGCATTACTGCTGTTATGGGCCCTTTTTCTTAGTCTAATTGGTACTCAAATTGTGCAAACTTTGTTTTTATTAAATCCTTGTATGCTCATCTAATTCTAGTTTCAGTTTAGTGCACTATAATCACCCCTAGCATAGTATAAAGTCGAGTTAAAAATATGTTTTTGCACAACTTCCTGTTCTGCATCAGTAAGAAAATGGCCCTAAAACACACAGCAACAGCTTATTTTTAATCTGTGTAGATGCCCTTTCCACCACCAACTTACTTTTTTAGGATTACCACTATTCTAACTTTGTTGTTGTAGTTTGCTTTTGGTTTTGAAAGTCCTTTTTCAGCTAGAAAATAAGCTCCAAAACAACCTCACATTACCTTATTTAGGAATTGCCTTACACTACTAGAAAATGACTTTTCAACCATATACAGTAACAACTTATGTGTGATCATTGTGAAAACTAAATGTTAGTTATTATGGTCATGCCTGATTGTGATCTAAGAAATACTACATATCAATTAGAACCATGAAATACTACTATACAACTATCAAAATTTTCTTAAACACACCTTTTCCACAGATTGAGCAAACCAGGGGAGACCATAAGTTACTCCGTCAGCATAAAAACCTGGCATCTTGTTGGTAAGTATCATGGAGCTAAAAAATGGACCTGCCATTGCCCAATCAGCATCGGCAGGTCTAAAGTGCCATAGAAACATTATCCATAGATCAAGATGCTGCCAAAAAAAATAAAAAAAAAATATAAAATTAGCTAAGTAGTTAACATTATCCATAAATCTTAAAAATTGTTAACATGAAATTTACCGTATCAGAAAGCCAGCCATTTCTATACTTCCTGATTCCCAACAACGTTTCCCAAAAATTATGATATGCATATATGGCATCTCCTCCCCATGGAAAATAAAATCTCCTCTCCTCCTTTTCATTCAAAAAATCACAATCACTCTTAATTGTCGCGAACCTGTAGGACGAGTTAGATCCTGCAGATATATCATACAGAATTGTCTAGTCCAAAGTACTTAACCAACGATACAAAATCTGAAATAAATAATAAGTAAGTTACCTCATTCCATGGGGGAATCACTTCACCACCATGTGAAACCAACGGCTGAAAACGCTTTACACATTTCTTCTTCCTAGCACGAACTTTAGGCTTTTGTGGAGTGGTTGAAGGTTGGTTCATGTACGGGTCTTGAAGATACTTGCTCGCTCTAGTCTCTCGGGCAAAATTAACCGGTATCTTTTTAATAGATGGCTGCCCGTCACCATAACAGTAAATATCAACTAATTTCTCATTATCATCATTGCTAGGGGTACAATCTGGATCATTCATTGATGATTTTTCCTGATCATCATTGCTAGGAACAGAATCAGGATGCTTCGTTGCTAATTTCTCCTTATCATCATTACTAGGAACAGAATCTCGATCCTTCATTGAAGGAGACTCCAAATCATTGTCTTTTTCCTATATTAAAAAAAATTAGAATAAAAAGATTGGGTTATTTGATTTTAAAACCAAAAAACTTAATGTTAAATTTACCTTTTCAGGAGTATTAAATACATATATTTGCATAAGAGTCTCCACTGCCATTAAATCTTGTTCCTGAAGCGGATCACCCGTATTCTTCAATGCCCCTTATTCCTCTTGTTCCTCTACTACCTGTAGAAATACAAGTAATCAAGCCATTCTATTTAAGTAAACTGATATATGATCAAATAAACATGTTTCGGTGTGTCAAACGGTGAATATGGTTAAAACTGACTACCTGATTATCAAACGGTGAGTCAAACATGTTTCTATATTCAGGTTCAGCTTCGTTGATTCCACCGTTATAATATTCCATGTTGATCCCAGTTGAGCAAACGATCTAATATAGAAACTGACTCGTAACAAAAGCTTATCAAGTATTACGCGGAATTTAATACTTAATCTTAAGAAGAAGAACAATTAACATTCAACACCTCAATATTATTTATTAATACGAATACTCTTACAGTATTAGGGTTTTGCAACCTTGAAGTGTATCGACCTTAGATATACGAATACTCTTAATCTTAAGAAGAAGAACAATTAACATTCAACACCTCAATATTATTTATTAATACGAATACTCTTACAGTATTAGGGTTTTGCAACCTTGAAGTGTATCGACCTTAGATATAAAACATACGTATATCTAACCTAACCTAGGACCTCCTTTTATAGGCTAAGGAGTCCTATACAATATACAATACGTAACCTACAAGATAAATATCTTTTCCATATTTATCTAATACAATAAACTAACCGACTATACAAGACTAGCAGTGCTTACTATATACTATCAGTGGTTACATAATACTACTAGCCGCGGTTGTCTTCATCCGTGGTTATACTCTTCTATCCGTGGTTACATCAAGCCTGTCCGTGGTTCCAATACTTAGAGTAATTCTTTATCCAAGGAACCTAAAACCCAACAATCCTCCCCTAAACTTGATAAATTCCAACAGAATTCTTCAAGTTTTCTTTAAGCTCAAAACATCTGAATTGGAGGATGTAGCCAAACACTTACTAGCTTTAAGTATCTTCTCATACTTCTTCAACAAATCATAAGCTTGACCATCATAAGATACTAACATCTTGATACAACCAGGCTTCAACATCTGAGCAATTATTCCTGGATGCTTATTCAATTGTGGATAATCACCTTCTACAAGCATATGAATAACCTTTCCAGAAACAGTTAAAACATGAACTCCACAAGTTTGATATAAAAACCATCTAGTAACTTGACCATTGTAGAGTCCTTGCCATTCAGGTTCAGCATGAGTAGGTTCAAATAGAATCTTCAAATTATGATACACCAGCCTCTCATGATAATCATTTGGATGTACTTCACCAAATTTATTCTTGTAAAGTATCCAAAGATTTATCAAATCATCTCTATCAAAATACTGAAGCATTTGTGAAAATTTATTATACTCAGAAACTTCATTGTTGAGTCTTTGAATTTTCCAAACTCCTTCACTTCCAACTAAAAGCTTAAACTCATAAGAAATGATTTTATTTACATCTTCAACAACTTTCAATCTTTTAGAATCAGATGTCACCTGAACCTCAGATTTTCTTTTTCTTTTACTTTGCATCCATTCATCATGTTCTTTAATCCACTCTTCTTCCTTTTTAGAATTCATTGGACAGAAATCATCATGATTAATTCTCATACATCTCTCATAAATCTCAAAAATTCTTGCAAATGAACAACTACTGAGATTATCAGAAACATATATGCCTGAATTCTTGATAATCTTCATCAATACATTCCTCAGCTGAGCAATAGTAGGAGGTTTCTTTCTTACAACGCGCTTCTTTTCTTTACTAACCTTCCTTGCCAATATACCCAAAAGTCTAGCTTTTTCTTCATCATCAAACAAAGCCCATTCTTGTACAATATACTCATCATTTATTAATTCAGAAGCTTCAAGATAGTTTTGTGATTCATACCATGTAGCTAACAATTTCTGACTAGCTTCCTCTTCATCTTGCTTTCTCTTCATCAAAACTGCTTTATCCTCATCTTCCATGCTTTTAGCATACTCTGCATCATAAGCTTCTTGTTCTGCTTTATTTTTAAACTTCAGCACTACTTCTTTACCTTTTCCAACATTAGATTTAACCACTTTCTTCTTCAAAGGTTCACCAATAAACAAACTTTTACCTCTGGGTTTAGTAGCAGTAGACTGAACAGATAAAACAGGTGCAATGATAGGTGTAGGAATAGATGATGTTTTGCTCAGATTAATCAATGTACTTGCAGCTTCTTTCTCTACTTCTTTAGGCTTAGGTGGTATTATAGAGAGAGTTGTGACAACAGTAGAAGTGGTTATGATAGCAGTGGGTGTGACAGTAGTAGGAACAATAGCCAAGCCTGAAACTGCATCAGTGGTTACAAGTGTACTAACCATGGTTTCAGGTATACTATCAGATGTTATGTTCTGCACTACTTCAACATTCTTCAATTTTTCAAGAACAACCTCATTCCCATCTTTATCAGAAACCAAAAAATCTTGATCTCCACTATCAACATCTTCTTCCATAGGTACACTAACAGATACATCCACAGCCTCCCCTGAATTCATGCCATCACTCCTCCCCTGTTTGGATACATCATTCACATTCAGAGTAGTAGAAGAGTCCACCTTCTTTTTCTTACGCCGCAGAGCTTTCAAAACAGCAACTCCAGGTCTTTTCACTTTCTCCAAAACCAAGACCCTATGCTTCAACCTCCGAATATCCTTACCCTGAAGCACAGATAACTCCTGTAGACCTGAAATTGTACCCTCCAGTGTAGCACACTTAACCGTCAATTCATTTAAACGTTCAAGAATATCCTCCCCACTTCGACCTGTGTGAACTGGTCCGAGAGGTGGTTCATTGGAAAAGTCATCATGTACAAAGTCATTAACCGTCAATTCAATGTCAGGTTCCAATATATCCTCATCACTTCGAGCTGTGTTAACTACTCCGAGAGGTGAATCCTTGGATATAGAAGACATAGCACTAGACCGAGCCTGATCATCTATGTACCCTGTAGTAGCCAATTGGCTAGGGATACCTCCACCTGTGTTAAGCTCCAAAGAACCTTCCACATTAGGAGTTGCCAAAGGTTGGGTCTTATTGATGTTTCCACTATCCTGACCAGCATCAAAGCATGAATCAGTAGTGGAAGCCCTTCCAATCATGTCACCTCCACTCCATGTGACAGCCTCATTACCCATACCACGAACACTAGCCTGAGGAAGCTTAGTGCCCTGTGTTCGCCTAGTCCATGAAGCAAGACCTTCATTAAACTCAGAATCAGTAGGCAAAGTAAGCATGTGAGGAAATAAAGGAACATCTCTAATGACAACATTCTGTGGCTGATTCCTCATATGTGCAAAAACTCTAGGAAGCATACGATGTACATCATACTCTCTAGCATGTTCAATAGGTTCCTTTATTTGATGTTCCACAAGCAGTTGAACAAACCTAGGATACAAATAGTATTTACCCTTCTTCCTAATGTTTAGAACTAACCCCTCATAAATCATCCTAGACCAGTTAAACTTCCTCCCATCAGACAAACAAATAATAGCAGTAGCAATTTTGGAAGGAAAGTCATTAAATCCTGTGGTCTTGTTACTCATACACATCAACAAAGTGTGAATCAAAAACTTCCATTGTTGTGAAAACAAACTCTTAAAAAATTGTACCTTTTCACCTCTGTATGTGTATCCTAATCTCTCTAAACCAGCAACAATCTCAACATCTGAAAGATTATCAACACCATCAGCATCATCAAGCCTCAAAACTTCTCTAATGATTTCCTCAGAAACAGAAATAGCATTCTCATCCACCTCAGTACTAAAAACCTCCACGCCATCAACCTCTTCAAGTTTAGCATTCCTCCAAAACTGATGTATGTAGGCTTTAAGAATGGTAGGTTCAACCGTTAAAGCATGGTGAATGGGACTGTGAACAAGGAAATCAATCATTTGATGACACCCTTCAGATCGAGCATCCTTAGTAAGTACAGCAACAAGGTTATGTGAAGTGGAATACGTCTCAGCCATGATGATTAATGATGAATATGAAGTGGGTTTTGTGAAGAAATCAACAAAAGTGATTAGGGTTTAAGTGTATTGCCAATGGGAAGTGGTTAGAAGATCAAATAAATTTATCTATCCGTGATTTTGGAGAGAGATATAAACTTTTGCCAAAGTGTCGAAACAACCCCTGTAGTATCCAAAACAGAGGATCAGACTATCCGCTGTTCCATAACAACTATCCGCAGTTGTAAGTATCCATCAGTGGATACAGATAATTACTCCTCCCAACTGTCCAAATAAGAGAAAGCAAATATGTGCCAATGGAAAAATGATCTCACAAGATATGAAGGATTACACAAAATAATTTTTTTTTTCTTTTTAAAACAAACACAAGTAGCTCACACACCAGCTCCTATGTATACAAATCCTTCATACCTGCAATTCAAAAACACAAAACAAACACGGAGACAAAGATTATAATTGTCAGTGGTTAGAAATAGCCAGAAGTGGTTACAAAAGACCTATCCGTGGTTAGAACAGGTAAGTCAATATAGTCAACTTCTAGAACTTATCTCAGTCCAATACCCAAGAACCTCATTAACTCTCCAACCACATTTAACCTGCCCCATATTTACTTCAATAACTCTAAACTTCACTTATAAAAAGAACCCAAATATCACATAACGCCCAAACCAATCAAAAGTTAAAAACCGTAATTGCTCCAACATCCTCAATCAACTACAATCAAAATGTGGAACCCTAGTTGGAACAAACCAGAAGTGGTTGATCTAACCTCCTCCTCATCCTCTTCATCATCTTCATCATCAAGTGAAGATGGAAACCCATGGCTGACCTACTTTCCTCCATCAGAACCAAGACCAAGAAAATCTCCATTTCTCCCATCATCTGATGATGATAGTGTGGTGAATCCAAGTGATGCCTCTGAAGACTCTGATGACTCTTCTAAGAAGAGGACTTCAAACCCCAAACCTTCATCATCTAACTCCCAACCAAGACCACGAGCAAGAAACCCACCACTCCCTAATGACAGAGAGGTGGTTCTTGGTCTTAGTGCACCAAGTCATGGTGCTTCTTCACACATCGTAACCAGGAAGGGAAAAGGGAAGATGGAGTAAGTTGCTGAATGGTGGTAAGAGAAGATGAAGCACAAGAAGAATATCATATCATCCATCTATCTGCCACAATCAGCTTCAGCTTCTTCGTTTGCATCAATCCATCCTTTCCATTTTGATCCTTAGCTGCTTCGTTTGCATATGATAAATGCATATCCAGCATTCAAACGATATAAGCAAGGATAGTAGTAGTAGAAATCATGTATAGATGTAGTCTTTATTTAGCACTTGAAGTTTCATTGTAAGCTGGAAGCTGTAAACTGTTTTGTTGAATGAACAATGTAACTTCAGTACTTCTTGAATATCTATAATGACTTGTCTTTTATCTGCACAATGGTTAGTGGAAACACAGAACAACTAGCAGTGGATAGATCAACTCTATCAGTGGTTAGAAGTAACATTATCAGTGGATATAAAAAGAAATAGCAATACTAAGATTACATAATAACAGGCCAATTCTTTTACAAACTTATACAAAACAATTTGAGAGTTTAGAGATTAATCATTCCAATACTAACTACAAGATACTGAAACCTTCCCACATCAAAAGCTTTGGTGAGAAGATCAGCAACATTGAAATCAGTATGGATTTTTACCATTTGAATCAACCTTTTCTCATTACAATCTCTAATAAAGTGATGTCTTATCTCAATATGTTTAGTTCTAGAATGTAAAACCGGATTTTTGATAATGCAAATTGTACTGTTATTATCAATGTAAATCTTAGTATGCATAAAATTGTACCCAAAATCCAGCAATTGATTCTGAATCCAAAGAACTTGACCACAACAACTAGCAGCAGCCACATATTCAGCCTCAGTTGTAGAATTAGCCACAATAGTTTGCTTTTTACACTGCCAAGAAATTAATCTGCTTCCCAAGAACTGACATCCTCCAGTGGTAGACTTCCTATCCAGACTAGCTCCAGCATAGTCACTATCAGTGTAGGCCACCAAATCAAAAGGAGAATCCTTAGAGTACCAAAGGCCCAATTTAGGATGACCTTTCAAATATCTAAAAATCCTCTTAACAGCATTCATGTGTAAGGTATTTGGTGTTACTTGAAATCTTGCACACACACATACTGAGAACATAATGTCTGGCCTAGATGCAGTAAGATACATCAAAGATCCAATCATGGATCTGTACAACTTCAAATCAACTTTGGGACTTCCATCATCTGGTAGCATAGGTTTCTGAGTCTCCATAGGTGTACTTGCACTTTTTACATCTTGAAACCCAAAGTTCTTCAACACATCTGCTACATATTTGTCTTGACTAATGAAAATACCATCAGTCCTTTGTTGAACCTGTAGCCCCAAAAAGAAAGTGAGTTCTCCCATAGAACTCATCTGAAACTTATCATGCATAAGTTTCTCAAAATCTCTGCATAGCTCCTTGTTAGTGGAACCAAAGATGATGTCATCTACATAAACCTGAACCAGTAAGATATCATCTTTGTGCTTTCTAATGAACAAAGTTTTATCAATCAGTCCTCTTTTAAACCCATTGTCCATCAAATAAGTAGATAGACATTCATACCATGCCCTAGGAGCCTGATGCAATCCATACATAGCCTTCCTCACCCTATAAACCTTGTCAGGATGATCAGGATCTTCAAAACCAGGAGGTTGACAAACATAAACCTCCTCATCAATAATGCCATATAAAAATGCACTTTTAACATCCATCTGATACACAACAAAATTCTTGAATGAAGCATAAGCCAAAAACAATCTAATAGCCTCTATCCTTGCAACTGGTGCAAATACTTCATCATAGTCCAAACCTTCAGTTTGTGTGTATCCTTGAGCAACCAACCTGGACTTGTTCCTCACAACAATTCCTCTTTCATCCCTCTTGTTTCTGAATACCCATTTAGTCCCAATAGCCCTCTTTCCATTTGGAAGATCAACCAATGTCCAAACCTCTTGTAGTTTGAACTGAAGAAGCTCCTCTTGCATTGATTCTACCCATCCTTCTTCTGTTAAAGCTTCTTCTACTCTCTTGGGCTCCTTTTGAGACAGAAAACAAGCAAACAAGCAATTTTGCAGATCTTTATGACTGTTTCTTTTGTGAAGAGATCTTGCAAAGAACCCATGTTCAGGAAAGGGTTCATTGTTCTTTACCCTGCTTCTTGTTTGAACTGGAGTATTCAAATTTCCAAGAATCTGTTCCTTAGGATGAATCTTGTGAATTCTGGTAGTAGTAATTGGACTTTCATTAATTACAGTTTCCAAATTAGTCAAATTAGCATTGAAGAATTCATCCATGTCTTCATCATCAGTAGGAGTATCAATCTCTATTAATTCAGGCATATTAGGATCATGTGGATACTCCTCATCACCAAATAGTGGCTTTGGATAAGGTCCAAAGAAAGTACTATCTCCAGTACTTGTAGCTGGAATTTCACTTGAACTATCAGTGGTAGAGGTTGGCTTGTCAGCGTTTACAGATGGCCTATCAGTACTTTCAGTAGGCTTAGCAGTGCTTGCAGACTGCTTTTTCTTCTTTTCAATTTCTTCTACCGACACTGAGTTATCTTGCAACAACTCATCCTTATCTTGATGATGATCAACATTGCCTCCAGTATTCAGTACATCATCACCAGAGGGACCTTGCTTGTGTATGATGGAAGGAACAGAACCAACTTTCCACTTTTCAACCAAATAGAACTCCTTTGGAGAACCAGCTTCCTTTGAAGATGTATCTACTTCAGAATCCTTTTGTATACCTGCATCAGCATTAGTGGAAGTTCCTGCAATGATAGGCTCATAATTCATAGATTTGGTTAGCATATCAATGTTAAACAGCCAGTCTGGTCCTTTGGTCTCAACACTAGGAGTCTTTTCACTGAATTGAACATGTAGGTTCTCTTCAACAAGTCTAGTCCTCCTATTGTATACTCTAAAGGCTTTACTATTTGTAGAATAGCCTAAAAAATATCCATCATCTGCTTTTTCTTGAAACTTGCCTAGGTAGTCTATGGTATTCAAAATGGTAACAGGACACCCAAAAGGTTTTAGGAATGCAATCATTGGCTTCCTATCATGTAACAGCTCATAGGGGGTCTTGTTATGAGGCTTCACTACCTTACTTCTGTTTTGCACATAACATGCAATTCCTACAGCTTCAGCCCAAAAGGTAGTTGGTAACTTAGACTCTGACAACATTGTCCTAGCAGCCTCAATTAGTGTTCTATTTTTCCTTTCAGCTACACCATTCTGTTGAGGTGTTCTAGCAACACTAAACTGTCTTTCAATACCTTTAGCTACACAGAACTGATTCATCACATCATTCTTAAACTCAGTTCCATTATCACATCTGATTACTTTGACCTTATGATTTACTAGATTTTCTATCTTAGTAATGAAACTCTTAAGAATCTCACTAGTCTCACTCTTAGTAGCCAAAAAGTATACCCAAGAAAATCTACTATAATTATCAGTGATAACTAGACAATACTGCTTATGGTTCAAGCTTCTAACAAAGGTAGGTCCAAATAAGTCCATATGAAGCATAAACAGTGGTTGTGTTATGGTGTTTACAGTTTTGGTCTTACAAGAAGCTCTATGTTGTTTTCCTTTTTGACAGGCCACACACAGTTCCTTACACTCAAAAACCTTTGAAGGTAACCCTCTCACTAAGTTTCCTTTTACCAGTTTATTGATTGTTTTGTAATTGAGATGACCTAGCCTTCTATGCCACAGTTTTGACTCATCAACAGATGCTTTAGCAAACAAACATAAGGACCTATTAGGAAGAACATTTTTAAGATCAAAACAATATATATTTTCCTTCCTAGGTACCCTAAGTTGTATAAATTTCTCATCAGGCATCTTAAACTCAGGAGATAACACCACACACTCAGTTTCCCCAAAAAGTACCCAATTTTTCTTATCACACATTTGAGAAACACTGAATAAATTGTACTTAAGTCCTTGTACCAAATAGACTTTTTCAAAGTCTAGTTTCCCTGTTCTGATTGTGCCTCTGCCAAGTATCTTTCCTCCCTTTGGATCATTGCCAAATGCCACATATCCTCTATGATAAGCTTCAAAATCTTCCAAATTGCTTCCATCCCAAGTCATGTGCCCAGAGCAACCACTATCAAAAACTCCTTTATCTTTTAGCTTAGTTTGAAGATTGCCCTGCACATAAAATTACACAAGTTAGTTCCTCTTGTGGACCCAAGCCAGTACTGACTTGGGTCTGCCTTGTGCATCAAAATATTCAAATTTCTTTAGGTCCATTGATGCACAGTTGACATGTGGTAAAACCTTAGTCTTAGGCTTCCATTGCCAACTTGCTGAGGCCTTAACAGCATAAAAATGATTTCCAACCACTGTATCAGTTATCACCTTTGGAATTTTTAAAACTTCTTTTGAATCAGTGATGATATTTTGCTTAACAGTGGTTTGACACTGCTTAGCCGTGTTTACATTTTGCTTAGCAGTGGTTGGAACCCATTTAGGTGAAGTAGTGACAATAGATTTTGTATTCCCATTCCTCATCAGCACTGCTCTTGGAATCATGTTACTGTTAGGATGAGGGTTTGTTTTTCTTGAAAAGTTTTGATAATTTACCCTCCTCCAATGATTCCAAACTTGTGGTCTGTTTTTGTGACAATTTCTCTGTAAGTGTTCAAAACTACCACACACAAAACAAGCCTTTTTAACACATTGAAACTCATCACCTAATCTGTTAGAAATTAGACCATTTAAGCTTCTTTGATTACCCCTAGGTTTATATTGTTTCATCTGGTCCCTAGGAATTTCCCTGTACTCTACAACTTTCTTGGTAACTTTAGCTCCAAATCTAGGTACAAGGTTGACTTGCTTAGAATCAACTTTCTTAACTGTCTCTATCTTTTCAGATTTAGTTGATTCAGTTCTATCATCCTCAGAATCTGATTCCCAATCTTCAATTATGGGAGCATCAGATAACTTATCAGAACTTATCTTAGGTGTTTCAATCTCTTCAACAGGTTTGTTAAAACTGAATTCACTACTAAATGACAGTTCTTTAGCAGGTGGTGCATGTTTCATCAAAGGGGGTGGTGGCATATCATTGTATCCTAAACCAGTACCATCTTTGAACAGTTTTTGACCTATTGGTTTCTTTACTAGATCAGAAGCATATTGTGTTTTAGCAACCCTAACAACATGTTTTTCTTTTTCATCTAGGGCCTGAATTTTTACACTTTCTGCCTCTGCTAGTTTATCTTTAAGCATTTTAATCTCTCTGTTCTTAAGATCAATTTCACCACCTAGTATATTGATCTTTTCTACATACTCAAACTCACATTTAATACATAATTTTAGCTTCTCTTCCACACCCTCTAAACCAACTCTATATCCTAAGTTATCTAGAGTCAATCTCTCTACTTCTTTTCTCATACTCTCAGTGATAGCCTTTTGAGACTCTAAGTTATCAGAACATGATTTAAAAGAACAAGTAGATGTTTTAGAATCATTAGATACCTCAGAATCTGAACCAGAAGATGAAGCATAGGCCATTAGAGCAAAGTTATGCTCTTTTGAAGCTTCACTAGCAAGAAAAGCTGCATTTGGACCTTCTTCAATCTGATCACTCCAATCATAATCACCAAGTCCATCCTGAGCAACCAAAGCTGAAGAAGTAGCAGGCTCTTCTGTTGTCTTCTTTATGCTTTCAATTCTTTTAGGAGCTCGACATTCCCTAGCAAAATGACCTTTCTTCTTGCAGTTAAAGCACTCCATCTTGCTTTTGTCGAATCCAGCTCTCCTTTGACCATCATACCTAACATGTCTTCCAGTCCTCCTCAGAAACTTTCTTGCTTGGAGAGTCAGCATTGCCATTTGCCATTGAAGATTAATTTCATCAAGATCATCAGGATCAATTTGATCTAGATCTTGATTCAAAACATCAACACTGGTAGTTAAATCTGACAGAAAAGCACAAATTGCACCATCACTGACATTATCACTAACAGTGGTATTGTTTGCAATAGCCGTGGTTATCCCATAAGCAGCAGTGGATACATCTTGTGAGCTTTTGTGATTTGTGGATACAAAAGCAATGTTTTGATTAGAAGAAGACGAGTTAGAAAAGTTATTTTCAGACTCATAAACCTTCAAGTTATTGAAGAGATTGTCTAGAGTCATTGTAGCAAAGTCCGTCTTGTTTCTCCACACAATTGTAAGAATAGCCCAATCAGATGATAAGCTCCTAATGAACTTCAAATTAATATCTTATTGAAGGAACTTGTAACCCACTGCCTTCAGTTGACTGATAAGTTTTTGAAGTCTATTGTATGTACCATCAATCTTTTCTCCACTAAGAGCAGTGAAGGTTTCAAACTGATGCTTGAGCATATTCATCCTTGACTTCTTAGTAGCTTCATTACCAGCAAACCTTAATTCAAGCGCATCCAATAATTCTTTAGCAGACTCATATTGATCAAAGTCCAATGCAAACTCATTAGGTATTCCCATGGAGAGAATACTGTGAGCTTTGATCTCCATTTTCCTCTTAGCTTTATCAGGTTCACTAATAATAGCAACCTCCTTACCATCCACACCCTTCAAAGGAAGAGTGTCTCCTTTTTCAACAACATCCCATAGAGCATAATCAATCATACGAATGTATTGCCTCATTCGCATCCTCCAGATTTGATACTCACCATGTTTGAGCATGGGCACTTTTGAAGCAGTCACCATGTGAGTTTCTTCAGACATCTTAACTTACTTGAGTAAAGATTAACAGACTTCTTCTTGGTTACAGTTTCTAGATCACAAGCTCTGATACCACTTGTTGATCCCAGTTGAGCAAACGATCTAATATAGAAACTGACTCATAACAAAAGCTTATCAAGTATTACGCGGAATTTAATACTTAATCTTAAGAAGAAGAACAATTAACATTCAACACCTCAATATTATTTATTAATACGAATACTCTTACAGTATTAGGGTTTTGCAACCTTGAAGTGTATCGACCTTAGATATAAAACATACGTATATCTAACCTAACCTAGGACCTCCTTTTATAGGCTAAGGAGTCCTATACAATATACAATACGTAACCTACAAGATAAATATCGTTTCCATATTTATCTAATACAATAAACTAACCGACTATACAAGACTAGCAGTGCTTACTATATACTATCAGTGGTTACATAATACTACTAGCCGCGGTTGTCTTCATCCGTGGTTATACTCTTCTATCCGTGGTTACATCAAGCCTGTCCGTGGTTCCAGTACTTAGAGTAATTCTTTATCCAAGGAACCTAAAACCCAACATTCCATTTCCTTTGGATCATGTTGAATATCCATGTCAGGATGCAATTTGACATCATTATCAAATGCATTTGAGGGCTGCATAGGAAGTATAAATAAAATATAACGTTATTGTATGACGAGTGTTATGTAATAATATCCATAGTCTCGTTATGTAATAATATTACCTTTTCTTCATTTGCATTGTCAGGTTCAAGAGAGGGCTGCATACATATAAATAAGAGAAAGAAACAAAATTAAAGAACTTAATAATATTACCTTTTCTTCATTTGCAGTGGGCTCCACACTATCGTTAAAGCTGTTCTCAACCTTTCCACTAGTGGGCTCCACACTATCATTAAACCTGTTCTCGACCTTTACACTAGTGGGCTCCAGAGTCTCGTTCACAGAGGGCTGCAAAAATTCAACTAATCTTAGCCCTTAACAACCTTCTTGTAATAATATACGCCATGTTGATAAGGAAACAAAATTCAAGAACTTACCTTTTCTTGATTTGCAGTATTAACGACATTTGGTTCATGATCATGTACACTACAAGGCTCCATAGTCTCGTTAGTGCCATTCTTAACGTGTTGCTCAAGTGCTGTTAAACGTCTCCCAAAGAATGCTTCAATATACTCAATCTTCTTTATAAGCTCACCTCGAGGTTCAAAATTTTCTGATAATCTACTAGAGGACTGCAAAAATAAGGTAATATATATATATAATCTTATTTACACATTCAATGTAAAAATAAAAATTTTGTTTATAAACAACAAACCTTTGAGTCTTGATCAACTTCACTAGGATTATCAGATACACTCGACATCTGCATAAAAGATGCATCCTTGGGAGGTTTCACATATTTCTCAAGTGCACTTAAACGACTCCCAAATGCACGCTCAATATCCTCAACCTTCTTTGCAAGCGTTGGGTCATCCAATCCTTCATAGCTATGCACCTCAGTGCGAACATGTACCTCACGGTGAACCTCACGGCGAACCTCACGGTGAACCTCCGTGTGAACATGTGTACGCGGAATAACCTTCCTCTTTTTTAAAGGTCTATGAGATGCATCTTCTGTTGACCCATTCTTGAAATAGTCTAAACTACATGTCCACCATGATGTATTGATCTCTTTTTCGGTGGGGACAAGTGAATTAATTGACTCTCTAGAATAGAATAGCCTCTCACAATCACCTTTTGTAAATGTTATACCATTACTCCACGAAACACAACGGGGTACAACATCATCGTCTTTGTGCCACCAATTTGTAGCATTCGGAAAAAGTTCCAATAACCAGATCTGTAAAGTTTTTAAAACCATTAATGTTAAATAAATAAACTAACTTAATGGCTAAATAAATATCAGTTAATTATAATCTGTCAACGTAACAAGTTGTATATGCCAACGTAACAAAGATATATCAAACTTCAGCTACAAGTTTGCGCTTAATATGAACATGTTGTGTTTCAGCAACTATTAGTCAAGCATCTGTTTCTAATCTAAGAGTTTCGGATGAGAAAACATCTCAAATCTGTGTACTTCAAAAGTCAGACAAAATTACATCACTGCATTATGTTATTAGATTCATATAAACGTCACAATAA
Source organism: Chrysanthemum seticuspe (assembly GCA_019973895.1). Classification (NCBI taxonomy): domain Eukaryota; kingdom Viridiplantae; phylum Streptophyta; class Magnoliopsida; order Asterales; family Asteraceae; genus Chrysanthemum; species Chrysanthemum seticuspe. The sequence goes on from BPTQ01000005.1 coordinate 209,930,215, forward strand.
ATGAGGTATTCTATTCCATATGACCACATATTCTGATAACAATGCAGTTGCACTCTAGAGTTGATTAAAACCAAATTTAAAAGTAGATTTGGGTAGTCAAACATAGCATTTAGATACTAAAGGCTGGGTTGGGTCAACATTTCTGGTATGGGTGGGTTGGGTCAACATTTACACTGCAATGACATAAATGAGACAAGCAATACATGAGACAAGCAATAAATGAGAAAAGCTTGCAAACCTTAAAGAAGAAAACAAATCCGTTCAAAGAATATTAAGGCTTGTATTTTTTCCCGTGTGTTGCAATTTTTTTCAAAATATCCTTACGGTGTCTTGAATCAACATTATACACCCTAAGGTGAAGCTCGTGCCAAATATATTGTCCCCAAGGGAAACCATCAAAAGCAGACAAATCATCCACTAGAGCCAAAATCTCATCTGGTATAATGTGCCTAAGCTCGTTACCCATGAATACATACTCTAAAGCCAGCAACAGACAAACACGGACTGAATCATCATGAGATAGCTTTTTAAAATCCTTATCCGTTTCAAGAAGTGCTTTAAGATCGTCACCCTTTATTCTTGGTAGAGTAGGAAATACACAGTTATGGAAATTTGAGACGCTGTTACTCAAATGGTCTAAAGAAGGATTTCCAAATTTGAAACCTGTTAACAAACAAAATTCCCTCCTACCAAACTCTAATGTATTGTGACCAATATCGAAAATAAAAGGCATATCAGTACTAGCATCTTTGATAATCCTTTGGTGTTGAAGCAAAAAGTTCAGGACATGATTATCATGGTCCTCCGTTCTAATATGTAACCAAGGACCAAAAACACTACTTTTAAACTCTTATAATAAAAGCCCTAGCCCCAGCCCATTTGCCAAACAAGTCTACAAAAATACAAATTTTTTGCTGCAATGTCTATACACATTTCAAAGACCACGTATATTCAACACAATCTCATGCATAATATATAGTACAGACGAGTGTTTTTAATAAATTAAAATAAAATAGAAGTTCCAATAGGGGTGAGAAAAAAAGCCGACAAAACCGAAACCAAACCGAAAATCGAAAAAACTGACCAAAACTAAAAACCGATTGTTCGGATTTTTACTTTTTCGAAAACCGTAAAAACCGAACCGAGACTGATAATAAACCGAAAAAACCGAACAGCCAAAAACCGAACGGTTTTGGTTTTGGGTTCTGCAAAAACCGAACATTTTGGTCCGGTTTCGGTTTTAGCCAAAAACCGACCCAAACTGAACCGTGCACACCCCTAGGTTCCAATATGAATTCTCAAGACTGTGAGTATCAGTAGCCTTCTGGCGGCAGTTCTCACAATAAACTACAGTAGTAATAAACTTTCATGTTCTGAAAGTTTTCCACTTTTAACCATAAACAAATGTATTCCGCATGATTGAAGGCAATGACAACTTGCCATCAACTCGGCCTGTTGCAGCCGTTTAAGAGAATAAACACAATGATCATAGCATTGTTTATCAGGAGAACCAGCTTAAGCATAAAAGCTTCCTGAACATTTAACAGAATCAGCTTAACCAAGCCAAATGACCCGTTCAAAATTTGATAAAATCAGCTAGATCAAACACAATTTTATGTTCATTTCAATAGTAAATGCCTAATCCAAACAGGTCCTCTTGTTCAAACTTTAACATAATCAACCTGATCCAATCATGTTCCCCTTCCTTGAACTTTTAACAAAATCGGAAACTATTTGAATATCAATTTCCAGCATATACAGAGATAAGTTGGAGAAGACACCTTTTGGATGTAAGCTTGCTGTGACTACCAACGATCATCATCTTGTTGTTAAATATCACCAAACACATTTCATCCACTCTTTTCACAGCTGCAGAATATTTGACTTTCAAAGTCTTTAGCTATGCTCTCACAAGTGTCCAAAATAACATTAATCAAAACGGCATAAATTTCGAATGATAATTGCAAAAAGAATACCAGTACATAAACACAAGCCAAACAGTATGTAATCAGCTTGTTGTTAAATCTCCCTTTTAATAAGCCCTTCTGTGGCTTATGAATGATGGGCTTACGAAAGTGTGGTATAAAATAGACTTTTATGCCTTCATGTTCATGCACTTTTTTGTACGTTTTACCTCACTAACTATTCCCTCGGTCTCATTTTAGGTGTCCATCTTAGAGCAAGGGGTATGGCTCTCGCCACTTTTCGCCGGTGCCTAGGTGGCAGCTCGCCACTCAAATTCGTTCCTCGCCGTGACACCACCAAGCCTCGCCAATGTTGTTTTCGTCGTTCAAACGACATGCAAAAAGACAAAGTTCATTTGAAATATTAACGTTGCAATCCAACCGTTTTAATTCAAACGGTTACCTTCTTTTTTTTCTTTTTTTTTTCTTATATCAAACCCAAATAATACCCCCTTTTCTCTATAAATAATACTCAATTTTTACCAAAACATTCACACTTCTCATTCACAACCATAAATATATTATCATCCTCATCTTAATCCACAACCAAAAATGTCTCAAGATCCCAACGAGATGTCGTTTATGAATCTTTTCAACTCGTCTTCGTCAAATCCGTCCACCCCATCGTCTCAACCCTCAAGCACTTCTTCGCAAGTCGGATTTCAAGCTTTTCAATATCCAAGACAATCACTACCGCAATTTTATCCGTCACAACCATCACAACCGCAATTTTATCCCTCACAACCATCACCACCGCAATTTTATACGTCACAACCATCACAAACGCAATTTTATCCGTCACAAGCACCACCAACGCAATTCTACCCTTCACAACAACATTACTTTGAATCACAATTCAAAGTGCCTCAACAACCACCAACCGAAACACGTGAAGAACGTCGTCAAGGAAAAAAACCGGCCAAACAGACAAAGAAAAAAAAGAAGGCCGTTGTGAACTTGAACGCTGACGACGAGGAGGAGGATGTTGATGAAGATGGTCGCACGACAATTCGTTGGTCAAACAATGAAGAAAAAATTTTAGCCGAGTATTGGGTCGAGGTATCCCAAAACGCCGCTATCGGTAATGACCGACTAAACGATGCGTTTTGGACTCAGATTTGGGAGGACTTCAAGGCTCGTAGTCCAGAGCCTTATCGTACAAAAAATATGTGCACGGGAAAATGGACTCGGATAAACGGTGATTGTCAAAAGTTTCATGGTTTTTACAAGCATTTGCAGCGTAGATCCGGGGAAAATGATGTTGATCACATTGAGAATGCAAGACTTGCTTACAAAAATGGGACGGGGAAAAACTTTAATATGGTTTCGGCATGGAAGGTTTTGAAAGAATATCCCAAATGGGACGCGCCGGATGGGATCAATGCAGATAATATCGCCGAATTATTCGGCCCTGATCCTAGAGCTCGTCCCGCCGGCAAGCCTCGTCCGGCAAAAAAACTAGATCAGTGGAGTCGTCAACGAGCACCGGAGGGAGTCAATCGGATGCTATTGTGGAAGCTTTAGCTCAAGAGTATAAACGTAAAGTTGACGGAGCACAAGCAGTTTACGAGGCGAAGATTGCGAGAGAAAAGTCAGAGCAAGAGTGCCGAGAATTGGAGTTTCTCATGCACGATATTGAAAATTTGCCGGAGCCAAAAAGATCGATCATCAAGAAGAAACAAGACAAATTGGTAGCTAAATACCACAAATGAAGTTGTATTATTTAAGTTTCGTATGGTTTTTATTTTCCGTATGTTTTTATTTTTATTTTTCGTATGTTTCTTAAATTTGTCGTATGTTTTTTTTTATTTTCATGTATTGTAGTTGTGTTTTTATTTTAAATGAATGAAATGAATTTAGTTGTGTTTGGAAAATATGGAAAATAAATAAAATGATAGTGGGTGGGCCCCAAGTGAAGAGAAGTGAGTATGTTGTGATTGAGGAGTATTTTTTTGTTAGTGTGTTGGAGTGATGTGGAGGTGATGTGGCACACGTGAGACCCAAGTGAAGAGAAGTGAAGAGGACATGACACCCCTTGCTCTTACTATTTGAGTTTGTCAAAAAAAATAATAATAATAATAAATAAATAAAAGTCAGCTTGACAAATAAAATTAATTGTTTAGCACTTTTCTCATTTTACCTTTAAATACTTTTCATATCATAAAATATGCATTTAATTAGTTCCTTAAATACATGAGTAAAAATGACATTTTGTTAGCTTGAATTTGTATCTATTGCACATTTTTGAGACATTAAAATTTGTTTTTGGACTCTCTTTTTGAAACGGAGGGAGAATAATAAGATAACCCAAAGACTAATCAAGGGCTTATGAGCTTATTATTTATAACTCATGAGTTGCTTATTTTGAAATATAAGCTAAAGCCCAATATATAAGTTTAGACAAACACCCTTCTAAACTTATACACTTGATATGAAAGATTCAGATACTTGATGCTTTTGTTTATGTTGAACGATAGAATTATAGTCAAATATACTAAAGAATGAGAACAGGAATCCAAGCTAAAGTCCAACAATGGGCATTCATGGGAAAACCCATAAAACTGCAACTTCATTTCATTTCTTATCACAAGTTACACATCTACTTCTTCTTACCAAAAACCAGTTTATTTCTAGCACATCCGGGTCAAACAGGCAGGTGACATAATGGTTACAGCTGACTTTGTTATCGGAATTTTAGGTAAGCCTTTTAGACTTATGCTTCAAATGCTAAAACAGTTTATTTTCATATTTAAATGTTGGTCGTTCGTGCAGGGAACGTCATCTCTATACTAAGTTTCACTTCTCCCATGTAAGTGTAACTTCGTTTTTGCTTCTAAACTAGAAATGAACGTTTGGAGTTAAAGAATATAACCTTTTTAATATTGCAGACCGCAATTTAGGCATATTGTGAAGGGAAAATCTGCTGAAAACTATAATGGAACACCATACGTTACAACGTTGCTGAGTTGTTCTTTGTGGATTTTGTACGGCTTGCTTGACCCTGATGATGGCGTCCTTATTGTCACAGTTAACGCAGCTGGTGTAACCATGCAGGCGCTATATCTTATAATATTGTTCATCTATTCATCAAAAGAAAAAAGGGTAACAGTTGTTAAATGTTTAGGTAGAGTTGTTAGAATTGGCAATTGGGCGGGTTTTAGGCTGTAAATGAGACGAGTCTTCATAAGCTATTCGAGATCGACCCGGAAAATACTCGAAATCGACTCAAATTCAATCGAGTCTAGCTCGAGAAGAAATTTGAGTCGAGACCGAGTCTCATAATACTCATCTCGTGAGGCTGGCAAACCTTATCATTGATAAATAGCGATCAAAACATTAATAAATAGCAATCAAGATTTTCATAAGCGTGCTATTTCGAAGGTGGTGTCTCTAATGATGATATCATATTTGCAGGTTAAATATTTCGGCTTTGTGATAATAGACATTGTGTTTCTCGGAATGGTCTTGGCTTTCACACTTGTTGCATTTAAAGAAGGCTCGCGCCGTACATTTACAGGAGTTTTGTGTGCAACTTTTACAACAATGATGTATGCTGCACCTCTAGCTGCACTGGTAGGTTAAGGCTAGCCCTTCTTTTATGTGATCTTGAGACTATTTCCAGTCATTATTATATTTAAGAGGTTTAACCCTGATAAAAGTTATATAACTTATGTATGCAGAGTACAACAATAAAGACAAAGAGTGTGGAGTATATGCCAATTCTCCTAGTGTTCTTCCTCTTTCTCAACGGGTGTGTTTGGTTCACTTTCGCTTTGTTGGTCACTGATATCTTTGTCATGGTAAGTGTTCTGGGTATCCTCTCCTTTCTGTCTTTATGAAAAAAGAGGGTCAGCAAGGACATGAACGTATGACCTAAAATATTTCGAGATATACTGATCTCATATGCGAACATAATTGCAGGTGCCAAATGCATTAGGAATACTGCTGGGAGCAATACAATTCATAGTTTATTTGATATACAGAAACTCAACACCAACTGTCATGAGCGAGTTGGAAAAGGGTACTCTGGAAAAGCAAATCGAAAGTAGAGACATCGATATTCAAGATATTAACGTCAATGCAAACAACGTAAGTTCCAAAAAGCGTGCCTTAACTCGGGTAGACGCCTTTTCGATCACAAGGTCACCATCCCTGAGCCCAAATAGATCAGACCCTATTCAACAACATGAAGACGATGCTGAAGACAGTTGCGTGAATTAGAGATCAATTGATTTCCATTTTATCATGCTGACTACTTTTTGTTGGAGGTGAACCATTTTAAAGATAACTAACACATATGATCAAATTTGGATATAACAGCTGTAATTGATTTTTATAATAAAATAATGAAAAAAAAAAAAGTTATCATCTGGATGCTTACATTATTAATATGACACGCTTCAATAACATACATTGATATGACACGTTTCAATAGCATACATTATCTGGATGCTTGCATTTGACATTTACATCATACAAAGAAACAAAATGGTAATCTTTTGTCACTGAGAAAATTCATTCATTACACTCGTCAAACGGTCATCTTTCATTTAGAACCAAGGTTCAACAAAGCTTCTAAATCATCATACAGACCTTTAAGTCATAGTGTACTGAATCATATAGTTATATCAAACAGCACCTTACCTTAATCCCATCTGATTCTACAACCACTTGCTCCAAGAGTCTCGAGTAGCTCAGCAGAAAGATGTGGTCTGAGAGAAGCAAGTAACTTGACCTTTTTTAGTCGAGTGCAGCAAGCCCTAAGAGCAAGTTCGTACCCTCTTACTGTCACATTTGTTAGGTTCACCAGCTTGGCATCTTGCAGGCGTGTCAAGTTCCCCATCATCATGCACAAACCCACATCTGATATTGCACAGAAGCTTAGATTAATCTGCATCAACATATAACCATTGCTTTTAGCAACAGAACAATACGACCAATACAAAAATCAATGCTAAAATGGAAGAGAAATCATACGGTCAAGATGAAAACAAAAATGCAACTACAGCGGAAAAAAAAATTAGGAGTTATCTTTAAAATCATTTATAATCAACAGTACTCAGATATGCTTTAACAAGTTAAGAATGGTTGGACAAACTTGATTTCGATGTTGTAATTAATTGTACTTTCATGATGACCAACTGGATATATACGCAAAAATATTACTATCAAATAAAGGGGGTATTCGGAATTTGGTTCTTGAGCTGATCATCCCAATATTGTGACTTGAAGACGCAATACGTAGCTTAGATTCGGCTACCAAACATTTAGGGGCCACATAATCAGTTTTAGACCATTTGTAGCACAACTGATTACTTGGTATAAATCAATATTACCTTTTTACTGTTTCTTTTAGCCCAATTGAGGTATTTTATTTTCATTTCAAACACCATCTTTATACCCAAACTTCTCCCTTTTTGATAAATTATCTATTTTATTTCTCCAATAATCAGAATTTACCAAAAACTTACTCTAAAATCTGACTGCTACAACTTCAAACAGCACATAGAAAATCTATTTACATAGCAGTTGTTTATCTCATTCTGATTATTTTGATCACATTCATATTCAAGTGGCCATCCAAACATCCTTATAGAAAGAGATAACTGACTAGTCACACGAAGGTGTGGCAAACTTGAAAAAACAGCTAAGAAATCAATATTTTGTACCTGTTGCAGATTCCACGAGTAGTATGCAAGCGACCAGAAGCCAGTATCCCTAATGTTGCCACAGTGTTTGATATCCAACTGTGAGAGTTTCCTGCATCCCGATGCAAGAACCGAAAGGCCAGTGCCTGTGACTTCGGTAATACTACGCATCTCTAAATCAGATAGTTCCTCCAACTGGCTTAAATACATCAAGCCTTTATCTGTAATCTTAGTGCAATAACACAAGTTTAGCTTCCTGATCTTTTTGCAACCACTGGCTATAAAACCTAACCCATCATCACCAACATTTAAACACCTGCATACAAACCAAAACTTGAGAAAACAGAGGAAACACAACACAAAGATCAAAAACCATGGCATTAAAAAAAAGTAGGTACCGGTATAGATCAATTTCTTGAAGGTTTTTGCACTTTGAAGCTATATAGGACAATCCATTGTCTGAAACATCAAGACAAATCCCTAATCTTAAGCACCGGAGCTCCAAACATTTAGACAGATTTTTTAATCCTGAACAAAAAATATGAATGATAAAATATAGACTTATAAACTCGAGTTACTAATTGCAGTAGAAGTGGCAAAATGGGCAGGACGGCCTCTGCTGGGTCACTGGTCAACACACGTTAAATATTTCATGCATAATATATGATTCCAACTTCGAAAAACCGCATTTAAAAAAGGCGAAAATAAATTATATTTGGAAAATACCAATTTAAGAGGCTGCAAGTATTAGAAATACACTTTTGGCAACTTTCAAGTGTTTGACTGTTCAATCCATTTTGGCACATTTCCTTTTTAGCTAATTTTTTAATTTTTGACTAGTTAGAGATAAACCATAATCCAAACTTCTGTTATACAGGAACTGGATTTTGGATCACTAACCTATGTCATTTACACAACATTCTGTTAGATCGAGCTCTTCAAGTGAGTGGCATGACGATCCCAGATAAGAAAAACTTTTTTCAGTGAGCAAAGAGCAAGACTCCAATTTGAGGCACAAAAGTTTTGTACATGAGTGTGCGACGGCTGATATTGCAATATCAGTGAGGTTATTACAGCATGTCAAATCGAGTATCTTCAAGGTAGGACTCCCATATGCAAGCTGCATAATACCTAAATCGTTCACGCCTTCACATCTGCTCAAGCCAACTTCAACCAAAAACAAGCAATTAGTGCTTATGATCCGAAAGAAGGAGTCAGTAACCCGAGCTCCATCAACTCTAATTGTTTTCAGATGCTTCAAGTCCTTAAGGGTATGAAAAACAGTGGCAGAAAGCTCCTGATGCAATAAAAGATGTCACTTTAGTTTGGGAAAAAGTTATATGCACAGGACCCATAGTAGAGTGTAGAGAGGAATGAATCAAATTGACTCACGAGAAAATAGTAACCAACATTGAGCTTTTGAAGGCCTTTGCAACCTCTAGTGACACTGATGAGGCCAGCAGAACTCACATGTTCACACCTCGATACATCTAATACCTGCAACCATAAACTATAGTTAGAGTTATAAGCTACAAACCTCCTATCCTTTTAATGGTCACAATTTGAAAATAAAAGATTTTCGAAATTTCCACAAATCCCTGAAAACTAACGAGTTTTGTACTCATGGGCAAATGGCCATGATAAGAATCATGAATAACACGAAGTATATCCTAAATTCCTTCCTCATGGATAGTAAATTCTACAATTCTTCCTCACTAGGATTTGTTGATTGACAACCATAATTGAACAGGATCTGTTCTATAGGCTCGTATCCCTAATAAGAATTTGTTGATTGTAACTAATTACTTGAGAACTACCTCACTTAGCAACATTTTCTAATAATCAGAACTCAACCTAGATAAAACTTCATTTCCAAGCAGAGAAATGGGTTTGATTGCTCCTTACATATGAAAAGCGCATGCTTTAATCATTTATGATGATCCCTCATGCATGGCTTCCAAAGTCATACCTAAGAGGCTCCGGTGGCACAAAATAGGCTATTAGTTATGGACATTCATAGTATAGCACAATCCAAAACAGGTTACGAGTGTCAAACATAGTAGTGGACTAGTGGTAGGTGGCAGGACGTAAACAAAGAGAATTCCATGTGTACTTAATTAATAAAATAGTTATTGTACGGCCTTTATAACCAAAAACAAACCTGAATATGTTTACAGCAAGTATATGAAACAGTTGTTGCTAACAGCCTAACAAAATTAACGAGTTGGGAATTCGTGTTGGAATATCAGTCTTTTTACATGGGAGATCAACCATTGATGACTTGATGTTTATCATTTCTATTGCAAGAATCATAGGGAGATCCTGAGACACAAGTATGATTTAAATACCAATGGCCCACAGAATGAAACAATAACATGATGCAGTGGGTCATTTAATAAAAATAACTAAATATATGTATCATTGCGCATATCAAACATGAAAGTCTACGACAACATAAATATCTTCCCTGCAACCTTAAAATACACCAATTGACTATTATTGTTTTGGTGTTTTCTGTCTTCATCTCCATAATCCGGCATATAAAGTTATAGTCATTGTTGATTAGTTTCCATAAGTGTACAATCGATGCGACTATATTAAGTAAGATTTGGGTCATGCCATAATGACAAACATAGAATTACACAAACTAGTACATCATACATGCACATATATAGATAACCTCATACATCAGCCCAAACCAAACATTATGTTGAGTATTCTTTACATTCAACATAGATGTAAACACTAAACAAACCATGATGTACAACAACAACAACAACAACAATACCCAATCCAGCCGGAGCGGGGTATAATGTGATCAAATATATTCAATGTAAGAAACAAGACAAAAGAGAGAAGGGTCAAAAACCTTAAGTGAAGAGCAACCATTTCCAATAAAACCCAAGCCTTCATCACCAACTAATCCACACCCCACCATTAGTAATGTCTCCAATTTTTTCAAACTGCTTATTGACCTCAGTGACTCATTACTTGTCTGCAAAAAAACAAAAAAGCATAAATGCCAAGCAAACCCCTTAAATAAAGATGACTGCAAATTTTGTACTAAAGTGTGTATTCGGCACTACATTCCAAAAGCAATAACATCATAGGTAATAATCAAATTCAGTTCGCAACTTTTTCATATAATAACAATTTACATGTTAATGACCCTAAATAATCATATAATCAGTACGAGTGTTTTCATGGCTACTTAGCATCTCCCACCAGCCAAGGCCAGACCCCCCACGGCCCGCCTCCCATGCCCATCATGTGAAAGCTAAATCAAGCTCACCTAGCAACCTGCTTAGATGATGGCCCAACTAATTCATTTATCCTCGTAATAACTTAGGTTCTTCCTTGCCTTAGACATGGATTGAACCTGCCAACCAGCCTGGCCTAACCAACTCGTTATTTGACCACTAAATAATCACGCAACTAAATCAATTAACCCATAATCATATACTCCACTTCGTCCCAAAATAATTCTTCATATTTTTATTTTTGTACCCAAATTAATAGTCCATTTTTATATTTCAACCAATCAAAAAGCTTTTTAAATGCATCAATAAAATTGAGTCTTCTACCGCATGCGGCAATAAATTTTGGAAGAAAAAGGTCAGTTGCGTCTTGCGGACCCAAGATGAAAGTCGATAATAATGAAGACAAATAACACAAATACTTTGGACCGGGTGCAATTATGAAAAAAATCAGTATATTTGATATAAATTTACACTACGCAAAGAGAAATCTATGTGGTTCAGTGACAACCACCTCGGGCACCCCGGGATAACTAATCAAATTCATAACACAATGCCAAATACCCCGTAAATTCCCTAAACATAACATTAGCAAATAAACATATATAATCAACTAAAAAAAAAGTACCTTAAGGTACGAAAGCGACAAATACTTCAAACCGGGACACTTTTTAGACAACAAATCAATCCCCAAATCAGTAACTTCCAAACACCACTTCAAACTAATCTTCTCCAGCTTCCCACACCTAATCGCAATTTTGGCCAAACCAACATCCGTAACACCTAAACACTTATCCAACTTAATCTCCTTCAACCCGGTCCCACACGATATCGCATCACACTCCCTATCACCAAACTCACAACAATGAGACACGTCAACACTTTCCAAATTCACACATCCTTTAACCAACATCTCTAACCCTGACCATTTCAACGACGTCGTTCTACACAGCACCAGCTTCTTAACCCTAACTGCCCAGTTTCCACTGTTTAACAGCGCGGATATAGCCCCGTCATAAATCCGCGGACAGGACGAGAAATCCAGCGCGTGAGCGCGCGTGTAATGTCTCAAAAGACGTGGAATGAACTCTGGACGCAGGAACTTGACACGAGTGCGGTGAGTTGACTCAACTCGGTGAAACGACTTACATGTTGCTCGGAACGACTTTCGATCGGTATCGTCAGGTAAACAGTCTAGCACACGTGTCAACAGATCATCGGTCAATAAATTCAAAATTAAACTCAAATCCATTACATTTAATTTAAATTAAATTAAAATTTAAGTTAAATCTACAAGGAATAAAATGATGTTTAAAAGTGGTTGATCGTGAGAAGAAGACGTAACAGAACGACGTCGTAAGGAGTTAACGGTAACCGTCATCTTTAACGGAGGTTAGTTATTTTGTACGGAGGTACGATTCATGAGATCATGGAGGAGTTTAAATAAAGAATGTGAAAATGAAATGAAATGAAATCAGTGGGCAGAGTTGATGGTATCAGGTTATATATTTCAGGTGAGGTGACATGTGGCAAGAGAGGGAGTGATGGGTGAATGTGGACCGTTGGATGTGATGAGTTCCTGTGCTTGGTTGTAAGTACAGTGGGGCCATCGAACGTGCAAATACCGTACCTATCTCTGTGTGTCTGATGAGGTCAAAGTTTGAATTGGATAGATATGTCAATAGTTTCTGAATGGTCCTTTGGGTATTTGGTGTTTTGCAATTTTGGTCCTTGGCTGTTGGTGAAGGGAAAAGGCTAGGTGAGAGTCATGTTTTTTTATGTGGTGGCTTGATTTTTAAATCTATGTCCTACTATATGGTTTTGGACTTTTTGTTTAGGTGGTTTTGCTTTCGAAATTTGTTTGTAGCGATTGTTTTTTCGGAAATTATTGAGTTGTATGTAGTATTATATTACAAGTAGAACTAGGTTGTTTAGAACATCCACAATGCATATTAATAATAATAGCTTTTTAATATTTAAATAAGTTTTTTTGAAAGATTTTTTGTGCATTGCATTCATAGTTTTTTAAAAAGCTTTTTAGAATGACTTGATATATTTCAAGTCTTTCAAAGTGATATGTTTTAAATGTGGTATACATTTATTGCATTAAATGCAAAAAGTCATCAAAGACTTTTTGCATTGGTGATGCTCTTATAAGGCTAGAAGGCAAAGAAGCATGCAACTTACCTTATTTTACAAAATGTGTAGATTGGCGGGAACACCCTGACCCCGGGTATCTTTTGGCACCAGTCATTGTCCACCTCACAAGGAATAGCTCCGACAACTCTCCTGGCCTAGTGGGGCACCAACTGGAGTGAGCACGAGCCAAGACTCAGACCTCTGAGCTCTTATTACACAAAGTCTCTCTAGCGTGCCCATAGGTTTTGCGGAGGTGGGTACTTATATGAAACAAATGCCAAGGATGAGACTTGAACTTGGGTCTATTAACTCAAGTACAAGTGCTTCAACTATTGGACTAATACTCCATTGGTATGCAACTTACCTTATACATCAGCGCCACATCAGCTTTCTCTCTTCTTTCTCTTCCACTCACTCTCACTCACTTTTTTATGGACAAGGTCACTCTACCATCACCTTTCATTAAAATACTCACTTTATAAAAATATATCCCACTTAAACCCCACATACACTCACAAACAAAAATAATAATTAAGTGATGCTCGGTTTTTTACAATCTCACCTAGGTGAGTCGTTCACCTTAAATCCCCTTGGTTTGTGTGACTCGCGTGTGAGTCGGGATGGTGGGCAAGGGAGTCACGTGTGAGTGTGTAGTTAAGGTGAGTAAAATTTGGCCCTTGCCATCTAGCCTAAAGGGGTTGCATTTTCACACATGAGGATGGCAATAGACATCTAATCCATGTGATCTATCTATTAATAACAGATATAGATGGTGGTAAGTAAATAAATAATAAATAGATAAAAGATCAATATAGATCTCATATTTGACATATATTCAATAAACTAATCATGTTTATTCATTTTTTAATTAAAAAAATCATCATTTTTTAAAAAATTAAACATCTTACAAACCGTTAATCGTTACACGAAAAAAAATCATACTATCGCTGCGAGAATTAAATTATATTTCTATATATATGCACGTCTATCTACTTTCGACTATTTTTTTTTTTCAAAAATTCCGCCTTAAAAAATCACATGTGATTTTTAAAATCACATATGATTTTTCTCGTCGAAAATTTTGAAAAAAAATCGTCGAAAGCATATAGAAGTGCATATCTATAGAAAGATAATTTAATTCTCGTCGCGATGGTGTATTTTTCGTAGCTTGAAGATTTACCGTTTGCAAGATATGTTTGTTTTTTTATAAAAAAATGTTTGGGGCGGTTTTTGGTTTCATAAGAAAAACCGTTTGCAAGATATGCGTGTGAAGTAGGGGCATGATACATATGTTTGGTTTTTCGGTGGCTTTGTTTTTAATGATTATTTGCAAGATTTACCCATTTGACAAACTGATGGCGGTGGTTTTGAATATTATAAAAACCGAATGTTTGGGGCGGTTTTTGGTTTCATAAGAAAAACCGAACCGAGAAAACCGCCCCGCCCCACCTTTTTATATGTTTTTATATAATTTTATCTATATAAAAGATTTGCAATTTAATTTTAAAGAGTTAAGTATAAAATTTTATCTATTAAAAAAAATGTGTTGTTTACTATCTATGCATTAAAATATTTTTTATTTATAGATATTATATCTTTGTTTTCGAACAATAGTGTTCTTTGAAAATTTCCCCTACAATTCTCATAAGCGAACGAAAAGTGCAAACCCGCAAAGACGTGCATTTTATATTTTAGATTGATGTTTGATTGTTTTGTACGTTTTTTCGACGCTTTGGATTGCTAGATAATATGCTATTATTGATATTTGTTTAAATATTTTTGCTTGAAAACTTAGAATTGTAAACTTCATATAAGATTAAAACTTGTTTGTTTTCAAGTAAGAAAAAACCAAATAAAAACGGAAACCGAACCGATTCAATATCAAAAACCGAAAAACCGAAACTGAAAAAACTGAAACCAAACGGTTTGTAGTTTCCAAAAACCAAAATATACGGTTCGGTTTATGGTTTTATCATAATACCGCCCCACCTCGCCCCATGCTCACCCCTAGTGTGAAGGCTTTGGTGGTCTCATGTTAACACCATTGCTGCAATTGTTTTGGTTCCTATATTGATCTGCATATTCGTGGTCATCATATCTCCATCACAATTGTCATTTGGTATTTTGTTTGTACTACGTATCTTTATTCGTGTAAGTGTTTAGTTCTATTTAGGACCTCACTTCATTTGTTTGTCACTTTTATTTTCTTTTCTTGTGGGTCTCATTCTCGTTTAAGTATCTTACTTAATCGATGTGAGATGCCTTGTTTTGTATCTTGTTTTGGTTTCGAGGTTTTCAATAGTATTTTGCCTTTTTTTAAATATATATATATATATATATAGATATATATATATATATATAGGGAAGAGATCCGGTAAGAAGAAAAACTAAAATAAGAAGGATAAGAAGAATTTCTAGCCACACATTTCAAATAGGAGGGAGAAATTTAAGGGGAGATGCATCTATTTTTGTAGGTGCATCTGAAATGAGTGGTTGTGGTTTCTTCTTATCATTCTTATTTTAATTTTACTTCTTATTTGATCCTAACTCTATATATATATATATATATATATATATATATATATATATATATATATATATATATTTTAGAATATGTTTTTATTTTTAGATAAAAGATAACTTTATATAGCTTTTTATGATACCGTGATACTAAACTATTTTTGTGTATAATAATGCTGATTTGATTTGTTAATTATTAATCTCTTCATAATGATATGAGATATTTATAACTTTTATTTTTTATATTATACTTGTGTTTTATGTTACAAACTATATATTGATTATATTTGTTATAAATTTACAGTTATATATAGCGATTTTATGGTCAACAAATCATTTATATATGCCAACGATGATTACAAAATATCTATTAAGTTACAGGATTATCTTTAAAGATTTTTTTTAATAATCAATGGATTTCAATGGATATGTATGGATGAAATTATTTCAAATGGATATGGATATAGACATGAATATTGATGATAAAAAAAAATAGATAGATATAAATATGGATGTGAATATACCTTCACCTTGTTCATATCCGATCCATTTACATCCTTACGCGTGATAGACATATATGGCATCTCACCCACCCATGACATGCATTACAAGAGTCTTAGGGTTCATGTGTGACAATCAAATTCTGGATGTAAAGGTTTGAGGTTTGTTATTTGTCTGTATGTTTGTTTGAGTCATGTATACTTAAATATGAGTGATAAGTGAGGATTTTGGTTGTTCGACTAATGAGCAAATAAGAAGGATGAGGATTATGGGCGTGTTTGTAGCAGAGCGTTTAGGAGCGATTAACGTTAAGCGTTGTAGTTTTTAATGCTCGTTTGGCAAGCAATAAGTAGCTTTATCTAATTTTTCGAAATGTTTATTTTTCAACGCTCCATGAGGTAGCATTTAAGAGCATTGAGCATTTAAGGCTGTTTTATACATTATGATTATACTTATTGTTACGTTACTAACGTTTTTATAGAAAAAAATAGATACCGCTTACATCTAGTGTTTATTGTTACTGCTACTAATCTATACACTTATTGTTACTTTTACCAAACACACCCTATCCAATGCTAAAATAAAAAGATGTGAAAGATAATTTAAAGATGACCAATACAAATAGTCTTGGTGATATAATATTCTTATCAAAAGATCAAAAAACAATAGAAATTACGAACTAATTTTAGGTTGAAGCATTTAAAAATAACTCATTAGCAATCTGATTACGTAGATTAACCATATATTCATTGCCTTGGGGACCCCATTGTGTGTCGTCCATGCCTTGTCCCCCACTTCCTTCACCTTGTTCTTCAGTAGTAAACATGGTGTTTGCATCGCTCTCCAAAAATAACTAATCGTGAATTTTGCATTTCTTATGAAGTTATGGACCGCGAAACGAGCAATCACTACATTTCTTTGTACTGAAAAAGGATAAGGAGCCATTTGTTTTAGTATTAGGAACCTTGTTTTTAAGACACCATAAGCACGCTCGATAACATTTCAAAGTTGTGCATGAGCATGATTGAATCTTTTTTTATTTTGTTAAGGCATGTTGACGTTGGAAATCAGCTAACCAATACCTCGTACTATGATATGGAGCCATAAACCCACGAGTGTTTATATATGCAGCATCACAAAGATAATATTGTCTACAATGGTAAGTTTGTGAGAATATTAGTTCACTTAAGAAAAAAATGGATAACAATAAAGTTGTCATGTGTTAGGATTTAGTAAATCCAGTTATTAAAGAGTCGGTCACCTCAAGTATATGTAATCGTTAGAAAGCTCGTAGTCGTAGATTAATTAATGTTAAGTAGTATTTAGTTAAGTAACACCGTGGAGGACGGACGGGTCTTTACCCACTGTATGCCTGATCCACAGCCCGTAGGTGGCGATTTGTGTAAGACTATAAATACTCTCTACCTCCCAAGGTAGAGAGTTGGAGCTCATAATAATACTTTTACTTTCTCTCACTAAGTTCCTAAACCTCTAACTCTTTCTCTCTCTAAAACCTCATCTTATACGCCTCTTTTGATTATGGTTTGATGTGTTTGTGAAATCCAATATGTTACAAATGGTATCAAGAGCCATGGATTTCTAGTGGTTTTAGATGGTTTTTTGAGTTTGAGAAAGTTTAGTGGTTTTTGCATCATTTGGATCATTTCTTGTGTTAAAGTTTGAATTTTGTGTGTACTTTTGTGTTTAGAATCATTGTAAGTGCTTGGGTTTGGATTTGGAAAGCTTGAATCACTGTGGTTGGGCTTGTTTTGGATTGAAAAGTGTGTTTTTGAAGTTTTTCTTGCTAGCGACTTGGTTCTCGTAGTGTTTTTCATCGTAGCAACTTGCTTCAGTAAAAGGTAGCGAGTTGTAGTGTTAATTGTTAGCGATTTGATCCTAGCGACTTGTCTATTGAGACAAGCCGACAAACAATACAACTTAGTGGATTCTCCACTACGGCTTGCGACTTGGTGAAGTTAGCGACTTGCTTTCAATTTTGTTAGCGACTTGTACTTGGTATTCTCAGCGACTTGGTGTTAGCGACTTGGATCTTAGCGAGTTGTTCTTTAGCAACTTGACTGTGTCTTAGCGACTTGGAATTATAGCGACTTGTGTCTAGCGACTTGGTGCTTAGCGACTTGATTTCATAATACTTAGCAACTTGGTGCTTAGTGACTTGGTTCAAGAAATCTTAGCGACTTGGTTGATTTTTGTTTGTAATACGGTTTTCTCTTGATTTAGTAAAATCCCGTGAAAGAATCTATTTCTCGGTTTAATCATAGAGTTATAAAATCCCGTGTAATCTGTTAACATGTCTACCAACGTACCTACAATCATCTCCACTGTTGCTGAGGATGTTCAAGCAGCTGGTTCTGATACTCGTTCACCTATGCTTGACAGAACTGACTACGACTCTTGGGCTCAACGAATCAGATTGTACTGTCTTGGAAAGGAAAATGGGGTCAACATTCTCAAATCCATTGATGAAGGACCTTATCAGATTGAGACTACAAGAGACTTAATTGATACAGCTGCAGATGGAACAATGATCTATGGATTAGACAGACCAAAGACGTATGATGAGCTCAATGACAAGGAGAAAAAGAGATTCGATGCTGATATCAGGGTTTCTAACATTATACTTCAGGGTCTTCCAAAAGATATCTACAAGCTTATCAATCACAACACTGAAGCCAAGGCAGTTTGGGACAATGTCAAGATGCTTCTCTCAGGTTCTGAATTAACTAAGGAAGACAGAGAATCACAGCTGTATGATGAATTTGAGCACTTCAAGATGAAACCAGAAGAGAGTGTCTATGAATAATTACGTGAGATTCCACAAACTTGTGAATGATATGAGGAATATCAAAATGACTATGCCAAATATTCAGCTGAACTCAAAGTTTGTGAATAACATGAATACCGAATGGCATAAGTTTGTCACCTCTGTGAAGCTAACTAAAGGATTGAAGAATACAAACTATGAGCAACTGTATGCCTTCCTTCTTCAGAATGAAAGACATGCTATGTTTGAAAAAAGGATCCTTGAACAGTTCAAAACCAACCAGGGAGAAACAAGCTCATCAAATGATTCAAAAGCTTTCTACACCAATGTTGGTATTACAACCAAAGCTTCTCAAGTCATACCCATGGGTAATGGTAATTACAAGCTCATCCCTGATCCAGGATATAAGCCTCCCGACTCAAACACACTCATGGAAAACTTCATCAACCAACTGTCTCTCATGGTTAGTCACAACATGAACTCTCTCCCAAACACCAACAATAACCTCATAACAGCATCCAATCCACACAATCAAGCTACTGTCAGAGATGGGAAGGTTATGGTGCAACCAGTTCAAGAAAGGCAGTATAAACAGGGAAGAGGTGGAGTTGGTAGAGGATATGTAGCAAATCAGAATCGTGGAAGGAATCCAAATCAAGGACAAGCAAAGCCGGTCAAATGCTACAACTGTGGTGGTGAGGGACATATTGCTAGGAACTGCACATCTCCAAAACGTCCACAAAATGCAAAATACTTCAGAGACAAGATGTTGCTTGTGCAAGCTCAGGATAGTGGAGCAGCCTTGGATGAAGAGGAGTTGTTGTTTCTTGCTGAGGGAAATGCCAGAACCTATGATGCTGATGTTGATGAATAGCCAATTCAGGAGATAGGTCATAATCATCATAATGCCTTTCAAGTAGCTGACTGTGATGCATTTGACTCTGATGTCGATGATGAACCTACTGCCCAAACAATCTTCATGGCCAGCATCTCACCTATGGTCTCTTCAAAGGTCTCTCCACCACAACAGGTTGGTCCATCCAAAGACAAAATCATTTCAGAGGTATTAAAACTATATGATGAAGTTGATGAGCAAAAGATGCATAATAAAGTACAATCTCTTGAAACTTATGAATCAGATGATGATGAGGGTAATAGCAATATTGTCCCATATGATCAATATGTGAAGCAAAGTAAAAGTGAGGTTGTACCGAGTAATGCATCTTCCGCAGTCAATGATGACTATGTTTTTTATGAATACACTGCATGTGCCCCTAATGATTCTGTTATCTCTGAACTGAATGCCTATAAAGAACAAGTTGCTATTTATGAACAACGTGCTAAGTTTGAGTTAACCACCCGTGAGCAGGAAATGGATGACCAAATGCGTACAATTATTAGAAAAAGTAATTTTAAAGAAGAAGTATTAAAACAAGAGTTAAACTCCTTACAAGAAAAGCTTTCTAAAACTGCTAAGCAAAAACAAGAACTTCAAGAAAATGTAAAAATGCTTAAGCAAGAATTCAATGCTAAGGAATCAAAACTTTTGAATGATTTTTCCAATCTAAAAACTTTGAAGAACAAGCTTGAAAATAAGTTGTATGTACAAGGGGACACCATTCAGACTGCTCACATGATCACTAAGCATAGAGTTTTAAACGATAAGCATAGTATTCCCATTATTAAGGAACCCAACCCTGAGTATGGTAAGAAAGCAAGAGAAGCTCAGAAGGTAATTTATGATGGCCATGAAATCCTTAAGCCTAGGCAGAAACCTAGTTGCACTGAGTGCACTGAGGAAGATAAGAAATCAGATTAAGTCACTAGGGAGAAAATGAATAAGAAGCTAGAAGATCCTGAGTGTAAAAAGAATAATATAACGATCAAACCCCATGATTACACTAAGGAAAATTGGATCTCCTTAAACATGTTTAAGCCTCAGAATCTATTAACTCCTGAACAAGTGTTCTAGAAAAAGGATATGGATATGCAAAAAGCCGAAAATCTTGTTGCAAAAAACACTCCCCTTAGGAAAATGCCTGCAGCTACTGTGTATCCTCCAAATACACCAATGCATCTAGTTCCTAGATCTATTGCCACTAATAGCAAGACCTTAATCAACCTGTATGTTGTTTATCAGCTGTTTGTTGATTTTGAGAAAACGTGTAAGAAGAGAATCACACCTACAGGGATAACTGAGGAGGAAAGGGGTTTTGAGCAAACTAAAGAATGTTATTTAACTGAGGTCATGCCTTTCTTTAAACAATTAAAAGGTCAATTTGAGAGTCTTCAAAAGGGAATAAATTCAGATATTAAAGAAATGGAAAAAGAATTTGATGCAATGATAGTTGAGGTCAATGATTATGAACAGGAACTTAAATATAATGAAGTTGAAAGGAAGAACTTGCACATCTTAAATGAGAATATGATTTCGAGTTGTGTTGCTCAAGATGTGTTCTATACTGTTACTAAGCATTCTATTACTGCTTCTCGATTTCATGAATTATCTATTGCATTGAAAGTTTCCCATGATCGTGTCATTGAGCTTGAAACAAAAACTCGGAACTAAATGAGAAAATTGATCAGGATGATCACGATAATTTGGTAAAACATCTTTCTAAACTAGAAGTTGAACATTTTGATTTACAACTAAAATATCAACATCTTAAAGAAAATGTCAAAACCTCAAATATCAAGACATCCTCAGATGTTCCAGAGATTGATGCAATTTTTTCAGATAAACAAACGTGACGAACAGATTCAAACTCATTGTAACACGATCAGAAAGTTGAAAGCCCAAATTTCTCAATTAAAGGGTGAAAAGAACAATGTGATTGGCTCCCAAATGCCTCCTCCTTTAGATTCTCAGTATTCTCAAACTTTTCATCTTCAAAACTTGGTTAATGCTTTACAAAAAGAAAACGAGAGTTTTCTAGAAGAAAATGAAAAAGTTAAACGACACTTTAAAGAGTTATATGATTCAATGAAAGTCACTCGTGACAAAAACAATGAAAAAATAACGTCTTTACAAAAGGAAATTGAGAACCCGAGGAGTCAGGAAAAAGGGAAACTGCCACTTGTCTTTAATGAGAATGTTGCATCAAAGTCATCCTCAGACTGCAAATATACTGTGACTGTTAAATACATCCCTCCTCATCTTAGGAATAATGAACTTGTGTTTCATAACTATTGTGCTCACCTTAAGGATAGTCTAGAATGTCTCCATGAGATTGTGGAAGAGGATTTCATAAATAAGCCTCTTGATAGAGAAATTAGGTTTGCTTGCATTCATGCCAAACGATCTCAGGAGCTGCTAGAATGTTTAATAGCAACATGTCCTAAATCCTTAGGTGCGAAAGGTAAAGCTGTGATGCCTTGTTCTATGCCTAGTGCCAAGTATACAAACCATTCTATGCCCAGTAATATGAAAGTGAACTCTAAGATGCCTTCTAGGAGTTCAGATCCCTGCACTTCTAATTCAGGATGGCAAAAAGTAGATCAACCAACTAATGCTCCCACAATTCCCTCTACAGGAGTAATCAGTGACATTAAAGCAAGCGGGTCAAAGCCTCCAGGCAATACCAAGCAAGATAGGACCTCGCAAGCTAAGAATGTGCATTGGAAGAGAGTAGAAGATCACCCTAGGAATATTAAGTTTGAGTTGAATAAAACAAATCGTGTTGATTCTAGTATTAGCTATAAGCGTACTGTAATTAATTCGAATTCTGCTACTATTCGCAAACCTTGTAATGATGACTGCTTGGTTTCTGTTACTAATCATGAATGTGGTGTGAATGTTTTGTCTAATGCTGTCAAATGCCCTGTTAAAACTGTTAATGCTAAAAATCAAGCTAAGAAGGCTAGAAGGCAAAGGTGAAAGAAAGTTAGAAAACAGTGGAAACCCACATGAAGGAAATTTAGTAATATAGGTTATCAATGGATACCTACTGGCAGTAAGATTAATGAGCTGAGCCCTAAATTTGCTAAGTCAATGCCCACTAGAAAATGGATGCCTACTGGTAGAACTATTCCCTTAAGAAGTGAACATACTCTGAATAGGTCAAATACGGACACTAGCACTGCATCTATTTCTGATGATTCCATTGTTTCTATTTCTGATGTGGGTGTTCCAATCACTGTTACTAACCAAATGGAACCCATTCTTGCATGGGGATCCCAATTATCCAGTTATCCATTCTTGTCTATGTTCAACTGCAGATCGTTCAAATCGTTCTGTAGTACCTGGACTCAGGCTGTTCCATGCAAATGACTGGAGATCGCTCGCGGCTCATGAACTTCGTGAGTAAATTCATCGGGACTGTTAGATTCGGGAACGACCATTTTGGTGCAATCATGGGTTATGGAGATTATGTGGTTGGTAAAAGTGTAATTTCCAGGGTATATTATGTGGAAGGTCTTGGTCATAACTTGTTCTCTGTTGGTCAATTCTGTGATTCCGATCTAGAAGTGGCTTTTAGAAAACATACTTGTTTCGTTAGAGAACTTGATGGTGTGGAATTATTAAGAGGTACTCGTGGTTCAAACCTATACACCATCTCTATCGAAGATATGATGAAGTCTTCCCCAATCTGCTTGCTGTCAAAGGCTTCTAAAACAAAGTCATGGTTATGGCATCGTCGTCTCAATCACTTGAACTTCGGCACCATTAATAACCTTTCCAGAAAGGATCTTGTCAGAGGCTTACCCAGATTAAAATATGAAAAAGATCATCTTTGTTCGGCTTGCCAATTGGGAAAAAGCACAAAATATGCCCACAAACCAAAACCCACAAACTCAGTAATTGAAGTTCTTCATACCCTTCATATGGATCTGTGCGGACCAATGAGAGTACAAACGATAAATGGGAAGAAATACATTCTAGTAGTTGTTGATGACTACTCTCGATTTACTTGGGTAAAGTTTTTAAGGACAAAGGATGAAACTCCAGATGTCATCATCAAACTTATCAAACAGCTTCAGGTTCGACTCAACAATACAGTCAGAATTGTTCGAACAGACAATGGCACAGAGTTCGTTAACAAAGACTTAATTCAGTTTTATGAAAGTGTTGGAATCAGTCATCAAAGAAGTGTTCCACGAACTCCTCAACAGAACGGTGTAGTTGAAAGACGAAATCGAACTCTTGTGGAAGCCGCAAGAACAATGCTAATTTATTCAAAGGTTCCAATGTTTCTATGGGCTGAAGCCATTGCCACTGCTTGCTACACCCAAAATCGGTCCCTTATACATACCTCTCATGGAAAAACTCCATATGAACTTGTCCATAAACGAAAACCTGAGTTATCCTATCTTCGTGTGTTTGGTGCTTTGTGCTATCCAACGAATGACGGTCAAGATTTAGGTAAATTAAGAGCTAAGGCGTACATTGGAGTTTTTGTAGGTTATGCATC
The DNA here is from genome assembly GCA_019973895.1 of Chrysanthemum seticuspe. NCBI lineage: Eukaryota > Viridiplantae > Streptophyta > Magnoliopsida > Asterales > Asteraceae > Chrysanthemum > Chrysanthemum seticuspe. The sequence continues at coordinate 209,954,440 of BPTQ01000005.1, forward strand.
AAACAAGAAGGGTTACCGAATCTACAACAAAAGAACTCGAGATATCATGGAAACTATTCATGTCACGTTCGATGAGGTGTCCGGGCAAATGGCTCCAGGACAATCCAGTTCTGGACCCGCATATCAACCTTCATCAAGTAGTCCTATCAGTTCTACTCTTGTTTTAAATCCCTCACCAGCAACTCCTTATGTACCTCCTTCTGAAGATGATTTGAAAAATTTATTTGATCCAATGTTTGATGAACAGTATGAGCCAAGTGCTAATGATATGTCAATTCCATCAACAGAGGCTGCTTCTATCCCTGTCAATGAAGTCAACCATTCAGTTTCAATATCATTAAGTCAAGAAGCGCCTGCTGCTGATCACTCTGTCTCATCAACCAATCATCAATCATCGAATGTACATCATGGAATTGTTTCTGGCACCAATGATGAAGTTAATCCCTTTGCTACTCTCGAAGATGCTCCATTTGAAAACATATTTGCTCCTGAATCATCATCTGAACCATCTTCATCAGGAGACATCGATTCTGCAACTTCAGTTCCTCAACAACAACCACATGAACACCTTAGAAAATGGACACATGATCATTCATTGGACAACATCATTGGAAACCCTTCTCGTACAGTATCCACACGGAAACAACTCGCAACCGATGCCTTATGGTGCTTCTTCAACTCTATACTCTCTAAGGTCGAACCAAAAGATGTTAAAATTGCCATGAATGAAGACAGCTGGTTCAATGTTATGCAAGAAGAAATTTATGAGTTTGATCGACTAGATGTATGGGAATTAGTACCTGCTCTAGATTGTGCTATGATCATTGCTCTAAAGTAGATCTTCAAAGTGAAACTTGATGAGCATGGTGATGTTTTAGAGAACAAGGCTCGATTGGTTGCAAAAGGATACCGTCAAGAGAAGGGTATTGACTTTGAAGAATCATTTGCTCTAGTTGCTCGTATCGAGGCAATAAGAATCTTCTTGGCTAATGCTGCAAGTAAGAACATGGTGGTTTATCAGATGGATGTAAAGACGGCTTTTCTTAACGGAGATCTTAAAGAGGTCGTATACGTCAGCCAACCTGAAGGCTTTGTGAATCCAGAGCATCCTTCTCACGTCTATCGTTTGAAGAAGGCTCTTTATGGTTTAAAGCAAGCTCCAAGGGCATGTTATGATACGCTATCTAAGTTTCTTCTATCCACTGGATTCAGCAAAGGAGCAGTTGATCCGACATTGTTCACCAGAAAGTTAGGCAAATATTTAATTCACGTTCAAATATATGTTGATGATATCATCTTTGCCTCGACTGACCCCAATGAATGTGATCGTTTTTCAAATGAAATGGGTTCCAAATTTCAAATGTCAATGATGGGACAAATGTCATTTTTCTTGGGATTACAAATTTCACAAAGTCCCGGAGGCATTTTTATAAATCAATCTAAATATGCAAATGAGATTTTAAAGAAATTTGGATTTGATTCTAGTGACCCTGTTGACACTCCCATGATAGAGCGTACTAAACTGGATGAGGACCACTCAGGGATCATGGTAGACCAAACAAAATATCGTAGTATGATTGGATCCCTGATGTACCTCACAGCCAGTAGACCAGACATTCTGTTCGTTGTGTGCATGTGTGCTAGATATCAGGCTAAGCCTACCAAAAAGCACCTTGAAGCGGTTAAACGGGTCTGTCGGTATCTCCAAGGAACCATCAATATGGGACTTTGGTACCCGAAGGACACCGGTATGTCACTAACAGCCTATGCAGATGCTGATCATGCAGGATGTCAAGATACACGTCGAAGTACGTCTGGAGGTGCTCAGTTTTTGGGTGATATGCTTGTGAGCTGGTCTTCAAAGAAACAAATGTGTACTTCTATTTCCTCTACAGAGGCTGAATACATAGCCATGTCATCTTGTTGTGCTCAAATCCTATGGATGAGATCCCAATTATCTGACTATGGCTTTGAATTCAACAAAATCCCTCTGTACTGTGATAATAAAAGTGCCATTGCTCTCTCATGCAACAACGTTCAACACTCAAGAGCAAAGCACATCGACATTCGACATCATTTTATCAGGGAGCAAGTAGAAAACGGTGTGGTGGAACTCTATTTTGTGAGGACTGAATACCAGTTAGCAGACATCTTCACCAAAGCTCTTCCTAGAGATCGTTTTGAGTTTATCCTCCCACGACTTGGTCTAAAGAGTCTCCAACCAGAAACACTCAAACGTCTTCAAGAGGAAGACGAGGAGTAAAGGTCTTTCTTCATCCATCTCTTGTAAATATTTAATCGAAAAGCAAAATACAAAATTACAAAACCTTCAAAAAGCAAATAGAAAAATATAAGCCTTTCAAAAATCTGAAAAATCTTGAAAAATTCCAAAAAATATTGTCTTTTTGTCATGTTTTTCTCGATTCGATAATATCTACGGTCTTTGTGATGTCATTCAAAGAATGACACGGGACTTTAGATGTTGTTCGAATGTTTAAAAAAAATCAAAAAATCAAAAAATATTTTTGGGAGAAAGTGAAACTATGGTTTATTGTCATCTCAGGCAGTAACCCGTTTTTCAAAGAAAGAACAGAGCCATGCTTTATCTTGTGTTTCAAATCTCATGCTCTGATTCTATAAACAATTACTTACCATCCAATGAAAACTAATTGCTTTGAAAAATAACTCGGACTCAATTTTTGAAAATCATCTGGACTTAACATTTGTCAAAATATCTATCTCTCAATCAACAACTTATGTCATTGATTGAGGGGGAGAATGATTTCAATAAAATCAAAAGGATCATGCATGTTTAATCAATGGAGTTTAAAGTCTCAAAATCCGATCCTTATCAGCTAAAATGTTTTCATAATCAAGTCACAATTCTCCTCAAAAGCTTTCAAAATCAATTTAAATCTACAGAGATCACAAATCTCAAATGATTTGAAAATTGTGATCGGGGAAGAATTTGTGATTTAAATTGGATTTAAACTGATAATTCGATAAATGGTTTCATAAGTATTTAGCAAGCTTTCCTCCCCACATGTGCCAAACGATTTCAAATTTTCCATGCACATGTTGAGGGGGAGCAACCTTTTTAAACCACAAAGAATTGAAACGTGATTGATTTGTCTCTAAGTGCAGGTTCCCTCTAGTATGTGCAAAACTCTTTCAAACCTCGAGGCACATATTGAGGGGGAGCAAACTTTTGAAAACCTCATCCTTCCCCAATATGCTTTATCTACTTGATTTAATCAGTGAAGTGATATTGATATCTTTTAGAAAATGGTAATCAAAGAAGTTAATTATTCCTCTTGCCTCCGTGTGCTAAAACGATTTCAAATACATGATGCACATGTTGAGGGGGAGCTCTTTTTCTAAAAATATCAAAAACAATTCAGGTACAAAATGCTTTGATAATATATCACAAGTATCTGGATTGATTTTCAAATGGTTTTCAATTGGTTCCAATGGCAGATGAACAATACCAAATAGACCGACCAAATTTACTTTATGTATGGTGATATAAGGATGATAAGGTTAGGTATTTGTTCCCATGATCCGCCAGAACCGGAGGGATCTACCCAGGGACAATCCACTAGATAGTGTAGAAGTCCTTAGGTATGATGTAAAAAAGGAGAAAAGTGAGATATGGGAAAAGTGCGGACTGAGACAGAACTAGTACTGGAATAAACCCAACAAGGTTCTAGTTATGAAGTCTCGGTAAGCACTGAAGGGGTTGAAGAATGAAAAAGAATTGAATGAGAAAAGGGTGAAAATAAATAGCCCTCCATTTGTTCAACCTTAGGGCAGAAACCGGGTTCAATTCATATGCTACTGGTGGTTACCAAGGTAACATCGGTATTGAAGACAAGACGTCATGGACCCAGTGACGCACTGCACTACAACTTCCCAAACCACTCAAGTTCCTCTTAAAAGGACTTGTTTCATTCTCACGGGGAACCGACATTATCTATCAACTTTCTCTTAGAGTTTGTTGATATTGAAGAAGGAGACCCTCTCCCTAGTCTCCGATATAGGAATTAAAATATGCATTATTGAGTCTAGAGCCACGAGATCATCATATAAATCTCATTAGGACACTGTCTATGAAGACTCTCTGTATCACACAATGTTGAAAGAGCGATTATATCTTATGAGTCCTACGCATTATCCTTGTGGTATTGCCAGAACATCTGAGTGATATGCTAACATATTCACAATGAAGATGGAAAGCCTTCTGGAGCCAACATCAAACAAGCTCCTGGTAGGTGGCATGTGAGATCTATCCAATAGATCAACCATGTGACAACTGAACAGAAACAATGGGGCGATTCAATCTTTTGAATCAATCCTGGTTCAGGTTATGGATTGACGGATACATTTGAAAAACCGGCCGTTGTGCTTAAAAACTATTTTCTTTAGCACATCGACTGTGTACTAATATTTCAAAATAAAAGGTGTTTATGATTGATAATTGATTTTCATTAAAACCTTCGTTGTATTGCAAAAACAATTTCTATTGAGCGGTACACGATTGTTTTTCAAATCTCTTTTCATCAATCAGTGAATCTCAGTTCGCTGGTTCACTCACTCCGTGTTGTCTTCTTTGAGACGTTCCGGTTTGAGAACAGCTAGAGCAGCTGCGAAACCCTGTCAAGGAAATTCTTCAGAATTATACCTGATCACAGGCAGTACTTGTACTGATCAACGGGGAACCGTGGCCCGTGTACCTCAATTCAACGAAAGTGATCAAAGACACTTTCGTGCGCTTTATTGCTAACTATTGTATGCAGGTACGCCCGACGTTTGCAGCTGATCAGAATGAAGCGGTCAATCCATAGCCGCATGCTCACTTAACACATTCATTTCTAAAGAAATCATGATTAGTGCATCAATGACTCTGATATTTTCACTCCATGCTTCTGCTACGCTGCTGCCAATATCATGAATCAACGAAAGCTTCCGCTACTCTGATGAGAATATATCATGATCTAGAATGTGAGCTTGTCGGTCCAAATGTCACAACATCTCATAATACCAACACCATAATGGAAGAGTCAGATATTTATGTTAGTTGATGATCTCAAAGCTGGCTCAAAACTCATTATCACGTGGATCAGTTAAAGACCTCCACTTGGATTATCCAATCATGCAAATATCAAGAATCAATGACTACGAACTTCAGAGCAAAGAACATTAACAAGAATCCAAGGACAATCTCTTTGTAATATCTGTTTGTATTTGATTCGCTCCCAGACCGTCAAGTTTTATCACTCAAGCCGGCCACTTGTGAATGGCCGACCGTAACAAACTTAAAACGGTTCAGAAACGAATGCAATGAAGATCAGGATAGTATAGTGTTTCCCCGGGTCGTTATGTCCCAGCGAGCTATGCGATGAATCACCAAACGTATAGTGATCGAGAGATTTGAACGGAAAAGAGGATTGTGATTATTATAACTACAAAAAAAGTTCATAAACCACAGGGGCTTAAATGCAAATTAAAGGAAATTAAAAAGATAAAAAATATTAAATAAACGCTATCACTATTTGCAAAAATGATGTTTTTGATTTTTCTTTTATAAAACTGAAATTAAAAACTACGTGACGTACAGAAGAAAATGTGAAACTGAAGCAGTATAAATCCTAAAAATATGAAAATGACATTTTTACAAACCTAATGATAAAAGAAAATTATTAGAAAAATAAAATTATTTTTAAAACTATTTATCTAATTATTATTAATTAAAAACTAATTTTAATTATTTAATAATAGCCTAAAATACAAGAAAATAGGAAATAAAGCTAGAAAAATAAAATTTTGACTTCGAAAAATCTAAAATATCAAAAGAGAATTTTCAAAACTATTTTTGTATTTTTCTAATTATTTTTCTATTTTCTACGAATTAAAAACTATTAAAAACTAATTAAATTGCTTAAAAACACAAATTTAACTAAGAAAAATCTGAAAAAATATTTTTTTTTCTTTTTATATTTATCTAAACCTAGGAAAATTGAAAAATTATTTTTTTGAAACTTTTCTTAATTAATTGTATTAAATGCTAATTAAAAAGACTTAAAAACTAATTAAAATGGAGAAAAATACCAAACTGAGCTAGAAAAATCTGAAAAATTCAAGATAAGTCTAAAATAATATTAAGATTCTAGGAAAAATATAAAAACAAGTGCTTGTGTGCAAGAAAATGAAACTGCTAAGCAAGTGCTTATAAATAAGCACTTGAAATAAGCCAAAAGAACACAAAAAGCTACCAAACTGAAACAGAGGCCATAATATGCTACAATTACCCAAATGCAACTAATTTCCACAAGTCTTAACCTCTGATTAACAAGCTTAACAGATTTGAGGTATTGGCTTATGAGCTAAAAACAGTTTTGAGGTACTAAGTTTGGACTTAAGCACAAGCTACAAAATAAGCTGAAAATGAAAATGAGAAGTGGGAACCTACACTAGACCTGGCTGGGACCTTGTAAACCAAAATTCAGACCTAGACAAGCTCTTGAGAGCTCTGTGCAAGGGCTGCACAAAACTGAGAAAATTCAGTTTACACTGAGTTTTGTGAACAGGGCAATTAGGCCCTTTTTGACAAGCTGCTTTGGTGCTTATAAAAAATTACCAAAATTCTACAAAAATGATATTAAGAATCTAGACCAACAGAAGTTTAGAAACCCAAAGTTTCATTTGGTTTAGCTCAGAAATGAATCTAAGAAAAATCCTCCTAGTTAGGCTCAAAACTGGATTTTCAATTTTTTGACTTTTGAAAACAGATTTGGCATTTGACTTTTGTGAACTTTGATTCCAATTTTTGGACTGATAATGATGTAATATGATGAAATAACACTTCTGCAAACTATATCTATGATATCTTAGCACAAATTAAGATTTTGTTTTTCAAAAACTCAACAGTTAAGTTAATTAGGACAGATTACATGAGATTTTGACTATTGTGGTTAGCAGATGCAATTTTATGACTGATATGAGTCAAATAAAGCTTAACAAGCTTAAAGCAAAAGGAATCTACCACTGAACAATCCTTTCATGCAGTTTAAGCAACAAATCCAAACACCCTTAAAAACACTGATATGCAAATAAAACTAACCAAACTGCTAAACTAGCTAATCCCAGTGATCAAACTGAATTTAATTAACTTAAATACTACTTAATAAACAGAATTGGACTATTTATAACTACAAATAAAGATTATGCAATGAAACCTTGAAAATAAACTTACAATAGGTCCTTAGCCACAATGGCTTGAAACAGAACACAATGAACCTCTATCCTATAAAAATCAACCCATTGAACTCAGAATCAACCCAAATCCATTTCTGCATCAACCATTTCCATTTCCATTTCCATTTTGGGCTCAGTTTGACTTATGTTGACCAAAATCCAAAGTAGCTTAAAACTTGAATACAAGCTTACAAAAAGCTATGAGAAGCTTGTATAAGCTTATTGGAACTGAGAAACAAGCTATTTGAAGCTTGGGTGTAAGAAATTGAAACTGAAATATTCAATAGTAAACACAAAAGTATGAATTTGAGATAAACTTTGAAACTGATGCTTAAAGTAGATTATATTGATAATATAACTTGAGTTTGATACAAGACAACAAAATATTACATCTATTACACTTAGCTAAAACTTTTAAGTTAAAAACGACATTGATAAAATTTTAAAAACTACAAGACTCTTTTCTTCTCTTCCTCTTGCTTTCTTTTATACTCCAAACTTCTTCTCTCCTCTCTCTGATTGTTTCCCACCTTTTTCCCTGGCCATTGGATGCTTTGAATCTATCTTGGCCGTTTGATCAAGTTTTGGCGCCAAAACTTATATTAGCCAGTTGTAGGTTGAGTGAGATGGAGGAGGTGCAATAAATGTTTCTTGGAGGCTTGCTGAGGTGGGGGGAACAAGAAAAGTGGGAAGGTGAGGAGGGGGGATGGGAGATGGAGTTTTGCAGGTGAGCAGATGGGAAGAAGACTTTTGGCGGGGGTGGCTTGTTTGACTGACATTTGACTTGAGACTATAATATTGAAGGGGGTCCAAAATGCATATTGACAGGGGGCCAAAGTAGATATGACAAGGGTCCAATTGGGTTTTGACAAGGCCAAGGGTTATTAATAACAAGGACCTCTTTTGTAATTTCTGAAATATCAAGGACCACTTCTGCCAATTCTGCAAAGTTGCTCCAAGGGACTAAAAGTGACAAGCTCCAATAGTATAAGGACCAAACTTGACATTTTCAAATTTCCAGGGACCATTTTTGCCAATTTTTAAACTTGAAGGACCAAACTTGTAATTTCTCAAAACTTTTGATATTTTTCACCAAAGGACTAATTTTGACAAGTTATGATTTTAAAAGGACCTTTGGTGATTTTTCTTTTGAAATTATGTGCTCAGGGACTATTTCTGACAATTTTTGAAACTTGGGGGACTGAAACTGCCAATTATGCAAACTTAGCTCATTTTTCATCTGATTTTGAACATTTTGCATCTGAAACATATAAAATGCAATTTTGGAATATTTTCAGTATTTTGATGCATTTCTGAGCATTTTTAAACGTTTTGTAGTTCAGATTTGACAAAAAATGATGAGTATTTACACACTCATCAATCCCCACACTAAACTATTGCTAGTCCCTAGCAATCTTTTGAGAAAAACTTAATGGATTTGAATCTCTTTACCAAAAGCCATTACTTCTGGAGTAGCCAAATGTTTCAGTTCAAGTAAGAACCATGGTACACCGATAACCATGTGATTTTGAGCAAACCACCAGCTTCCAACGGATTTGATTTGTCTTTACCAGAAGCCGTTTGCTTCTGGACTAGCCAACTCTTAGATAAATTATCAATATTATCTTTGGTGAGTCGATTACCAATTATGGTTTTTCCACTGCCTTTACCACAAGCCATAAACTTGCGGGCTAGCCAACTCTTCACTTTTTAGGATATGGTGAGCTGAATACCATACAATTTTGGGCAAATTACAAGCCGTCAACGGATTTGAGATATCTTTACCAAGAGCCGTTTGCTCCTGGATTAGCCAATCCTTTTGTTTATTAGACAAGGCGGACTGATAACCAATTGAGTAAGTGCAAAACACTTACTCCAAAAAAAAATTTGGCCAAAAATGGGGGAATTAGGCGGTATAATTACATGATAAAATTCGTGAGAATTCTCCCCCACACTAGAAATGAATATTGCCCTCAATATTCAAAGTACCGGCTGTTATGCCGTAACTGAGAACGTAAAAGGGAAATATTACGGCCATTATTTTGAAAGATATGTTTTTTTTTTTTTTTTTTTTTTTTTTTTTTTGAAACTTATATATATACACAACATGTGGGGTAACCCCCCCCCCCCCCAACACTAGGGTGGTAGAAAGATAGAAAGAAGTCAGAAATATGGGTGAAAACCCATATGGCATGCTACTGTTTTTGATTCCCGAGTCGCTAGCTTGACTCGACCCCGAATTAATTGGTTCATGGGGAAGCAAAGTGGAAGAAACAATCTCCATCGGAATTTCATTCAAGATGTTTGGATAAACATTGAAGTACGTGAAAGTTCCACACCGATGAGATATACATAGACAGACTCGGCTCACAAATGGTACATGGAAATGCCGGGGTCAAAGATGGTATCTTCACTCCCGAATGAGTGAAGAAGAGAAGAAGTCACGGGATAGGTGAAGAAAAGAAAGAAAGTCATGATGAAAATCATGACTAACTCATCTTCATCCATAGGAGAATCCATAATTTCAGTATTATGAATCTCATCATTTAAGCTCACGTGATCAAGACAAATCCCGGGTGTGTCATGATCAAAGTGGAAGTTATCATACTCCGGCGGAGATATGATATGAGTGAGTTCATCTGAGAACTCCATGAAGGTGAATGAATCATATTCAGAATTGATATGAGTGGGTTCACTAGTGAACTCCTCCAATGTAAATGATTCATAATTGGGGAGAGAATTATGAGAATGAAAAGTGGTACTGCCACTAATCCTCTCTCCCATATTATCAAAACAGAGGGCTTTCATTTCCGGAATAGAATCATCGGAAAGAATGTTACTACCCTTAATGGGGATAGGAGATGAAATAGGTTTCTCTTTGAAAGCCTCGATTTTAGAAATGAGAAGACTAACATTCAATAATGTTGCACGAAGTGCTTCATCTTTGATTTCAGTGTCAGTATCTTCATCATTCTCTTCTTCTAAGCTAACAAGCTTAGAAGGTAAATCTTCCACATAAACGATGTCTCCACAAGACAACGAATCATCATCATCAGAATCGGAGAACATCTCAGCATGATCTTTTGGGAAGACAAGAGGGGGAGGGATATCACACACATGGTCAAAAGTTCCCTGTGACTCTCTCGGGATTGGGACAAGGTCCTCAACACTAGACTTTATGAATTCGTCCGATTCCTTTTCAGGAACAGTGTCAAGATGCTCGTCCCCCATGTTCAGAGAGTGAGTGGGAGCTTCGGGTGTGATAGCAGTTGTTTGAGAATGAATCTCAACTGCTGGGATATCAACTGACTGAGGGAGTTGAGAAATATTATCTTTAAAAGGATAAAAACTCTCCTCATCATCGTCATATAGAGTTGCCTTAAGAAATTGGGAACGCCTTAGAGCTTCATGCTCTAGGACTAATAATTCTTCCCTAGATTTACAAGCCTCTCGTTCTTCGGCTAGCAATTCTCCCATGGTCTTTTCACCACTCACTTGATTCTTAAAGTTACTAATCATATCATCAAGTGTTTTCATTGCGGTTTCAAAATTTTGGGAGATTTCTTGAGACAACGGCTCAGGTGGAGTTTGAACCGCATGATGCTGTGGAGGTTGGAAATTGTCAAACCTGTGAGAGTCATGATTGTTACAAGGAAATGGATTCTCTATTTGACAATCAGAGCTGAAATGGGGACCTCCACAGTTCTCACAACAGTAAAACTGTTGAGTCTGGACTGGTGAATTATATGGATAATGGTCATAACCAAAGTTCTGAGCATCACCGGAAAACTGTTCATAGATAAACGTGTTTCCGGATTGACACTCAAATCCTTGGTGAGGACCTCCACAAAATTCACAGTAGTTATGTTGATTATATAAGTCGGGCTGTGGTGGGTAATTGGAAAAGTTTGAGGGGTCGTTAAATGAGTTCGGATTAGGATCATAATCAAATGAATTCCTCGAACCACAAAACAAACAACTCCCGTTATGAATATCATTACCACATTGTACACACGTACACCAACGACAGGGTGAACCAAAAAGAGGCTCACCACAACCGACACAAGGAATAAACGATTTCATTTGAGAGTAATGAGAAGGAATCAGTTCATTCAAAGAATCAACAAAACCAACATGGTGATCCGAATGACTATTAAGATTCGAAGAACATTTTAAAAAATCCGGAGGTGGGACAAGTGGTGTGCTCTGAGAGCTAGCAATTTCCACTACTTCCGTTATGGTCTCCGGTGTTTGAACGAGTTCATCGTAATCAATTCTGATTCTCGACCTTTTTTCATCGGCTTGAATTTGTTCAATTAGATTACGGGCTCTAAATTCAAAGAGATTGTCCTCGTAACCCTCGGTGGGTGCTTGAGGTAACACTAACATTCGAACGGGTTCGTCAACATTAGAACGTATTTCGGGATGTGGCGTGGGGTCGAAATAACTTTGAAAAGACTTTTTGATGGATAATTCGCACAAATCGCAAAATTCGCTTGAACTAGGCCTTCCACACCGCTCACACACGTACTTGTGACAATGATGTTGATCCTTTTCCATACACCAAAGATGATCGTCGTCATTAGAATTAAACATATAGAGGGTTAAGAAGAGAATCAAATGGTCATGAGGATAAAGATGAGTATTTTTGGATTTTTATAAGAAAATATAAATATATGTAGATGGATGGTATGAACAAAGAGTGAATATTCAAATCACTAATCTGCTAAGCGTAAGATAATTAGCACAACTCCCCGGCAGCGGCGCCAAAAATTTGATTCGCTCCCAGACCGTCAAGTTTTATCACTCAAGCCGGCCACTTGTGAATGGCCGACCGTAACAAACTTAAAACGGTTCAGAAACGAATGCAATGAAGATCAGGAGAGTATAGTGTTTCCCCGGGTCGTTATGTCCCAGCGAGCTATGCGATGAATCACCAAACGTATAGTGATCGAGAGATTTGAACGGAAAAGAGGATTGTGATTATTATAACTACAGAAAAAGTTCATAAACCACAGGGGCTTAAATGCAAATTAAAGGAAATTAAAAAGATAAAAAATATTAAATAAACGCTATCACTATTTGCAAAAATGATGTTTTTGATTTTTCTTTTATAAAACTGAAATTAAAAACTACGTGACGTACAGAAGAAAATGTGAAACTGAAGCAGTATAAATCCTAAAAATATGAAAATGACATTTTTACAAACCTAATGATAAAATAAAATTATTAGAAAAAAAAATTATTTTTAAAACTATTTATCTAATTATTATTAATTAAAAACTAATTTTAATTATTTAATAATAGCCTAAAATACAAGAAAATAGGAAATAAAGCTAGAAAAATAAAATTTTGACTTGGAAAAATCTAAAATATCAAAAGAGAATTTTCAAAACTATTTTTGTATTTTTCTGATTATTTTTCTATTTTCTATGAATTAAAAACTATTAAAAACTAATTAAATTGCTTAAAAATACAAATTTAACTAAGAAAAATCTGAAAAAATATTTTTTTTTCTTTTTATATTTTTCTAAACCTAGGAAAATTGAAAAATTATTTTTTTGAAACTTTTCTTAATTAATTGTATTAAATGCTAATTAAAAAGACTTAAAAACTAATTAAAATGGAGAAAAATACCAAACTGAGCTAGAAAAATCTGAAAAATTCAAGATAAGTCTAAAATAATATTAAGATTCTAGGAAAAATATAAAAACAAGTGCTTGTGTGCAAGAAAATGAAACTGCTAAGCAAGTGCTTATAAATAAGCACTTGAAATAAGCCAAATGAACACAAAAAGCTACCAAACTGAAACAGAGGCCATAATATGCTACAATTACCCAAATGCAACTAATTTCCACAAGTCTTAACCTCTGATTAACAAGCTTAACAGATTTGAGGTATTGGCTTATGAGCTAAAAACAGTTTTGAGGTACTAAGTTTGGACTTAAGCACAAGCTACAAAATAAGCTGAAAATGAAAATGAGAAGTGGGAACCTACACTAGACCTGGCTGGGACCTTGTAAACCAAAATTCAGACCTAGACAAGCTCTTGAGAGCTCTGTGCAAGGGCTGCACAAAACTGAGAAAATTCAGTTTACACTGAGTTTTGTGAACAGGACAATTAGGTCCTTTTTGACAAGCTGCTTTGGTGCTTATAAAAAATTACCAAAATTCTACAAAAATGATATTAAGAATCTAGACCAACAGAAGTTTAGAAACCCAAAGTTTCATTTGGTTTAGCTCAGAAATGAATCTAAGAAAAATCCTCCTAGTTAGGCTCAAAACTGGATTTTCAATTTTTTGACTTTTGAAAACAGATTTGGCATTTGACTTTTGTGAACTTTGATTCCAATTTTTGGACTGATAATGATGTAATATGATGAAATAACACTTCTGCAAACTATATCTATGATATCTTAGCACAAATTAAGATTTTGTTTTTCAAAAACTCAACAGTTAAGTTAATTAGGACAGATTACATGAGATTTTGACTATTGTGGTTAGCAGATGCAATTTTATGACTGATATGAGTCAAATAAAGCTTAACAAGCTTAAAGCAAAAGGAATCTACCACTGAACAATCCTTTAATGCAGTTTAAGCAACAAATCCAAACACCCTTAAAAACACTGATATGCAAATAAAACTAACCAAACTGCTAAACTAGCTAATCCCAGTGATCAAACTGAATTTAATTAACTTAAATACTACTTAATAAACAGAATTGGACTATTTATAACTACAAATAAAGATTATGCAATGAAACCTTGAAAATAAACTTACAATAGGTCCTTAGCCACAATGGCTTGAAACAGAACACAATGAACCTCTATCCTATAAAAATCAACCCATTGAACTCAGAATCAACCCAAATCCATTTCTGCATCAACCATTTCCATTTCCATTTCCATTTTGGGCTCAGTTTGACTTATGTTGACCAAAATCCAAAGTAGCTTAAAACTTGAATACAAGCTTACAAAAAGCTATGAGAAGCTTGTATAAGCTTATTGGAACTGAGAAACAAGCTATTTGAAGCTTGGGTGTAAGAAATTGAAACTAAAATATTCAATAGTAAACACAAAAGTATGAATTTGAGATAAACTTTGAAACTGATGCTTAAAGTAGATTATATTGATAATATAACTTGAGTTTGATACAAGACAACAAAATATTACATCTATTACACTTAGCTAAAACTTTTAAGTTAAAAACGACATTGATAAAATTTTAAAAACTACAAGACTCTTTTCTTCTCTTCCTCTTGCTTTCTTTTATACTCCAAACTTCTTCTCTCCTCTCTCTGATTGTTTCCCACCTTTTTCCCTGGCCATTGGATGCTTTGAATCTATCTTGGCCGTTTGATCAAGTTTTGGCGCCAAAACTTATATTAGCCAGTTGTAGGTTGAGTGAGATGGAGGAGGTGAAATAAATGTTTCTTGGAGGCTTGCTGAGGTGGGGGGAACAAGAAAAGTGGGAAGGTGAGGAGGGGGGATGGGAGATGGAGTTTTGCAGGTGAGCAGATGGGAAGAAGACTTTTGGCGGGGGTGGCTTGTTTGACTGACATTTGACTTGAGACTATAATATTGAAGGGGGTCCAAAATGCATATTGACAGGGGGCCAAAGTAGATATGACAAGGGTCCAATTGGGTTTTGACAAGGCCAAGGGTTATTAATAACAAGGACCTCTTTTGTAATTTCTGAAATATCAAGGACCACTTCTGCCAATTCTGCAAAGTTGCTCCAAGGGACTAAAAGTGACAAGCTCCAATAGTATAAGGACCAAACTTGACATTTTCAAATTTCCATGGACCATTTTTGCCAATTTTTAAACTTGAAGGACCAAACTTGTAATTTCTCAAAACTTTTGATATTTTTCACCAAAGGACTAATTTTGACAAGTTATGATTTTAAAAGGACCTTTGGTGATTTTTCTTTTGAAATTATGTGCTCAGGGACTATTTCTGACAATTTTTGAAACTTGGGGGACTGAAACTGCCAATTATGCAAACTTAGCTCATTTTTCATCTGATTTTGAACATTTTGCATCTGAAACATATAAAATGCAATTTTGGAATATTTTCAGTATTTTGATGCATTTCTGAGCATTTTTAAACGTTTTGTAGTTCAGATTTGACCAAAAATGATGAGTATTTACACACTCATCAGTATTCAATGTATTTTTGAGGTGACCTCCCTTAGGGGGAGATTGTTAGGATTTAGTAAATCCAGTTATTAAAGAGTCGGTCACCTCAAGTATATGTAATCGTTAGAAAGCTCGTAGTCGTAGATTAATTAATGTTAAGTAGTATTTAGTTAAGTAACACCGTGGAGGACGGACGGGTCACTATATGCCTGATCCACAGCCCGTAGGTGGCGATTTGGGTAAGACTATAAATACTCTCTACCTCCCAAGGTAGAGAGTTGGAGCTCATAATAATACTTTTACTTTCTCTCACTAAGTTCCCAAACCTCTAACTCTTTCTCTCTCTAAAACCTCATTTTATACGCCTCTTTTGATTATGGTTTGATGTGTTTGTGAAATCCAATATGTTACATCATGTTATGCAAGGATAATACATACTTGGTGGAGGAAACAGGAAGTTAGAGTTTGGATTAAATGCTACTTCTGTCAAAACTCTTGAATTATAAGCTATTCCTTCTCATCCGGCCCAAACGAATATGAACATCATATTAAAGTCACATATCTTTAAAAGATTTTGAAAACACTCACCTTTTCCTCTTCCTCTGCATGCAAATAATTTTATTCCTATTCACAATTTTAAATGTGCACAAATTTGTTCTATACAAGTGTGAAAATTAATTAAAGATTATTCACGATTATAGTTGTATACAAAATGTGCATTTCTATTAGATGCATACAAACATAAATTTCTCCAAGACTTAAAAAGCTTATTGTATAGTTTACCACACATACTATACATGCATGTTTTCATAAAGTACTACGAGGGATGATGCAATTTGCAAGAGAAGTCACAGTGCCAATATCTTGTGAAGCAAATACTTCATAGCGACGTAAAAACTTAAGAGAAAAATATTCACGGTACATTTATAAAGATATATTCTATATCCTATGTAGAATAAGATTAATTTCTCATATAACAAGTTTCTTATCTAAGGGGCAATTGGTGCACTCGTTGAAACTTTTGTACACGCAATTGTGCCTGTCGATCAACAAATTCTTTATAGATATGGTTTTCTACAACGAATAAAAAGATATGTACATTTGACCTTTTTGTTATCGTTAGCATAGTTTTTCGGTGCAGAGTGATAGTCAATATATTTAGGTGAAACAAATACAATCAGTCGTTAATTATTTACATGATTTTTTATATAACTAATAAAAGATATGTAAAGTTGACATTTTTGTTATAGTCAACATATTTTTTTGGGTACAAAATTATAGTCAATATATTTAGATGAAACAAATACATGTCTAATAATTTTAAGAAATATAACATAAAACCAATTTGGGGTACTTTAGCAGTTTAATACGGATTATTTAAATATTTAAAGCATGGTTGTCAGGATTCTGATTTTAATTTAGGATCTTATGATTTTACGATACTTCTAAGCAAAAATGATCTGGATCCTACATATGATCTTGTAAGCTTAAGATCTTATAGATCCCGATCTTAACCATACGATCTTAAGATCTAATCCGATATGATCTTACTTTTCTCGGTTTACAAACTAAAAAACTACAAATTTATGGGTTGTTTATTTTATACAATTCAAAAAATAACATGTTAATCTTTTTAAACATTTTATTATCATAATTTAGGACAGCATTTCTATAAAACATTCATAGTATTTGTGTTTATAATGTATAATAATTTGTAGATTTGTATAATATTATAAAATTATTAAGAAATAACATTAGAGTATGATCTTAAGATCTTAATTTGATATTACGATCACGATTTTGCAAAAATGAAAAATGATCTTGGGTAATATCCTGATCTTTAAAACCTTTTTTTTGTGCCAAAGGTGAATTATATTAACTCCAAAAATTTTGTACATGATAACATAAAACTGAATTGGACAAACCCCAAATTCATAAAGCAAAAACAAGAACAGACTTATTCATCCGATACTGCTATCGTGTATATCTGATAACAATGAACTCTGACCAAAGGGCAGAACAGAGCATTTTGCACCTCACTTTCTTCAACATTCAGACATAGCATTCAGGAAACTTGATTAACCTTTATTTGCACCTACCATCTAACTACATTTCCATATCACCTTCCCACCAAGACATTCAACCCGCATCCACAATGTTCAAGGTGGGAAAAAGAGTATGGCTTCGTTAGGTACCCATATCCCCTCCTGGTCAAGGGCTCTACCAAATGTGATACATTTCCATCTCTACGAATGGCTTCACACATATGGGAACACACACCTTGAGGGAGGACCAACCCATACCTCCTGTGGGGATGTAAAGAATGGACCATGAAGTTTCATCTTTCACAACTCTCAATTCCATTCTTTTTACACCCCGCCTCCTCCTAGATCAGTTACCCTTCATATAGGAAACCTACTTTATGAGTGCAAAATTGTCCAAAAGCAAATGGTATTCATACTTCACATTTCAATTCTACACCAGACCCTTAAAGCTACATATGAATAACCACTGATTTGGACAATATGTACTCAAGGTACAAGGCCATCTATATACTGATCTGATGCATTCTCAGTTTTTGATGTTGAAAAAAACTGAGAAATTAGTCACACAAACCATTTATTTTGATGCAGGACTCATGAAAATCACCTCTGCAATACCAAGAGTACTGTAATTCCAAACAGCATCAAGTCACCACGATACATACTGTATTTGGCTATTGACAGCATATTCATAACTGTAGGCAGGATACTACTTTATGGTGTCAAGTGAATCAATTACTAAGATTGATCCATGCCACCAAGATATTAGCCAACTGCCTATACAACCATGTCCCAAACACCTAGTTATAGATACTGTCAGTTATCTGTGTTAGACTACACACATATCCACTCCCCATTCCTTTCCAACTTTCTGAACCTGCCTGGACTTCTTCACTTTTAGGCCGAGAAGTTGTAATTTGACACTTTCAGTGATTTTATTCAACATGATCTTCCATTCTATTTCATCACCTCGGAATAGCCTTGAGTTCCTTTCTCTCCATATGTGATAAACAACTGTGGCTAGAACAATTCTTCTCTGGACACTATCAATGGTATTATTGTTTAGTTTATTCTCAATTTGCATAATCACATTCCTCCAGCTATCACTGAAATCATTATGGCCCAATTTATCTTTGAGTCTTTTCCAAATTTCTTGAGAGTAGGAACATTCAAAGAACAAATGGTTGTGAGAATCATTTATAGTGTTGCACGGTGGACATTTCATCTCAGTATTACCATTCCATCTCATTATCCTGTCCTGTGTTTGTAGTCTTTACCTTATAACCATCCATAGAATAAAGGCAAATCTTGGGTTGCATTGAGAGAACCATACCACCTTACACCATCTTACTTCTTGAAATTGTTGTCTCAGATGCTCCCATACAGATTTGGTAGAGAACTCCACCATATTTCCATCTGTATTTCTCCATAATGTCAGATCTTCTTTGTGAGTTAACAGGTTCGGGACATTTATTGTATTCAATATAGGAAACTGTCTTCCCCAATCATCAGGCCATGCCCATTTGTTATTGATCACAATATCTTTAACTGTCATGGATTCTTCCAACCTAGCTTCATATCTACATCTTTTGGACACAATATCACTTAGCCTTCCCACACTACTCCATAAATCATGCCAAGCGTTGGTTGATTCTCCATTCCCAAGTTTTTTGCATATATTTTGTTTGACTTTATCTCTCAGATCAAGTAAATTCTTCCACATACAACTGTCATGTTGTTCTTTCTGAATGTCCGAAACACTCCTTCCCTTTAATTTCACAACACTTGCCCATTTCACCCATAAAGAATTCTTGTTAGCGGCTATGTTCCACATATTTTTTATCAGTAAAGCTTCATTCCATGTATCAAGCATTCTCAATCCCAAACCACCTTGCATCTTAGGACTGTATACTATTTTCCATGCCACTTTAGCTTTTCCCTGCTAATTTCACCCTTACACCACACAAACTTATCTTTAAAACCTTGATTTGAAGTGTTCTTTAATTAAAAAGAAAAACAAGTTAATGGTAGAAAGAAGACAACAATAGACTAGGTGGATGATGTGTTCATTTTTGTATGTATGTTTGCAATAACATTAGTATTAGTTAAGGAACTTTGTTGATTTAGGCTGCCCCCATTGATGTATTTCGATCGACATAGGCGATCGATTACATTTCGATCGTCCTTCTGTTGTTAATCGATCGTGGGTTATTTTTCTTCCTACTTGGTCATCTACGCAATCGACAGAAACTACCCACTTAAATTACAAACCATTGTGTAACGGTAAAAAAAAATGTACGTTGCATTTGTTGCATTTGTGACCGTTTGAAAAAAAAAATAATAATAAAAAAATCTATTAAACTTCTTTCTAAATACACAACATATTTACACACTTAAATCCATAAATCTCACAATCCTCTCTATCAAAAATCTCATAATCATCTCTATCAAAATGTCTAAGAAAACACCACAACAAAAAGGTCAAAAATCCCGATTGGCACAAAACATCCCGCAATTAACACCGAATCCGAATTTTCGGTTAACCGGTGTCTCACCAACCGTCAATTTCCGACCCAGTACTTTGGATTATCAATCGCAACAACCTCCACAACAACAAACTAACAATCCATTTTTTATAAACCGTCCTATGAGTCGTCCATTTGTTCCACCGTATCAAAACATCCAACAACAACAACAAAGCCACTCCCATCGAAGCCAACAATCTATGTATGGCTCACCCGAATCGGTGTATCGTCCAACAATGGATTCATGAACATCTTCATATTCAAATTATCAACATTATTCTCCGGTTAACCGTATGAATCTTGATGCTTGTGATTTTGAAGAACTATTATACACCAATCCTGATTTTTATGTTGGAACTGGTTCGGGTTATCCGACTCAAGAGTATCACGGTTCGGGTCAAGGTTCGGCTCATGGATCGTATCACGATTCGGTTACAAATGATGACGACAAGACTATTTCGGAAGAGACGTCACCGGTCAAACCGAAGAAACGAGATATAAAGGCGAAGAAGAAGGTTGTTGAGAAAGAAACCAAGAATGATTCGTCGCTTTGTGCCATTTACAACAATGCTTATGGGAATTATGGAAGTGGTGAGAATGACCTCACTGTTTACAGACGAGCGTGTAAAGAATACCAAATAGTGTATAATCATGCGTTTGTATTAGAGCATTGCTGAGAAATTTTGAAGGACCATGAGGTTTGGAAGGATAATGAGATGCCGGCTTTTTTAAGCCAAGATGAGGGTCGAAAAAAAGCAAGGACTTCTGAAACCGACTCGGATGTGCCTGTGCTTGTGCCTGAGCGACCAAATGGTCGTGATACCGCTAAGAAGAATAAGAAGAAATCGTCGGAGAGTTCCAAATCTAGCTATATGGAAGGTGTAGCCGAGAAATGGAAAAACATTAAGTCCATGGCATTGGGAAAGAAGAAGGAGCTGGCAGACGGATACTACGACTTGAAGAAGAAAGAGCTGGAGCAAAGGTAAAAGGAGTTGGAGCTGGAGCAAAAGAAAGCAGAAATGGATGACAAAAGATTGGCACTAGAACAAGAAAAACTTGAATTTGAGCGACAAAAGAAATATGAAAAAGACATCATATTCTATTGCACACCAATCGACCCATCTTTGCCCGCACTACAACGACAAAAAATGTAGGAAATCAAAGATTCGATCAAGACACGCCACAACCTAGATTATTAGTTTTTAATAAGTGTTGTAATGTTTTAATAAGTTTCGTAATGTTTTTATTTTATTAGAATTATTATGTAGCATTTTAATTATTAATGAAATTTTAGTTTGTGTTAAAAATGTTTAAAAAAAAAATAAAAAAATAAAAAAAAATGATTATGGTCGCCTTTACTGGGGCACTCAATCGCCTGAACGTCGTTTAGGAGAGAAAACTGACGTGACAGGAAAAATGAAAAAGATTGATTTGCATTACTGCAGCCTTAAGAACACTTATCTAAATTTAGAAAAGCATGAAAGAGACGATATAGTCTCATCCACTATGCTTTACTAGTAATATTATGAAAATAATAATATGTGACTTAAAGAATAAAGTTTTTGGCAAGATATAGCATTTTACAACAAATAAATCTTTTAGTATATTTCATGTTTTATACATTTTGTTTATAAACAGTATTTGAGAAACTAATATCACAATAAAATAAAATAAAATTTAATATATATCTAATCTAAACATCAAAATAAGAATAAAGTTTTTGGCAAGATATAGCATTTTACAACAAATAAATCTTTTACTACCTCCGTCTCATAATAATTGTCCATTTTGATTTTTTTAAGCATTTTTTATTCAAATTTGACTATAAATATTTTTATTTGTGTAATATAATACATGATGAAAAATATATGAATAGATTGGGTTTTAAATGTATTTTCATTTGATATAATTTTCATCAAGTATTATTTAACGCAAATAAAAATATTAATGGTCAAAAGTGAACAAAAATGACTCAAAAAATTCAAAGTGGACAATTATTATGGGACGAAGGGAGTAGTATATATTTCATGTTTTATACATTTTATTTATAAAAAGTATTTGAGAAACTAATACAATAAAAGAAAAGAAATTTTAATATATATCTAATCTAAACATCAAAATGCTATATATAAAATATATTTAAAAGATGTTTTGAGTAAATATGTTATTATAATATTTTAGTTAGGTATATATGAAATTGACCTATAAAACAAAATTCATAATTTATACCTAATAACTGAATTTCTGCAAAATTTCATTTTCTACAAACTAATTATTTGTTTAGTCGCCAACTTTTGACATTGCAATAGCGAAAGACACAGGAATATTATTAGAACATGACAAGAATAATTAAACTATACGACAACTAGTCAATTAGCAATAAAAATAATGTGTCTTAAAGCTATTAAAACAATCTCAAACATATATTAGATATAATTAACAACAAATACTGCAACTAGCAACTAGAAAACCCGCTTTCGGTTATTATATTAAGGAACCAATACTTTGCTTGATCAATACACTCCATGTTAGGTACGAGTATTATATCTACCTGAAGGATCTACATGATTAAAGACATAGTTGTCATGATGTCGATCTTAATCTTAGAATTTTATGATTTTACGATACTTCAAAGCAAAAACGATCCAGATTCTACATAAGATATTTACAAGCTTAAGATCTTATATGATCCCGATCTTGACCATACGATCTTAAAATCTAATCCGATCCGATCTTATTTTTTCTCGGATTACAATCTAAATAATTACATTTTTTTTTTCAGAATTCAAAAAACAGCATGTTAATTATTTTAAACATTTCATAATGGTAATTTAGGACAACATTTCTATGAAACATTCATAGTATTTTGTGTTCATAATGGATAATAATTAAAAAAAAAAAAGACACTATTAAGAAATAACATTAGAGTAGGATCTTAAGATCTCGATCCGATCTTACGATCACGATCTTGCAAGGACGAAAACGATCCTAGGTAGGATCCCGATCTTATTATTCAGGTTTTGTTATTAAGTTGTCTTAAATTAATTATGTAACGACTATTAATTAATAAATTACTTCCTTCGTCCCGAATTTATTATTCAGGTTTTGTTATTAAGTTGTCTTAAATTAATTGTCCATTACGAAAATTTGAAATAAAATTTGGTCAAGTTTGCCATATTACCCTTATTTGAAACTATTATTACAAACTTCAAATATATAACCGCAAATCCGAGATGCACCGACCTAAATTAGATGCATCCCTATAATCTTAGATGCATTATAACGTACCATAGTGTGCTTTCTAGCTTTTAATCAGATGCATATACGTATATTAGATGCATTTCATGATTTCTCTTGTTTTTTGTTCCTCTGCACGTGCCGAAATCATGAAAATCAATTTGCACCATCTATACATCAAATTAACTTTCGAAACTCAAGATGTTGCATCTATATGAATAGAAATGCATCTAATGCAAGTCGTTTCATCTCAAATGCGCGGTTTTGGTCACTTCTCACCACTTCTTAATTTAATTTACTTCTCACTGGATCCTTACTATATATATATATATATATATATATATATATATATATATATATATATATATATATATATATATATATATATATATATATATATATTATATATATAACAGGAGGCATTTGGCATCAATGCCACCTCAATGCCAAATAATCAAATTTCATGCCACATAAGCATTTGTTGTCCAACTAAGCAATATTTTTATCCACCTAAGCACTAATTTTAAATTTTTGATTTTTAATAATTATTTTTATAAATTTCGGATGTTTATGCAATGTTTTTGAAAATTATTTATAAAAAATGAGGCTTGCAAGGATTGAACCTTGGTCATTTGGATAAATAACTTGTGTGTTTACCACTTAGGCAACAAGTTATTTTGATAATTATGTTGCATATTATAATTTATAAATGGCTATAATTATATTGGAATCCTATATTAAGTAATTATCTTTTTTAAAACTTTTTATACATATCTACAAATTATAATTTATTCATAATATACTTTTCACGTATAAAAAAAATACACCACTTCTCCCTCAAAACCCTAATATTTTTTTTGCTTTTAAATTTGTAACATGAAGAACCTGTTATATCAATATCTGTAATGCTAATCCTTTTATGTTTGTGATTCTGTTTTGCCAGTTACATTCTTAATCGTGTTTTATTTAGGTTTTGTTTATGAGTCAATGATAAGGGTATTGATTATGTGGCTGCATATATGATTCTATATATATTTTAATGAAGGTTTATCTGAATTTGCTTATATCATTACTTTGACTGATATCTATATTCTTTTTCTATTTGGTAGTTTTTCTTAGATCCATGCGAGGAGAGTAAAGAGTCTCCTGCCAACTAAAAAGAAGAGGTGATTTTAAAGTTTTTTTTTATGCAACGAGCTTATGCATTTGTGGTTTAGTTGTTTAGAGTAAAGAGTATATATTGTTCCTGAACTCACATAGTTTTACTGAAGTTGTGGACCCAAGTATCATTTTAATAGTTATTGCTTAAACGTAGATGAGTTACCTGTTGAGTAAGCTGTAAATCAACTTTTAGATTATGGGATCCTTATGTTATGTCTATGATATTCTAAATCATCTGATCAAGAATAAGATCAAAAGGCTCAAGAATCTTGAGGTTTGTGTATCATTTTATATGACTTCTTCCTCTTTCAAGGAATTGCATTCTTACTTATAGGGCTCGACAATGACAATGTAGTTTTGGTTTGTAGAATCCTAACCAAACCATTCCTATAAAGTCCTGTTGTGCAATTATCGCTCTTAAAATGATGGTATCCTTCAATAAACACGCAATGCAAGTTTGAACTGCATCATACTCTATACTTTTAAAGCCCACATAGCCCCAAAAATACATCAAACTTTCATTACTGAGAGTATGAGATAATCACCATGATCATCCTACAAACACTGATTATATTTAATATAGTAGCATCCAAATGTTTTATCCTTTTTGTAGCTTGACATATAACATAAGTACATCTATTCTTGCAACAAAATGTGAACAACTTAATATAAGCACACTTGAAATATGAGATAGCCTAAGATCATATTCTTAAATACGAGATTCAAAAGTCTATATGTTTCTTTTCCGTCTACATCTTTTGCTAATTACTTACTGCTGGAACCTCCTAAGTTATGTTTTTGTTCATTAGATTGATAAGCTGCAGTCCACCTTTCATCAATGGGATCGCATCCCTGTTGCCAGCGTTGAAGAATCCCATTGTGCAAAGGAACTCCTTTCCAATTGCGACAACATTGATTGGCAGGTATGCTTCCCACTTACTACTACAATATAAGAATTTGTTGACATGATAGTGACAGCCAAATGAAAAAAGATTGTTGTGTTCTTGGACTATGATGGAACACTATCTAACATTGTACGAAATCTAAAGGTAAAATCTGTTTTTTATACCGGTTTAGATTTTACCTTTAATAAGTTCATGATTTGTTCGAGTTGAGTTTGTTTAATGCAAATAGGCTGCAAAAGGTAAGGACAGTGCATCTAAATAGTAGGGCCCAAGTTAGCAGCATTATGAAAGAAAAAAAAACTTCAGCTTTCGCCATTGTGGCACTATCCGTAACAGCAGCAATTCAGCTCAAGCAATTGTCCCCGCACATTCTCCTAATGCTAGAGCATCACTCTCCGTCTCAGATTCCAGAATAACTACGTAAGTAACTAGAAAGATCTAAGCAACATTCTATAGATTTCTAATCTATTTTTTCTTTTTTATTGTAAAGAAATAATTTATGAGTAGTATGCTTCATTTTTCAAGATTCGGTTTTGTTTATTACCTGGAATTATACTATGTTTACATTTCTACTAGCATGAAATTCTTGTCTCTTTCTTAACCCAGCAAAATGTCGACTTGCATGCATACTATGGATATTAGCGACTTTGTGATCATACAGAGGGGATATTATAATGAGACGAGGGGATTTTATAATGAGACGAGGTGAATTGTTTGACACGATCATACAAAGGGGAAATCAAGTATGGCCTGAACACAAGTTAGATCAAGGAACATATTTTGAAAAGTCCCGAGCTGTGCAGAGAGCGACGTCGATGCAAATGGAATCAGCTAAAACAACATAGTTGCCCCTCCTCACACATAAACCAAATCTTTTAGCACAAAAACCATTTAGCATATCATCTACCGGTGGCGCTATAACTGAATTATCTCCAAAACATGCAGTTTTGACACCTCCTGCACGAGAATGCGTTAAAATCTTTTGCTAAAAGTTTGAGCTGTGCAGAGAGCGACACCGATGCAAATGAATCAGCTAAAAATTTGAGCTGTGCATAGAGCGACACCGGTGTTAACAACATGACATATGTCTTAACAAAAATTGCAAGCATATTCGACACTGGTGGCGCTTTAACCTTTCAGTTTCTACTGCAAATGTCACAATCATGGTTGGTTTTGCAGATGAATCTGGACAAGTTGGTCCACATGTCATGTGTCGCTGCCAGGTCAGCTTTATATTTTCTGAATGCCCAAAGTTTCATGTTATCGTTTGCATATTATTGAGATTTTATATTCTTAGATTATAAGGAGTGTGAGTCTGTGGTCAGCTGGAACAAGTCAAGTTGAAGACAACATTCACAATGCTTACTTCTCCCTTATTTTACTTCTCCCTTATTGAGAAAGCAGAACACTTGGTTTACTTTGAGGTATTTCATAAGCTCATATATCAAAAGATTGTAAAAAAGTTTTATAGCTGCTGAACTTTCCTGTTGTATGCATGAAATTTGTGGCCAGAACCAATTTTTCATCTCGGGTCTTGCTGGAGATGAGATCATACGAAACCGTGTGTTGGAATCTTTATACAGGCGTATTATGCGGGCATATCAAGAAAACCAGTGTTTTAGGGTCATCATTGTTAAACCGTTATTACCTGGATTCCAAGGTAGACTAGATGATGGTGGTGCAGCATCTGTAAGAGCTATCATGCATTGGCAATATAGAACAATATCAAAAGGACCCAATTCTATATTGCATAAATCATCTGATCGTCTTGGTCCAAAAGTTCATGATTACATATCTTTCTATGGTCTCCGGTCTTATGGTAGAATTTCTGATGATGGTCTTATGGCCTCCAGTCCGGTATTATTTCAAACCATTACTTTTAAGTTATAGTAGTAAACTGCAATTAATTTCATAATATTTTTCATAATTTAGCCTAGATAAAGTCATCAAAATGAATACTTTATGTTTCTATTTATAGACGATCTCCTACCGCAGGTATATGTGCATAGAAAAGTTATGATAATAGATGATAACACGGCCTTGGTTGGATCAACTAATATTAACGACAAGAGTTTACTTGGATTACGTGACTCTGAGGTAATTTTTAGATTATCTATCATTTTTATGCTTTATTTTTATATTGCTACTACCTTGGTTTTTTGTTGGTTTTATTACTGATGGTTATGGCCTCTTGTGCAGATTGGAGTACTTATTGAAGATAAAGAATTTGTTGACTCATATATGGGAGGCAACCCATGGAAGGATTGAAAGTTTGCCTTGAGTTGTGCATCTATCAACAGGATATATGGATTTTATGATGAATGTAAACGCCGTTTTAATGTTCATCTTTTGAAAACTTTTACTGAATGTTTCAATTGTCTTCCTGTGGTTGCTCTTATAGGTGACAAGATACTATGCATGCATGGGGGTCTTTCTCCTGATCTTACTAACTTAGATCAGATAAGGAACTAGCCCTGATGTTTATATATATATAACAAGCTAAACTAAAAGTTTAGATGCATACGTACTATGACGTACACAACATTAATTACATAATTCTTATTATATACTGTATGTGATACTCATGCAAAACAATGTTTATTTTTTTGGAAACAAACTATAGTTATCAGCATAATGCAAAAAATGTCCAAAGAATGACTGTAGCGGACTGACAAGAAAATTTGTCTCATGAATGAAATTTTAGCAGCCATGGACACTGTGAAGTACTCTCTCTTTCCTTAATATATTTATTGTACGTTTATTGATTTTCTAATTCAAAACTACATATACAAACCGCATAGAAAATTACAAAGGCCAATACCAGATTCCGTTCCATTCCAATTGGCAATTCCTTTGAAAGATATCATTCCTTTATATTTTGGTATTGATTCATAGTCTTTTTGGTGCAGGTACATTTTTATGTGATGAGATCTGTGAGTGTGGAAGGATTTTCAGGTGGAGAGACTCAGATTGAGAATATTCTGTGTCATGAAGTTGACAAAAGAAGAAAGGATTTGTTGGCTGTTTATGAACAATTTAATAGCATCAAATCAGGCTGGGATGACAGGTAATGGCCATTTATTTCAACTCCATAAAGCCGTAATTGTGATGCCTATGTTTTTTCACTCTTGATTTTATCGAGCTGAAAACTGATTGTTTGGTTTCCTTTTTGCAACTTTTGGGAGACCATAGGAGAATAGTGTTTTAGATAGGTGCTTACGTCTTGCCCCTTTTAAGTACTATGTTTGTGAGCCAATAGGTGTGTCTAATTGAAACGAAAGTTAGTTTGGTTAATGCATGTTTGCTGCAGCCTGCGTGATGTACAATTTCAGTTCAAAGTAGTTTCATTGGATATCATATTAATTGCATTAACACAGTTACTATCGTCTGCTTGAAATTCTCCAGAATTGCAATTTCTTAACAGAGCTGGAGCAGAAAATAGAGTTCTGTATAGACTCTAAGTTGTCAATTATTCTTGATAGAGCAAGTGACGATTTGGAGATCATTAGGTCAGAAAGAAAAAGTAACATGGAGGCTCTGGATTCTCTGTTGAAAGAGGTATCAAGTAACATTTTTCAAGCTGGAGGTATTGACAAACCATTGGTAACCAAACATCGGTCAAGGATGTGTGTTGGTATTAAGGCTTCTCATAAATCATTGTTGCCAAATGGCGTTGTTCTAAATGTAAGTACCTCTGGAGCAACATACTTCATGGAACCCAAAGAGGCAGTGGACTTGAATAACATGGAATACATAACAGTCATAATCATTTGAAATTGTTCTCTTTTCTCTTCATGATTTGGAAGTTCCAAATGAGGACGGCGTATCGATTCTCTTTTATTTACAGAAGATTTTCCCAGGTTTTTCATGTTCTATTGTGTGATTACACGACACCATGTGTGTGTATGGTATTACTGACTGGTTTATGCCTTACAGATGAATGGAACAACTTTCTCGAGAGAATGGATTGTCACAATGAAGATGACCTAAAAGGAAACGACAAGTTAGAGGATCAACTACGTCTCTGGGCTTCCTATAGAGGCCAAACCTTAACCAAGACAGGTGTGTTTGCACCAAAGTTGATTAAGTGACCCATTTAATATCTCATTACGTGAGTTGAACTAATTCGTAATATTTATGATAGTCAGCGGTATGATGTATTATCGCAAAGCATTGGAGCTTCAGGCTTTCCTTGATATGGCTAAAGACGACGGTACATAATTTTTCCTTTTCTTGTGATTATATTGAGGTTATAGAAATTAAATTTGTGTTCTTCTTGCATAAATGGTCACCAAACCACATGGACAATTTCTGGAATCTACTCTTGAATTAGTGTATAAGTGGCTGATTTATGTATAACGTCATCTTTAAGATTGTGGGGTTACATTCAATCTCTTCTTATCGTTCTCAGAATCCATTTTCTCCCCACTTCAGATTAATAAAACATGCAGTCATATATAAAAGATCCAACCAAATTGCTCCAGGTTCATTTGTCTCTTTGTCTTGCTGTTGCTTCTTAGTATTGTTGGTAAACCATCATTATCATATCTTCTTTCATGACCCCAAAAGTTGCAAATTCCATAGAGTTCAATTAGCAATTCAAGCAAAAACGATTGATACAAATGGTTACATAATTATATATGATGTGATGTCAATATAAATGTTATTGTTTGAGCATGTCTAACTTTTCATCTAGCTCTTACACAATTATTATTATTGCCCCTCTATATTCGGCAGACATCTAAAATCAACCACCAAAACTAAACTGTAGAAACGCTCAGTGATAATTAAGCATACTTTGCACAAATTTTCTACCAACTTAGGGTACTAAACTCTCAGCTTCTTATTCATCAATGGCTACTTTTAAACTTAATAACATTCTAAAATTTTATGACTTAACAACTCGCATGATGCTGCTATAAGTGACCCACAAACAGATAGCAAAATTCACATAATGAAATAGTTTTCAGTTTTTCACATGCTGAACTGACCCACAAACAAACATCAAAATTCGCATATTAAAATATTTGTCAGAATCTTCCTACTCTAACCAGTTTTGTGAAGCAATTGGACTCAAGTATTGTCAAAATCTTCGACCATTATGCATATCTTTGATTACTTGTCAATGCCTAATTGATAGTAAGGAATGACAAAGGTGGTGTTTGGTTAGCTTCTTTTTATTAGGCTTATTAGCTTATTTAGCAAAAAAAAAAAAAAAATTGTAGTGTTTGGATAAGCCTATTAAGGGGACGTTTGTTAAAACTTTATTTTGGACTTTTTAGCTTATTTGACTCGGCCTATATTTCATAAGACCCTTCTTTCCAGCTTATTGTTTTGACTTATGAGCTTATTATGAATTAAAGATGGAAACTAAACTCATAAGCTAGAAAAACTGGGCTATATATAATATAAGCATACTCAAATAAATTTATAAACCCGGTTTATTTGGGAGAACATGGGCTTATTGCGTGGCTGATATATAACAAAAGACGATTTGCTCTGTTTGTCGGTCACTATGGAGATTGGTTTCTCATTAGGTTATGAAGAACTTTTGTTGATTATGGTTGCTCGCTAATCAGGTTTTTTGATTTCTTAACCCATTATTTATTTTTTACTCTTTTTTTGGGTAATATGCAGGTTTGCTATTTACACAACCCAGGTAAGTGATCCTCTTTGTATGTCATTTTGTTTATGTATGCATACCAAGAGTTCCATGTAATATTTGAATGAAAAATGTTGTTGTATAATCTTTTATTTATCTTTTTTTGGAAAATAAATCATATTATATACAATGGAGGAAGTTGGTTTCAAGCCATTGTTCTAGGTTGTGACAATTAACTCCATTAAGCAACACATCGATAAATAAAAGGTCTCTTACACAGGTTCAAAGGCTATTAGGATTTCTTTTGAAAATTCAGAGTATATAGCATCCTGGAAAGTATAAAAATCAGAGTTATACAAGTTTAATGTTTGAGATGTCCTACTGAAACTGTTTGAGATGGCCTACTGAAACTGCTTGAAGGGGTTTTTGGCATCATTTTGAATAAAGTCTTATAAGAGCTTTTTGTGATTGTCTATTAGGAATGTGAAGAGAAAGGAAGTTAATGAACTATTTTGTGTTCTTAGGTTTTTAGGAAAAGGAAGTAAAGTATTTATCTATAATAAGTCCTGCACAATCTCTTTTATGAAAAAAGTGAGGTATGCCTATCAGATGCATTTATGAAAACATGAGTACTACGCGATGATTTTAAGTTATGTTGTTGCATGAGAAAGAGGTTCATTTTTAATGTTCTCCGAAAAGACCGTGTGTCCTGTTGAATATACAATGGTGTACAGACAAAAAATAAAATAAAATAAATTAATAAAAAGAAGCAAAAGGAATAAAAACTAAACTTTGTTTATAGAGTTTTGTCATTAAACTTTTCAAAAAAAAAATATATGAACTTTTACTACAACTGTAAAAAATAATTATAAACCAAAATTAAAACAAAATATAAAAATAAAACTATTTGTTTATTAATTGATAAAATACGTTATTTAAAAATTTGAAAAAATCCCGTGCGTGCACGGCCTATCGGCCCGACAAGTGATCCACATAAGGTTAGCTTTAATATAATGTTGGTATTTTATGTAGCTGAGAGCCTAAGGGTTTGTGTCAGTAGCATCTGTATGTGGTTCGTTTGGTTCCAGCTACTTCACGGTGTACATTTATTTTTGACCTCACAGTTTGTATGTATATCTTTTTAGGTATGTGCTTACTGAATATATATGTAAATGACTTCAATTATGATGTTGATGCAGTCCTATTCATGAAAAAAGAAGTCTGTCTCCTAATAGCAAACAAAATTCATAGTCTTATACATCAAACATTGTCCCAGATTGGTTTGTTTCTACAAAAGCCGGTATACTTATATTATTTAATCGTTTTATTATCTTTTATATGTATTACACTAAACTTAGTTACTTATAGTTTGTATGTTTTTATAATTTACATCCACGCAAACCATACAATTATTTATAATTCTAAACAAAAAAAAAACTAAAACCAACAACTAAAAACCAAAGAAACAATTGTTTTATAATATTGTTTGACAATTCTAAAAAATGTATTTCAGTTAACAAAAAACAAAAACAAAAAATTATAAGTCATGCCCGCCCATTGGGCGGGCTTCGAAAACTAGTATATATATATATATATATATATATATATATATATATATATATATATATATATATATATATATATATAGTTAGGATCAAATAAGAAGATTACTTAAAATAAGAAGAAATAAGAAGAAATAAGAAGAACTATAACCGCAAATCCGAGATACACCGACCTAAATTAGATGCATCCCTATAATATTAGATGTATTATAACGCACCATAGTGTGTTTTTTAGCTTTTAATCAGATGCATATACGTATATTAGATGCATTTCATGATTTCTCTTATTTTTTGTTTCTCTGCACGTGCCAAAATCATGAAAATCAATTTGCACCGTCTATATATCAAATTAACTTTCGAAACTCAAGATGTTGCATCTATATGAATAGAAATGCATCTAATGCAAGTCGTTGCATCTCAAATGCGTGGTTTTGGTCACTTCTCACCACTTCTTATTTTAATTTACTTCTCATTGGATCCCTACTCTCTCTCTCTCTCTCTCTCTCTATATATATATATATATATATATATATATATATATATATATATATATATATATATATACACACACACACATATATACTAGAAGGGTACCGCGCAATGCGACAACAGGTACCCGATGACCATTTTTCTAGCAAACAACTATTTTTTCATTTTACAATATATTATCCCCTAAATTTTCATTTTGCAATACATACCACTTTCAATTTCTCAACATACAAACGGTTACATTTCTTATCGGTTAAAAGAATCTTGATAATTGATTAATCTCAATCTCGTCAATAAAAGATAATCCCCAAAATGAATCGTTTTGCCATTACGAAGCCCAAACGTAACCTTTAACCTCAAAACAATTTATGCTAAAATGAAGCATTAACAAATCAATAAAATTCGGTTAACACTTTAAATCCATATACAATAATGAAATTAAACTTATTTGTGACTAGCCCAAACAAAGTCAAGTTAATATGATAAATCTTGTATTAGCCCAAGAATCCAACAGAATATAACTTTACCCTAATTTCACTCAACCCTAATACCATTTACCTGGTAGCCACAACCTAATTTTTCTCTAAAAAACGTAGCCATACAACACAAAAATCTTATCACTTTCTTTCTTCTAAAAAAATAGATATAAAAAATATTCGTCCCTTTTGTTAATCTTTTGCTTAAATACTTCGAATCCCACATACAACCTACTTTTTGATCGACAATTCACAAACCACAAAGAATCAAGCACTTGCTTATGGCTTAAGATCTTTTCAGAAGGGTCACGGGTAAGGTGCTTGTGTTTTTGTTTTTCTTTTAACTTGACTGAATGAAAGGAAGAATAAAATAAGGTTGTTTATGTTCTTTCTTTGATATCTCGGATATTGAAGAAAAAGCTATGCTTTCGATATATCGATGATGGGTTTAGTACACTATCTTTAAATCTTTAATGATTGTATAAAAGGTGAACATGATCTGAGGTCTTTTATCTTTTTCTTTTTAAAATCTGAAGTTGTTGTGGTGATGGGTTTGATGTTGTAGTTATGTGTTGTTGTTGACTGAGTTGTTTAGAGATGGGATTAGGGACATGGTAGGTAGTTGTTGTTGATGTGAGACGCGGGGGTGTGTTTAGGGCAGGTTTTAATACTGGTTTGTTTTGACAGAGATGAGATTTGGATAGGTTGGAGTTGTTGTTTGTTGATTGAGCTTGGGTATAGATCTGGTAGCTCTCTTCTTGTAACTTTCAGTGTTTAGAGACGAAGTGACAAAGATGACAGATTTTTAGTTACTTCAAGATTACGCTCAACAACTATCCTCGAGTCACTTTTCAGCTCACTTGGGTAGTCCTCAAATTTTAGTAGAATTTTTTTATATAAATTGTACCTAAACCATGTGTGTATGTCGTGCTTTTATAGATACTTTTACACTTTAGTTGTTACGGTTCCTGATTTTTAGCATTCTCATTCTCTAGCAATATTGCATTGACTGTTACAGTTGGTAAATGTTACACTTATGAGTTTTAACACAATGGTTGTTGTGAAAAACTAGAAGGGGGTTGAATATTTTTGTCGATTAAAACTTCGTTTTAAAGTATTTAGATCGACTTATGTCAATCCATTTAGATTGTATGTTGGATATTGATAGATGAGCATATAAGTAAGTAATGCAAAAGATAAAGTGTTGTTCCCGTTTAACAAATAGCTAAAACAGTCAATAATACTAATTGTGAATCATGACTGAAGTAAAACACTTTTAAATAAGTTTTAACAAGATAAAACACAAAGGATTTTTCCAACGTTTGTATTCTTTATTAAAACGAATAAAAAATGTTAATACAAATATGTTGGAATATGTATATATTTATAAAACCGTGCATGTCCGGATTCGAACTCGTGACCATGGGATTGCACACATTACGAATGAGAATTAAAGTTAAATAATTAATGTAAAATGATTACGGTTAGTTATTATACAAAACTCGACTAACGATCGTTAAGTATTTAACGGGAAATGACTAACGATCGTTAAATGTAAAGAGAATGACTAGTAGTGAAAAATCTTAAATAGGAAAAGATTTGGGTATCTCTTGGGGCTTCTAAAGTGGCCGGCCATAGGGGGTTTCACAACCCTAAACCCTAACTTGTTCCCTAAGATTTTCATTCACTATATATATAAATCAAGGTTAAAGGTTTAGGGTTAACTTTTGTGCACACACATTAACCTAAATCTTTTCTTTGTTTTCTCTTGCAAACATCGGCCAACCCTTCCCTTAGGGTGTTTGGTTTTGTTTTTCTAAAACAAGGTTTTGTAGATCTAGCAATCTCTTTAATTCGTTTTTTAATTCGTGTGTACAAGAACGTGGTGTAACACACTACTGTTATATCAATTGGTTTGAGTTATAAAACAATAAGGGATAACTCGTTAAACCACTTTGTCACATTCATTGAAGAGATCTAGCCAATTGCAAGAGGTATGTTACGCATTTATTTTCATTTAATTAATTACTATTATGTTCTAAGTCTTCCGCTGTGTACTCTGTGATGTCTACATGTTATTATTTGTATATCATGTATCTTAACCTCAACTGTGGCATCACGAGCCTTGTATAATGAGTAATTAATTACTGAAACGCATAAAACAAATAAAGTGTATTGTGTTATTAATTGTATGTGTAGATCTAGGGTTTGCAAAACCTAAACCCTAATTTTTTTTTGGGGGGGGGGGGGGGGCGTTTTTGTGTGCCCTAATTAGGGTTTTGTAAACTTTTGTTTTTAATTGGATTAGAAAACCCTAGGTTGCATGCAATTTTATATGTATTAAATTGCGTAACTCTTGTTTAATTTCATTAATTGTTAAGTGTAATTTATGTCCATGATAAATACATGCATGTTTTGTCATGGATCTGCTTTTATTGTATGCTTTACTTGGTTAAGTGATATACACTAATTTTGTATAGATCTAAAATTGGGGAAGACCTCAATCATAATTATTAATA
Source organism: Chrysanthemum seticuspe (assembly GCA_019973895.1). Classification (NCBI taxonomy): domain Eukaryota; kingdom Viridiplantae; phylum Streptophyta; class Magnoliopsida; order Asterales; family Asteraceae; genus Chrysanthemum; species Chrysanthemum seticuspe. Next base: position 209,990,353 of record BPTQ01000005.1, read on the forward strand.
AATCAATTATGTGCTATGTGGTATGTGTTTAATTTTGACTTACGCAATCGATGAATCGATGCATGTGGCTCACCTTGTACATAGATGAAAACGGGTGAAAGTCTTAATTAGACATATACATATTGACAAATGTAGAATTGATTATTAATAGGATTTATCACAAATGGTTTGCATGTGGCTATTTGATATGCATGATTAATTGTTAAGTTATGTATTCATTGTTTATATGTTTATTTTTTAAATACTTGCTTGTTTGTTTTGTGTAACAAGGGTATTTTTATAAGAAAAATAAACTGATCTAAACAATGGTGAAACATGTGTTTTTAAGCATAGTAATCGTAATTGTTTAATTGATTGATGTTTATGCACAAATAGTTAGAACGGCTCACCCATTATTGACAAACTAAAAGATGGGTACAAGGTTGGTACGCATTAAATTGTGACCTTAAAGATGAGGGTATATAATATGCTTCGCACTGACCTAATTCTCCGCTCGTTTGTGCGTCTTAATGGAGCTACCAAGTATTCCTATGAATGTGCATAAAATCTTAAGGGTGAATTGACCTTAAATTCTACGCGCCAATTTTATGATAATTATCCGAATAACTTGGGTCTTATGACTCATGCAGTAGTAGGATATAATGGTAATTAAAGGTAATTCTTTAATTGGTTAACCAATACCTCGATTAAAGTTTGATGATGAAAGGCTTAAACATTAAAACAAGGATATAAATGTTTTAATAAAAACTTATGCTACGAAGATGAATGCATGACAATCTTTGTACATATTTGATTTGACATCAAATTATTACCCATAGTTTAAGTTGTATGCCATCCAACGAAATGGAAACACCTGGGATTACCTTTTATTTGCGTGAGAACGTGATTTAGATCATAATCAAAGGGTAAAATATCCACGTGACGTGAGAACGGGCATGGATGATTTTGCAGTTTCTTAAGTTGGACAACTTAAGTGAGTTTTGTAGTGAGAACTGGCAACTCAAGGCATAAGATGGGGATAAAACATGCTTACATTGCAACTGTTGTTGGCAATATGTAAATCCTATAAATCTAGGAGGTGCAATTTGAAAATTGGCAATTGAGGCTTGACTCGTACCATTTTGAATAATTTCATTGCTAGCAGATCAACTGATGTGATGAAACTATGTCAAATTTGGATCCTAGTTTTCAGTGAAAATTAAATAGTTATATGTTTATGAACCATGGGTATTCAATTTTCTTGAAAAGGTTAATTATCGAAAATACTAAAATTGAATTTTATAATTCTTTTGAATATAATAATGCAACATTTAACCGTAAACTTGGTTTAGTCTTTTATTAGTAAATTGATCCATTCTTCTTTCAAACAAATGTTTGATCGAGAATAATTACCGAAAAGACAAATAAAGTCTCTTTTCCATGGGAGAAGAATGAGACTCAATACTTTTCCTTTTTGTTAGGAATTAGAAATTCCATTATGAAGTATCGGTCACCCGAACTCTAGTCTAGCATATGTTGGCGCGTAGACATTACGTAATTTATTAGTTAGTTAGTTAGTTAGAGCAACACCGTGGAGGACGGACGGGTCTTTACCCACTGTATGCCTGATCCACAGCCCGACAGAGGGCGTATTATGTAAAACTATAAATACCCTCTACCTCCCAAGGTAGAGGGTTGGAGCTTTGTCATTCTTAATCTAACCTTCTATGTTTTCTGTGGAAAACTAGAAGGGGAAGTTGAATAGTTTTGCCAATTAAAACTTCCTTTTAAACTCTTTAGATCGACTTATGTCAATCTATCTGGATGTGTGTGTTGGATGTTGATAAACAAGCATATAAAGGTAAGTAATGAAAAGATAAGAGTAAGAAGCACAAAACCACAACACGAGTATTTATAGTGGTTCGGCTACAAGGACACCTTCCTTGCCCTACTCCACTCCCCGAGTCACCTACTCGAGAGTTCGTAATCACTACAGCAATCTCCTTATGGCGGAGAAGCCTTCACAACGTCGCTTACCCTTTTTCCGGTGCTAGGCTAACCACCGTGTTCTTTCACACCAAGGTGAACCACACCTACACAACGTCGCCTACCCTTTATAAGGTACTAGGCTAAGTACCTAGTTCTTTCATTCCAAGGTGAACTACACCTTCACAACGTCGCCTACCCTTTATTAGGTACTAGGCTAAGCACCTAGTTCCATTGCAATGGAGGAACTACTACCACACTACACCAACGACTAATCCCAAAAGAGATATACTCCTTTACAATATCATCAAGGATATCAATATCCTTGGATCTAATACTAGTCTATCTTGTGCATCAAAACACACCATATCGAATGTACATCTAAGGAACCTTTCACTAATGCCTTTGACTAGATCTACAAGGCACCTTTCACTAATGTCTTGTGTCTTCACTTCTAAGCACCTTTCACTAATGCTTCTTTGTCTTGACTTCTAAGCACCTACCACAAGTGCTTATCCTATGGACGATAGATACCCTTCACTAATATCTTCGTCTTGACACTTGAGACATCTTTCACTAATGTCTTCAACACTACACTTCTTTGAAGAAAGAAAGGAATCATCAACAAGAAGACTTCAGTAGCCTTGATGATGAGGAAGTATGGCAACTCATGGACTTGAGCTTGCTCGACTTCAAAGGTGGTGATCTTGCCTTTAAGAGGAACCTAAAAGATCACACAAAAACAAAACTACAAACATAGATCTCTTGGATCTGAGGTTAGTGAGTTTTTAACTCAGGGAGAAAGTGTGTTAGAAAGGGGTGAGAAATAATGAAGAAATGGCTCCTTATTTATAGAGGAAAAATCCTACTGTTCCTCGGATCCCACGGATCCCTACCACAAGGGATCCGGCTAGCACAAAGCTAGGGATCCGTGGAACGCTCCTCTTTGCCCATGGGTATTTTGCTTATGGGTCATGGGCCATGGGTTGAATCATGGATCTTTGGCTAGATACAATGTATCTTTGAGTGCAATGCACTTAGTCACTTGGGTATGGGTTGATCCATGGGTTATGGATATTATCCATGGATGATATAAGCATGATGTCATGAAATGGGTTATGGGTCAAGATCTATGGGTTATGGGATTTGGGTTGTACCCAACTACATTCAATGTATTTGCCCAATGGGTTATGATACTTAAGTTTCTACCCATTTATATTACCCAATATACTACATACTAGTTATGTGTATATTTTACCCAAATATGTAAACACTAGTTGTTGTACATATGTATTACTAAATCATAAAATCACTTATACTTGTTTTAGTGAATTATGTGAAAATGTGAATATGTTAGAAACTATTAGTTCAAACCATTTACATATTTTATTTGTTTCGTTAATATGATTTTACGTTTGTTATCGACAAAACATTAGAAGATCGTAAAATATAAATAAACGTTTTTACGGCTTATTTGTATTAACAATCTCCCCTTTTTGTTGATGACAAAACATAAAATTATTTTAAGGAAAAGCTAAAATTCGTAAGTTTGAATTTGTAGTTTTTACTTTCTTCTCCCCCTTTTTGTCGAAACAAAAAGTGTTTGAAGGAAAGCAACACATCGTTTTTAAGAAAAACATGTGAAAGAAAGAAAAATAAGAAGAAATAGAGAGCAAGTAATGAGAAAGAATCTCGTCTTTACTCCCCCTTGACGAGTCAATCCCTATGTAAGGGCGTCAAGAAAGTGATCCTAATCTAGTTTGTTTGCAAGTAAGTTTGCAAAAGATTTCGTCTAAGTGACGAATGTACTCCCCCTTGATGATTGCAATTTTGCAAGGGGATGTCATGAAATGTAAACCTAGTATTGCGAGTAATTTGAAATGTATTTCTTTGACATAAAGCTCCCCCTAGCTTTAGGATGTCAAAGTCTTCATGAGTAAATTGAATAACTACAAAACAAAGGTTAGAAAGCAAGTATAATTCACAATTTCCTGCAAATGTGGTCCAAGTTAGTAGAAAATAGCTTTCTGTCTCACGGATCCCGCTGTTCCCTCCTAGTAGGGATCCGTCTAGGCAATTCTGAGGGATCGGTATTAACTGATTAAATTCAGCAAAGGTGATATAACAAGTAATGTTATCACAAAAATGAGATATGAATACAAGGTAATCATATGCTCAAAAAAAATAACAAGTAGCATGTAATTCCATTTAATAAAACTAGAGTTATGATATACATGACTCTAAAAACTAAGAAAATAAGAAAATACATGACTAGGAATTTCTAAACCAACTATCGCTTGATGCTAGGACACCACTAAAATCTTCTAGCTCAAGTTTTGTTTAGGTTTGATCTCGTCGAAACGTTCGAGGAGATGATAGAACATGAAATGTTGGTCTTCTCGTACTTCATGTATCAAACCTTCAACATGTTGACAATGATAGCAATCTTTGTCATGGCTAGGTAGTGGTGGTGGAAGAAATGAAATGGCTTGATGCGAAGGATCAAGTGAAGCGGCTTGTGGAGCTTCAAACGATGGAGGGATTGGTGGAGGCGCATTTGAGAATGGCTCGACCAAGAATGATGGTGGTGGTAGAGAAGTGTCAACTTCCATATGGTCGGGTGGTTGACTTTGATGATTTCTCATAATCCAAATGGGATTATATGATGGAAATGGCGAAAATGAAGCCGGAGCAAGTGTTGACTCAACACCTTGATCTTGTACCATTATTCCTCCTAATGAGGAGAATGTTGTTGGCGGAAGTGGATGAGACGGCCTAGGAGGCAAGTCCTCTAAATTGTAGAGGTGAGGTGATGATAGTGGGGATGTAAATGAAATAGCTCTAGGAACTAATGGTGATGGTTTAGTGGAGATGATATTGTTTGGCTTAGGTGTAGGATCAAAATATTATTGTGTTTGATGATTCGGGTGGTCTTGGATGATCAAAATACATGTTTTCCATTTTAGAGAGAGAAAGTAGAGAGAGAGGGTGTTCTTGCTAGAGGTTTACACAAAGGAAATGTTAGATTGAATGAGAAGCACTACCCCTTCCATGGATGGAAGGGGTATTTATAGTTACACAAGATACATCCTCCTATCGGACTGTGGATCAGGCATACAGTGGGTAAAGACCCGTCCTTCCTCCACGGTGTTACACTAAAATATACTATGCTACAAACTAACTAATAAGCTACTAAATAACGTAAATAACTACAAGTCTACGAGCTAACTTATGCTAGATAATATTTGGGGTGACCGACTCTTCACTATGGAATTTTCTAATTCCTAACAATCTCCCCCTAAGGGAGGTCACCCCATGTTTTACATTTCGAATCCTAGCATTCTATTCTTGACTTTGTTCTTGAGCTCGTAGACTTTAATTCTTCAATTCCGCAATCTTTGTGCATTAGTAGCGATTCTTTAAGGTCCGATAACTTTAAACTTTAAGTGGAGGCCTTTAACTGATCCACATCTTTGATGATCTTCGAGCTTTCTTTGAGATCATCAGCCACGGTAAATCTCTGGATCATCCATAGTTGTGTTGCCTTCATGTAATGTTGTAACTTTTGGACCGACATGCTCACACTTTTGAATCATGACATCTTTCCATCAGAGTAGCGGAAGCCTTACTGGTTCATGATATTTGCAGCAGCGAAGCAGAAGCATAGTATGAAATATCAGAGCCAGGTTATGTAGATATGCACCAGTCATGATTTCTTCAATTAAGTGTGGATGCTGTGAGCATGCGGCTTTGGATTGACTCCTCAATTCTGATCAGCTGCAACCGTCCAAATGTACATGCAAACAACAGTTAGCAATAAAACACACGAAAGTGTCTTTGATCACTTTCGTCGAATTGAGGTACACGACCCACGGTTCCCCGTTGATCAGTACAAGTACTGCCTGTGATCAGGTAGGATTCCTAAGAATCTCCTTGACAGGGTTTCGCAGCTGTTCTAGCTGTTCTCAAACCGGAACGTCTCAAAGAAGACAACACGGAGTGAGTGAACCAGCGAATTGAGATTCACTGATTGATGAAAAATGATTTGAAAAACAATTGCGTATGGCTTGAAGAAAGAGTTTTGCAATACGACGAAGGTTTTATGAGAAAGATCAATTTTCAAAAAAAATACTTTTTGTATTAGAGAATGCGTACACATTCGACTTGCTAGCGAAAAGAAGAGATTCGCACATCGAACGGTTTTTCTAAAAGTATTTTTCAATCAGAAATACTTTTTGAATTTGAAAACATAAGTACACATTCGACGTGCTAGAGAAAAGAAGGTTTGCACATCAAACGGTTTTTCCAAAAGTATTCGTCAATTCCATTCCTGGACCAAGGTTGATTCACGAGTGAATCGCCCCATCGTTTCTATCCAGTTGTCACAAGTTTGATCTTTTGAAAAGATCTCACATGTCACCCACCAAGAGCTTGTTTGATGTTGGCTCTAGAAGGATTTCCATCTTCATTGTGAATATTTTTACGTATCACTCGGATGTTCTGGCAATACCACAAGGATAATGCGTAGGACTCTTAATATATACTTACTTTCCACATTGTGTGAAAAAGCAAGTCTTCAAGAATTTAGTGTCCTAACGAGATATTGTGGATGATATCTTGGCTCTAGACTCAATTGTGTATATTTGGTTCCTGTGCCGGAGACTAGGGAGAGGGTCTCCTTCTTCAATATCAACAATCTCTAAGAGAAAGTCGATAGATTATGTCGGTTCCCTGTGAGAAAGAAACAAGTCCTTTTAAGAGGAACTTGAGTGGCTTGGGAAGTTGTAGTGCAGTGCGTCACTAGGTCCATGATGTCTTGTCTTCAATACTAGTGTTACCTTAGTAACCACTTAGTAGCATATGTATTGAACCCGGTTACTGCCCTAAGGTTGAATTATTGGAGGGCTATTTCTTTTTACCCTTTTCTCATTCATTTCTTTTTCATTCTTCAACCCCTTCAGTGCTTACCGAGACTTCATTACTAGAACCTTGTTGGGTTTATTCCAGTTCTAGCTCTATCTCAGTCCGCACTCTTCCCATATTCTCATTTTTCTCCTTTTTTCAACATTCCTAAGGACTCTACACTATCTAGTGGATTGTCCCTGGGAAGATCCCTCCGGTTCTGGCGGATCGTGGGAACTAATACCTAACCTCACCATCCTTATAACTCCATACATAAAGTAAAATGGTCGGTCTTTTGGTACAGTTCATTCTTCCATGAAACCAATTGAAAAATCATTTGGAAAAACAATCAAGGTACTTGTGATACGAGATCAAAGCATTTTGTACCTTAATAGTTTTGATCATTTAGAAAACCTCCCCCTCAACATGTGCATATGATTTAGAAATTGTTTAGCACATGGAGGCAAGAGGACTTTGAAATATTTTCTTTGATCACAATTTTCATAGAAAAAGCCATTTGATTTTCTTGGTAAATTCTCCCCCTCAATATGTGCATAGGATAAGAGAAATCATTTTAACACATAGAGGCAAGAGTTCTTTTGAAGCACATCCACGAACACACAAGCCATTAAGAAACCATTTAAAACTCAATCAAGGTACTTTATGTTAAAACATAAAAGCGTTTGCACCTTGATAGTTTCTTTTCTTTTAAAATGCTCCCCCTCAATATATGCTTCGAGATTCGAAAGCGTTTAGCACATATGAGAGAGCAGCCTGCACAACTAAATCAAAATGATCAACTTTTATCAAATTTCATTATTAAATCACAAATTCTCCCCCGATCAAAAATATCAAACCCTTTGAGATTTTGGATCCCAAGTGATTTAATAAGGTTTATAAAACATGGGAGAAAATGTGCCTGATTTAAAAACTCATCTAGTTTTTGGATAAATGCTCCCCCTCAACATGTGCATTATGTATATTGAAATCGTTTGGCACATGGAGGTAGGAGTGCCTTTGAAGGACTAAAACCAATTCCATTAAAACAGATTTGAGATTTAAATCACGATCTCTCACCCGATCAAAGATTTCAAACCATTTGAGATTAGTGATCCCAAAAGATTTTAAATAATTTAGAAAATTTTGGGGAAAGACGTGGCAAGATTCAATTTTGAAAGATGACAGATAAGGACCATTTTAAGACATTAAAGATTGTTAGTGTCAGGTATGATAGTTTTTAAGAGATCTTTTAAGTAAAACAAAACAATTTCACAATCAAACAAGAACAGAAAAATTTTCATTTTGAAAGACCTTGATTCTAAAGAAGAAATCATACCATGACATAACATTAAATCTTTAGATCACCACTTAATTTCGTACAAATGGACCTTTTGATGAAATATCGTTTGAAAATATTTAATTTGAAACCACTGAAGATTTGACAAAAATAAAGTCCGGTTGATTTCAAAACATTGAATCCGATTTATTTTCAAAACAATATTCTTCCATTTACAAAACAATATTTTTCAAAGTTTTAGAAAAATGGTATCATCACTATTATCCCTGTACAAAGATACGTTCGGTGGTTGAGAAGCTTATGTTGTTGCTGTAGGGCTTGGAAGAAAAACCGTCTGCAAATGCAGTGAGACTTCTTTCGTTCCATTTTAATGCCAACTGAGGTCCAATTAAGCTCTGTTTCTTCAATCACTTAGAAGAAAACCATCTGCTGATGCAGTGATACCTCTTACGTTGCATTTATGCCAACTCTCCTTGGAAGTCCAATTAAGCTCCGTTTCTTCATTTGTCAACCCAAGATATAGTTACCCTTTCCTTTCGGCATCCAATCATCTTCAATTGTGGGATCCGGATTGGGAACATTCTTTTATACCAATATACCTGCATACGTTAGTGAACACACATACAGATATATGGTGGTCGACATCACCCAAACAGCAATCGACTAATAACAGTCAATGCAGCATATCAATCAGATCATTTAAATGTATGGGAATAATGTGTTCATCAAACTCTAATCATCTAATCCTAGCAATCATATCCTAGGCACCTAGTCCTTCAACATAGGTTAACATCATTTTTAATTAAGCATATTAGGATAATTAAGAAAGCCCGTTAGATGATGTAGATTTGAAAAACATTATCCCCCTCAATCCATGACTCATTTTATGAAAAGTTTAAAAGCGCTGAAGTCATTGATTGAGTTTTCAATTTTACAAAAACTCTGAATCTGATTGTTTTTAAAGCAACTCATTTTCCACCATTTTTGAAAACACCAAATATTTTTCTGAAGAATTTTAGACGGAAAAACATTTGTGTAGGAACAGCAGTCCTTCGACATACTTTCCTTGTTTTGTTTTTAGGATAAGTGCACAAAATATTTTGAAAATTGGTTTAGCGTAGCACTTTCCTTTCTTTGAAGAACGGGTTGCTATCAGAAATAATAGCAAGCCATTGTTTAAGCGCGGGTCACAGTCAGAAGTAACTGCAAGCCATTTTTTGACACATGTTTAAAACGAAATATTTACACCTCCTGCTCGAACTTCATCTAAAGTCTCGTGTCATTATTGAATGACATTTCTAAGACCGTAGATGTTATCGATACCAAAAGACATGTCTTGAGAAAACAATATTTTTGGATTTTTTTTCTTCAAATTTTCTGATTTTTATGGGTTTTTGAAGATTTTATATTTTTCTATTTTCTTTTTGTTGGTTTTATATTTTTGTATTTTGTTTTGCTGGTTTTATATTTTTGTATTTGGTTTTTAATAAATATATACAAAGATAGAGAAGATGATATAGTTAAAGAAGATGAAGATACGAGTACCGAGATAAGGACATCGAGCAGCACGTCGTAGAAGATAGAATACGTCATCTCTTAAACTTCCACCACCAAAGCATCCGAGGCTCCAGAATAGAGTGTAGAACATGAGCCTTTGAGAAAATGAGACTTTGGCAGCTTCCCCCCAAACCGAAAATCCATAAGATGAGCAGATTCGAAGCTCTATTTCAAGCTTGCCTTAGCCAGGTGCACAGAAAAGCACACCATTACCATAAATCGCGCTGCTCCATTTAAGAACGAAAATCGAGGATCTCCATTCGGGGTTATATCATCCAATAGAAGAACAACAACGTATCATCCCACTTTTAAATAATCTTCTCAAATTTCCTTTCCACTGAAGTCTGAAGCGATCCATTCCAAAAAGGTGTCAAGAGAACAATTCCCCCAAGTAGATGAATTGATGTAGTCAGCCTCTTTGTATAATGCTCACGAACTCTCCCGAATACACATCATGAGGGGAATCAAAACACCTTCCAATGTTCACATTTTTCTTCCCGGATGATCGTGTATGAAGCTCAAGAACCCGAAGTACACCAATACCCAAGAGCTCTCCCAAATACACATCATGAGGGGAATGAAAACATCTCCCCATGTTCACATTTTTCTTCCCTGATGATCGTGTATGAAGCTCAAGTATCCGAAGTATACCAATACCCAAGGAAGGAATAACTGATAACATTGAAGAAGCAAGCCAAGTCACTGATTATCTCTGCGGATGACAATCTCTGCGAATGTCAACTCCAGAATAAGTGATTATATCTCTGAATCACTGATTAAGCCCTCAAGTGAAACAGCTGAGCGCCTCCAATGTACACAATTCTCTCTCCTCTGATGATTGTGATAACATCGAGATCATCACGCAGTTGTGTACCTCTTTTATCTTCAGAAACTAACTCTTCCATCGCTTCCCCCACATAGTTGGAATAAGAATACTAAACGCCTTGATGAGTAAAACCTTGAGTTTCTCTGCGGTCATGACATTTGTTTTCCCGGAATATCTTCAATCACTTAGAAGAATTAAGTTCATCAAGTTTACTCGCCATGAGTCAAACCTTGAGTTTCTCTGCGGTAATAACATTTGTCTTCCCGGGATATCTTCAATTTCTTAGAAGTATTAAGTACATCAAGTTTACTCGCGTTTAGATGCTTGTCTCCTTCCCCCTTTCTGGTTTTGATACTTCAGAATCAGCAACTCTTTGAATGCCCAAATACTTGAAATTTGTTGAGAAGATCGCTTGAAGTCTTTGTGAGAATCAACATGCTGAATAATGTGAGCAAGTCTAATTGGGGATTAAATTTGACATATCACATTCCCCCAATTAGTGCTCTCCCCTAGACCGACAATCATTTTGATAAATGCCCAGATTAAGAAGAAGTCTTTAGATCATTAAATGCAACTCGTCTTTGGTCTTCTAACATATAGCAAGAAATGTAGAACAGACTGTAGACTCGACCTTCCTCAAGATTGTCCAGTTGGGGAATAGATAATTAACATCTTCAACTCACACCAAAAAGCATCCCACCAAAAAGCATCCCACCAAAAAGCATCCCAATTAACTTACATCTTGCAAATCCCCTTAACTAAAATCCCTCCCAATCAAACAAGAATAGAAAGATGTTCATCAAGGAAATCAGCAATCAGGCCGCAACGAACACACAAGATGGTAACACCAAACTACCAATCACTTCAAACAAGAACAGATAGATTGTTTGGAATCATCATGTTGATGTATACGTGAAGCATTAACCGGAAGCACTTTGTCGATAAACTCATCAATCCGAGTGAAGATGTCAACCAACGGCTCTTAGAAGAGAAAAACTCCATGTGAAGATGACCCGATAAAAAGAAGCTCGGTTCTTACATGAGTTTAGAGCCGTATGACCATTTATATTCTCTAATATCAATCAACAATGCAAAAAATTCACACTTCTTCTCCCCCTCAAGAATTGCATACGGAGATGCCATTCTTGATTAAACAAGTGAACATTATCCAAATGTAGTCTATTCACACTTCTCCCCCGCAAAATCAGCACAGGATGCGCCATCGTCATTATAGTTGAGAAAGTGGAATCAGAAAACAATCAACAGTAGCCCAGTTCACTTGATGACTGAAGCGCATGGAAAAAGTATGAAGCATGTTGATGAGAATGGTCATAATAGAGAAGATTTCTCTTCTTCAGAAGATAAAGCGCACTGACACGTACACATTTCTTTTCTTTAAGAACGAGGCATGAACTATAGTGTTTAAACGTCATAAGAAGATTTCTCATCTTTGGAAGATAAAGCGCACTGAAACGTACACTTTTCATTTCTTTAGAGTATGAGGCTTGAACTGATATGTTCAAACGTCATAAGAAGATTTCTCTTCTTTCGAAGATAATGCGCACTGAAACGTACACATTTATTTTCTTTAGAGTACGAGGCATGAACTGATGTGTTCATACGTCATAAATCTCTCTCTTTTCAGCTTTCTTAGCAAAACATGTAATCAACCCCATTATCATTCAGTAGGCTCTTTGTCGTGACAACTGATGGAGAAAACCCAATATGATGAATTTGACCCTGAAGTAAACTATCCCGAACTCGTGACTTATACTTGCACAAATGTAACAAAGAGCGGTGCCGATTTCCATTAGCATCTCTAAGTACTCTCTATGTACTCTATACTCTTCAACCAACCAACCATCAAGTATAAGACGTACATTACCTCTTGAAAATCCACAATTGAATGTGACACTGAGCACTACAACGTAACTCCTTAAAGTGATAGTTATTTTGTAGTGGTATGAGCCCAATTCCCCCAAGTGGTAAAAGAAAAGGTAAAAGACACCCAACAATAACTAGATTTCCATGTCTTCGTTTTTGATAATAAGCTCGAACAAGGATCTTGAAGAATCTTCATCCAACCATCCCCGATACCTTCAGATACTAAGTACACTCGCCCGTGATATTTCACGTCAACCTCAAATAAATAATAGTGAGTTAAACCCGTTGTCACATCTTGTTAAAAGCTCAAGTCTAGCCTCCTTTGATCTTAAAAGTGAACTTTGATAATGGTTTCATCCCGACCATGGTTAAAAGCACATAACCCCGTAAAACCGTGTAATAACCAAACCGCCATGACGAATATCCAAACACACATCCAAATTATGAAGTACACCCTTTTATCCCTTCTTCGAAACAGAACCCGTAACACCAGCATCAGAAGACCCTGAAATACGCTTTCCTTTCTCCAAGATGGTTCCATCATCACGGGATTTTACAATTCTATAGTTTAAACCGAGAAATAGTTTCTTTCGCGGGATTTTACAAAACCAAGAATAAACCGTATGATAGTTCCGGAAATGCACTTTACAATTACCAGGATGTTTCCATTGTCACGGGATTTTACAAGTCTATGATTTAAACCGAGAAATAGGTTCTTTCGCGGGATTTTACAAAATCAAGACAAAACCGTAAACAATGTCAGCTTGAATGTGTAATGATAACTTTGGTTTCGGTGAATATCTGTTTTAGGGGAACATGCAGCGGTTCATCAACGGTTCATTAACCAACATCCACAACATCATCAACAATCCAATACACACTTTGGTAAACACATCATTCACGCATTATGTCGGCTATTGTAGTGACCACATGGAGAAGTAAACCCGATATATCAAACTTGATCATGAAGTAGAAATCCCCAGATTTGTTACTTAAACTTGTACTCATCCTTGTGAAAAAGAAACGGTGTACCCAATGTACAAATCCTCTTGACTTATCCTCAACTGTGTGAGACACCGGAGTGATAGTTACGTTGTGGATTAAGCGAGAAAGAAGCATAACCGTAACTAAATAGCCAAGTATTTATCACACTCTAAAAATGCCCAAACAAGTCATCTTCGCGGAAGGGTAGAAAGAAAGAAGACAAAATAAGTAAACGCGCCCGGAAAACCTCACTTCAAATCCAAGTAAGTAATACCGACCAAACAACCTCGTAGTCAACATTTACCAATATCAATTAAAACTGTGACAAAATATTATTTGTGAAAATGAATACCCCAAAATATCAATTACACTACGAATTTCACCATCAAATATCATTGACATATCTCATAACCAAATCTCTTAATTCATGAAGTCTCAGAAGCCTCACACCATCAAAACTTATATAATCAGAAAATCCACACAAAAGCCCATGATAGTAAAGCCATCCAACCCTCATTCAATTCCATGTTTGGTTCAAATGAGATGAGATACTCGTCATTCTCAATTCATGAAAGTTTATGATCAAACTACCACTCATTCTTGGGAAATATCAACACTTGGGCTCAATTAAAAAACAATCACAGCGAGTCTGATTATCCCACGGTTCAAGTCAAATAAATGATGAAGCATGTAAATCAATAAAAGTCTACATGGTCCAAGTCTCAACAGCCAATGAATGTTGCAATAGTCAAAACGATTCAAAAAACACATTCACACCAATAATACTTCAAGTTAATTAGATCCAATGTGTATTCAAAGTGTATGATTCAAATCTATTCAAATCAATTCGGCCCATGATTCAAAGTGTACTAAGCTGAGGCCCATCAGGTCAAATATAATCGGCCCAAAAGAAACTTACACTCGATCCAACACTACAACCCTAAATCTTCGGGTATTAATACTCACATACCATAACCCTAATCACTTTTATAATTTCAGTCACAAACCCTAAACACACTCAAAACACTCCGCCCCCATCTTAACATCGCCTCTCTCCACATCTGCTACTTACATATGCCTCCATTTCTCTCTTTCAGATTAAAGAAGCAGCAACAATCATCCTTAAACACCATTAACCAAACCTTAATATCGCTCACATAAACAATCCGCCACTATCACAAACAAATTATCCCATCAAAGTAGCGTGCCTCATCAAAACAGTTATCATCCCTTTTAAGAACAACGATTCTGAGTAGAAGTATTATCATAACAAAACAAGACGACCTCGCTACAGGGATGGCCTTGAGGTCGTCATGCCACAGGGATGGTATTATGAGAGTTACCAAGGTTGGTTCTTTATCTATGTAATCCATTATGACTTATACCGAATGTGAGTGACAAATGAAATCCCAATGGATTTTTGTTTGTTTCTTAAGTTTTTCGGACATAAAAGACATTTGATTTATTGATTGATGATGGACATGAACTCTAACAAAAAGATCTTTAAACAAAAGATTAGTTTGAGATAATTCTGAGATCACTTGTTTGTTCGCTTCTAATTAACGAACGAATCGAGTCAAAGGGATAACATACTTGTTAATCTCTTTTTCTTAATTTTCAAACAAAATCAGAATTTGATCTATGATGATATGTTTATTTCGTGTTCGAGACTGTAAAAAGTCTTGATGTTGCATTGATAACACGAAAGAAGAAGCTCTGAGATCAAAACAAGTTCGAGTCATGTGATAGTTGATGTTAGATAGAGTAGGATGGTGTAGGTGTAGGTTTTGGTTTCAGTATGGATACGGGTTGATTATTTTGAGTAGATCTAATTAAGTCATTTTGAAAGTCGAGTTATGAGTTTATTATTTGGCTCGTTTGACTAATGATGTTTATAAAGAAACTGAGGTTGTAGAGTCTTTGTGGTTTGGTTTCCATGGTCTAGTCTTAGTATTCTACTTCATCATTTCTGTCAAATTGCTTCTTCCTTGTGTCAAGTCACCAACTTATTGAGTCAAGTCGCTAAGTTGTTTTTTTCATCACAAGTCGCTACATCCTTTTAAACAACAAGTCGCTAGCATACTAACCAAGTCGCTAGCATAACTGTTAAACAAGTCGCTATATATTTTTTCAGTTCATAACTCGCTAACTTGTTCAATAACAAGTTGCTACGACTTGTAAATACAAGTCGCTAGGCAAAACACGACCAAGTCGCTAGGTGGATTCAGCGAATTTGGACATCCACAATATTCGTATGAAACACAGAAAAACTGCTATTGAAAGATCCATTTGGCCAGTTTGACCCAGAAAAATTATCATAAAGTTGCAACTTTTTGACCCATTTTGACCCATAAAACCATGCTTATATTTGTTTGGACAACCAGATATTGTAACTTAGAGACCAGGACTTTTGACCACAATATGACAATATTCACAGTTGGTAAACAAACGAGTCACAAAGATAATATGAGATGTTAGGACAGCAAGTGACACAAGACAGATTTGATCATGACTAGATGACTTATTGTTTTAAACCAAAAGAGGATACAAGAACAGTTTACCCATAATATACCGACCACACAAATACACAAAAACAGTAACAAACAAGTATCAAAACCACAAAAAAATCATCAAAGCACAACAACCTTGGCTCTGGTACCATTTGTAGGATCGAAATATTATTGTGTTTGATGATTCGGGTGGTCTTGGATGATCAAAATACATGTTTTCCATTTTAGAGAGAGAAAGTAGAGAGAGAGGGTGTTCTTGCTAGAGGTTTACACAAAGGAAATGTTAGATTGAATGAGAAGCACTACCCCTTCCATGTATTGAAGGGGTATTTATAGTTACACAAGATACGTCCTCCTATCGGACTGTGGATCGGGCATACAGTGGGTAAAGACCCGTCCTTCCTCCACGGTGTTACACTAAACTATACTATGCTACAAACTAACTAATAAGCTACTAAATAACGTAAATAACTACAAGTCTACGAGCTAACTTATGCTAGATAATATTTGGGGTGACCGACTCTTCACTATGGAATTTTCTAATTCCTAACACTAGGAGGTATGGTGGTGTTTGGCATAGGTAGTTTTGTGGGTACTATCCTTTTAGGAATTGGTTTGATTGGATGATGAAGGATCCTATCATTTGTTGGCTTGACCAGAGATGATTCGGTTGAAGAGATTTCGTGTATAACACGAGCCTTTTTCATGGGTGGTTCTTTGGTGGATAAGTTACTACATGGGGTTTTCCTCATGATGAGATGATTGTAAGGGTTTCTAAAGGGCTGAAAGTTAGGATGAGAGTGATGACTATGGAGGTCTTAACAAAGTGGTTTATAAAACAAGAGATTTGGCAAGTGCATTTAAGCCTTAAGCCACTAGGATTCATTGGAATGTGATGATTAACATGCACAAGAGTCAACTTCAGAGGTTGCACTGATCTAGGAACTCATTTAAGATGAGATGGAGTGTTTGAGTTAGGAAGATGAGTTGAAATTATTGTTTTAGCAAGATTTGACATAAACTGTCACCCGGATCCCACGGTTCCCTCCTCAAAGGGATTCGTCTAGGCTAATCCTAGGGATCCGGCTTTGAACAGTTATGAAAGAGTGGAAATGATGTTTCTAAGATCTAAGACCTATAACATCTTGAGTGTTTCAGTCCTCCTAAGTGTTTTAAATGAAGGGGTGCTTAAGTACTTGAAGGTAATGAATGATGTAGCTAATGATTGTCTTTTATGAAAGGATTTGGAACTTTCAAGAGTACCAATGGATAAGCAAGGATGACACTAAAGATTTAGAGTGTCAATTGAAGCTAAATGATCCTAGAGATCAGGTTGTGACTTAGGATAGTGTTTTGGAAAATATCCTAGAAGAATTTGAGATGGGAAAAAGTAGAGTTTGATCAACTTTGATCAATTTTGAGGTAAGGATGATTTATGATCAAATTTGCCATAATCGAAAGATTTCTCAGGCTAAATGTAAGGGATCAAGTAAAAAATGAAGTGTGAGTTTGAGAGCGGAAGAGTAATAGGTTAAAAAATGAAACCGTAGATCTACAAGCGTCTTAGAGTGTGATTTAGGTGAGTTATGTGTGAGTAGGAAAGATCAACCTATCTTGATAAGGACTTAATTTGCCTTAAGATACTATGTTTAGCTTAGTGTGAGGTGTTCTAAGGATATGTTTGAAAAATAATGCTTGCAATTGCATTTTCTGTTTGCCGGATACCACGGTTCCCTAAGTGTAGGGATCCGTCTACCACAATCTTTGGGATCCGCCCATCTGCTCAGCAGGACCTTTAATAAAGGTAAGAAATGATCTTGACAATGCATTATATCTCAAGGATAGTCTTAAAAGAGTTCTAATACTAAGATATCAAATGTAAGATGTTTTATTTCATGAAAGAAATTGGATTACATTGATAAAGCACGAGTACACGAGAATTGATCCTATTTTGGAATACTACTAGGTTCCTTGAGTGTTTTCACTAGGAGGATCATTATGTGATTGATGAGTGTTGGTGGAATCAAGAATGAAGAAAGTCTTCATGAGAGATATGTTTAGCGGTTCCATCATCTTGTTCACAAGTACGTACAACGGACTTTGAAATTGAGGATGGAAGTGCATAACATTATGATAGAGGCGTGTCAAGAACATTCCATAAGGGATGAGTTTATTCTTGGAGCCTTGAAGATTTGCAATTCGCCTTGCAAAGAAGTAGGCGAGATTGTATGGTTGTTGTGTTAGCAAGCAGTACAACATGTGAGCACAACAAGCGGGAAGAATTTCTCGATTTCCCCTAAGGCTCCAAACATTTTCACGTAGGATGAGTGCAAGAGGCTTGTACTCTTCTCGGATATCCCTTGTAAAGATAATGTTTGGATCAGGTTTGCATATTATGCGATTTAAATCTTCCGGAGAGGGTATGTGTGAACAATATGGACTATTTTCTTCACGAAAGTTGAATGAGAGAATCAAGAGACCAATCTTCGGTGGAGGTACATTTTCCATGATTTGGAATCCGGAGGATGTGAGCAAAATGCCCAAGGGTTAGAGTAAACTTTTGGTTTTTGATATAAAACCAAAGAGATAGAGAGCGATCCTCGTTACGAACGAGTTCGACTTGACGGAAGGATTCCATTATGAACCTTGGACATATCTTCTCGTTGATTTCAAGAAGACATTCTAGTCCTATGGCTCGGAAGGAGGTATTGATACCTTCTTCGAATTGTAGAGAGGTGTCTACAATACGTCCTTCGTGGAAGTGACGGTTTTCGAGATTATTGAACCCACGGACATGATTGCCAGGTGTCTTGGGTTCGAGAGAGATGTTCGGAGTGTAGATGCTAGTGAGTGAGAAATCAAACTCATATTTATGCGTCATAGTTGAACCTATAGAAATGATAAGTTAATAAAAAGAGATGTTTGTGGTCAATCTATGATTATTTAATGTTTTTACTAGATTTTTATTAACAATGGTATTTAACACTTTAACTTACTTAAGGTTTTGACTTTCTAGTGGATTATTACATTTAGAAAGGTAGTGGTTTTTAATTTGCATGAAAAACTGTTTTCCAGTAGGACGGATTCCACGGTTCCTTTTCAAAAAGGGATCCGGCTAGTATAACTTCCGGGATCTGTAGATCTGTAATCACAGAACCAGATTATATGAAAACGCATAGATTTTTTGATCTCATAGTTTTATACCAAGATATATGTTTTAACCTACATTTTCTTTTAACATGCATACACGACTTCTAATGTATCACGAAAGAATATGAAACAAATAAATCAAAAGAAATGACAAACATATTATGATAATAATAACCTAGATAACTAGATTACTTGTAAAACCTGAAAATCTAAAACATGAATAAAGACTAAAATACCCTTGGAATCGAAATTTATAAAATACGTAAAAGACATTTATATTCATTCAATGAAATTAAAACCTAACTTACGAATAACTAAAACTTAACAAATATGTGTATGTGATCGACTTTGTATGACGGAAGTTAAACGTCTCGCGTAAATAGTTGGGCCTTGTTTTCGTTTAATGGTGAACCATGCTGGGCTCGTTTTCTTTTGCCAGCCGAGAGTCCAAGAGAGCCTTTGGGCCGTGTGTTTGTTTGTTCGGTTGGACCCAAGCCGAAGCCCACACCCCCTCAAGCCTACCGAATTTTGTACCACCTATATATACAACACATTAACACAATTTGGAAACCCTAGTTTTGCCTCTTTTCTTTTCTTCTCCATTCGGCCGAGAGCTATACTCCCTTGGTGTCGCGAATTTAGTCCCAACGTGAGCAAGCTAAGGTATAACATGTTCTATTCGTCTTCCTTTGATACACCTTACGTTAATATATATCGTATCATGTTTTGTTTTTAGTCGAGCTTGCGTTCTTTTTGGCCGAACCTTATGCAAACCGAAACCAAAACAACATGATGAATCGTATCAAATATAATTAGAGAACATGGATTGTAATACGTATTGTGTGAACCGGTTATTAAGTATGTCGAGATAAAGGAAACCGAACCACATATATAAACGAATCGGACAAGGTAAAACATGCAAACGTGATTAAGTAAGATACGTAGAAGAGTAGGGTTTGCGTAAAACATATAAGCCGGACCATGTGAGGGTTTTGAACGTGTGTTTAATGAGTAAAGATCATGTAAAACCTAGAACCTAAGTGATGTGTGAACTGAACCTAAATGAATTGTGAACCGTATACATGCGCGTGTGTTGTGAGTCAAGTGAACTTGTTGATGTGTAAACATAGTACGTGGTCATATCTATTCGAAGCTATAGTGCATGTGTGTGTGTCGATGTGTCTAATCCGGATAATGAGTAACTTTTGTTGTCACATGAAATCATAAACGTGCATGGGTATAAAAGTTGACGTATAATATGTGTATAAGTAACGTATGGTTAAGACATGAAGGTCTTGAGTAAATAAACAAGAGTAATGAGTCATTAAATGACGTAATATGTAAAGTAAATACACATTGATATGATATTAAAAGATTGAGAAAACCCTAGAACATAAATGAGAGTCGATTAGGGTTTGAAGCTAATTATATTAATTCGTTATTTCATGTGTGAGTTATGACTTTTAAACTATTTTCACATTTAACCCTACACTTTAATAAAATGACATAATGAACTTTAATCTACAATATTGGTTATAAAACACTTAAGTCTCATTTAATCATAAATCTCTAAAGTAATAAGATCACTGAATACACTAAGTATGAACACCAAATATTAAAAGATCATTTCGACAATTATGGAATCATAAATAACATGTACGACCGTTAATGTGTACAGGTTCTGTGAAGAAGGAGTAATCCTTTGCTTTCCGTATTTATGCTTTTTGGTCATTTGCTTTGGAATAAGGTACAGATATTCCGACCTTTTCAGTAAAGGTTCCTTATAACGTTTCTTTTTGTTAGCTTTTATATTAGGGTTTCCTAAGCCTTTGCTATGAACCCCATTCTGTTTGTTTGAGCTGTTGCTTATTTGATCTCTGATTTCTGAATTATAAAACATCTGATTTTGAACTATATGATATGAAAACTCTGATTTTGGAAATATGATTAATCTTCTGATAAAGTATGATCTGTGTCAGTAATGACATTCTGATTTGACCTAAGATAGTTTGACACCCGAGCCAAATATTTCACTAGTCATGGGGGTTCCATGTCCGTGTCAGTGATGCACCTCGGACATGACTCTAGGGCAGTAGAGTGATGTTCTGCCACGTCCCTTATCTGTTATCTGTTATGAGCTCAAGTTATATTATATGACCAATATCTGTCTGTGGGGCGTATGGATGCATCCTAGATCTGTTATCTGTTATCTGTTATATGTTATCTGTTATCTGATGATTGATGTTGCGTGCATGCACGTCCTTCATAACTCTGGTAGGTCTCCCCTACAAATGTTGCCTTATGTGAATATGATTATGATCTGATATTTGTTTCTGGGCTCGTGGTAGTTAACTATAAAACTTATTCGATAATTCTGATTTATACTCTGAAAATGATTATGATTTTACTATCTTTCGTTCACTATATTTTGTATCCGATATCGTTTCGTATTCGCTTTGCTTTTATATCTGTTCACTGAGCTTTAGAAGCTCAGCCGCATTTCTTTTCTTCCGCAGCAAGTATCTAAGCATTGGAGCTGGGTTTTGCTTTGGGATGAGTGCTGAGTGGACTTACCTTAGAGATATTTAGCTTTGATCTTATGATGCCATTTAAGACTTTACTATTTCAGATATTTTATTGGTGTTTATTTTCCGCTGGGACCTATGTATTGAAGTCATGTTGACTTGAATTATTTCAGTATTTATGCTAAGACTTCTTTTGGATATTTATGTTTGCTTTGATATGACACCATTATTTGTGATTCCTTTACCCTTGTCAGGTCGGGGCGTTACAATTTATGGTATCAGAGCCTAGGTTTTGAGACCCTTAGAGCTTAGGCTATGACCTGTGAGGATTGGGTAGACTTTAGGTTTCCTTCTGCGAACTTCCTTTTCATATCTCACCTTTGTTCATTTTGCTAATCGTTTGAATATCGTTCGGATGGTTCAAACTCGTCATAACGGTAACTCGGAAGGGGACGATGATGCTCCTAACATGGATGCTGCGATTGCTAATGCTCTCAACACTCTTTTCTCTGGTCTTACTACACCTGAGATGATGACACAGGTGATCAACAACATTCGTAATCAGACTGGTGCTTCGGGTAGTGGTGGAGGTAATCAACCCACCGGCATTCACATTTGGCTCGAGCGTTTCGGTAAGCTCAAGCCTCTTTCTTTTAGCACTGTTGCTACTCCCACTGAGGCCGAGGACTGGATCACTCATATTGAGAAGCTGTTTGAAGTACTGGGTTGCGGAGATGAGTTTAAGACTCGCTTAGCTGCATTTAAATTGGAGGGTGATGCTTTGAATTGGTGTAAGGCACTCAAACAGGCAAGAGGAGGAGATGCTTTTGCTATTACTTGTACTTGGACTGAGTTTCAGACTATCTTCTATAACCGTTACTTCCCTGATGCTGAGCAGCAAAGGTATGAGAGGGATTATCAGGCGATCTACCAGTTTGATCATGAGAACTCCAATGAGTACATGGGTAGGTTTATGAGACTGGTAAGTTTTGTGGGAACGATTGCTGGAGATGGTAGGCGCCAAGCTAAGCACTTCAAGTGGGGACTGAAGAAGTGGGTGTTGGACCGACTGCTTAATATTGAGTATGAGGATGTGTCGGCCTGCAATGACGCTGCTCGTAACATTGAGATCTTTCATGAGGTTTCGGGCTCCAACAAGCGTATCCGCGATGGTGATCGGATTCAAGGTAGGACTCAAAGTAATGATTATAAGGGAAATTCTGGCAGGAGTTATGATTCGAGGGGTCAAGTGGATAGGAGTTATGATCAGCGGGGTCAGTCAGGAAGGAATGTGGACTCTAGGCGCCCTGAAGCGAGGAGTCAGGATAGCAGAGCTACTGGTAGGAATGGAAATGATAGTCAGAATCAAGGTAACAATAACCAGCGTTACAACAAGGATCAGTCAGCTTGAGGATCATACCAGGGTCGTGCTTCAGGATCTTCTGGTCAGCAAAGGACAGCTGAGGTTTTGCCTCCCCCACCTATTTGTACTACTTGTGGAAAGGGTCATCCGAGGCCGTGTTTCAAGGCCACTGGTGGATGTTTCTCTTGTGGTTCCACTACTCACAAGATCAAGGATTGCCCTAAGAAGAACCCGGTGATTCCTGGAAACTACATCAAGCCGCCACCTACTACTGGACGCGTTTATGCTACTACTCGGAATCAGGCGGAGCGCACTTCAGGTACCATTACGGGTACTCTTTTCATTGATGATTATTCTGTCTTCGCTTTATTTGATACCGGTGCCACACACTCCATTATATCTGTCACATTTGCTAAGAAACTTAATATGAAGCCCAAACCATTAACAAATCATTTATCGATTTCTACGCCTATGAAAAACCACATGATCATTAATCATAAATACGTTAAGTGTCCTCTTCGTTTTGATGATCGTATTCGCTCTGCAAATCTGTATCCTCTCGATATGGTTGACTTTGATATCATTCTAGGCATGGATTGGTTGGCTTATCATAGAGCTTCCATCGACTGCTATGCTAGAACTGTGATCTTTGGAGACATAAAACATCCTGAATTCGTTTATTATGGTTCTCAACCTCTCAAATCTGTTAAGCTCATTTCTGCTATGAAGGCACGGACCATGATTGCTCATGGGTGCCAAGGTTTTCTGGCATCTGTTAAGGACACATCTTTGGAGAGTCCTAACATTGAAAATCTTTCTGTTTTTTGTGAATTCACTGACGTTTTTCCCGATGAACTTCCCGGTCTTCCCCCAGCTAGAGAAGTTGAGTTTAGCATTGAGTTAATTCCTGGTGCTGAACCGATTTCGAAGGCTCCGTATCCCATGGCACCTGTAGAACTGAATGAGTTGAAGGAACAGCTGCAAGAGATGATAGAAAATGGATTTATTCGACCCAGTGTTTCTCCATGGGGTGCACCTATTTTGTTTGTGAAGAAGAAGGATGGAAGCATGCGTCTATGTATCGACTACCGTGAACTCAACCGTATTACCATTCGAAACCGTTATCCTCTGCCACGTATTGATGATTTGTTTGATCAACTGCAAGGAGCGAAGTTCTTTTCTAAGATTGATCTGAGATCTGGTTATCACCAACTACGTGTGAGGGAGCAAGATGTTCCTAAGACCGCGTTTCGTACCAGATATAGTCATTATGAATTCCTCGTTATGCCTTTTGGTTTGACAAATGCGCCTGCTGTGTTTATGGACCTAATGAATCGTGTTTTCCATGAGTTCCTCGACAAGTTCGTTATCGTTTTCATCGACGACATTTTAGTTTACTCCAAGTCTGAAGAAGAGCACGAGCAACATCTCCGGATAGTTTTGGAAATTCTGAGGAAGAAGAAGTTGTACGCCAAATTTTCGAAGTGTGAGTTTTGGTTAAGACAAGTCGCGTTCCTTGGTCATATTGTATCTGCTGATGGTATTACCATGGATCCGTCTAAAGTTGAGGCTATCACTAAATGGCCAAGACCTACGACAGTGACTGAGGTTAGGAGTTTTCTAGGACTTGCTGGTTACTACCGACGTTTTGTTGAAGGTTTCTCTCGCTTAGCTTTGCCCCTAACCCAACTGATGAGAAAAGGTGAAAAGTTTGTATGGACGAATGAACGAGAAAAGAGTTTTGAAGAGTTGAAATGGAGATTGGTGTCCGCTCCTATTTTGACTCTTCCATCTGGTTCTGGAGGATTTCAAATTTATAGTGATGCATCTAAGAAAGGATTGGGCTGTGTTTTGATGCAACATGGAAAGGTAATAGCTTATGCTTCAAGGCAGCTAAAACCTTATGAGGAGAATTACCCAACTCATGACCTTGAGTTAGCTGCAGTGGTGTTCGCGTTGAAGATCTGGAGACATTACTTGTATGGAGAGACGTGTGATATATTCACTGACCATAAGAGTCTCAAGTATATTTTCACTCAGAAAGAACTTAACATGAGACAAAGAAGATGGTTAGAACTTCTTAAGGATTATGACACCAACATTCAGTACCATCCAGGTAAGGCTAATGTTGTTGCTGACGCACTTAGCCGGAAATCAGGCATTCTTGCAAGTATTGAGATTGAACCTAGGATTATTCGTGACTTAGAGAGTTTGGATGTTGAGTTGTGCGTACGAGGTTTTGATGGATACTGGGCTAGTATGAAGGTGGAGTCTAACCTTATACTGCAAATTAAAGAAGCTCAGAAAGATGATGGTGAGCTGTGGGCCGTGGCGCAAAATGTTGAAGAAGGTAAGCAGACGGAGTTTAAGGTTGATAATGATGGAATTGTATGGTATGAAGATAGGCTTTGTGTTCCCAATGATCCGGTACTTCGCGAGAAAGTTATGACTGAAGCTCATAGTTCTCTTTTCACTATCCATCCTGGTTCTACCAAGATGTATAGGGATTTGAAACAGTACTTCTGGTGGAATGGCATGAAGCAAGATGTGGCGACGTTTGTGTCGAAGTGTATGATTTGTCAGCAGGTTAAGATTGAACATCAAAGGGCTAGTGGATTGTTACAGCCATTGGATATTCCAACATGGAAGTGGGATAAGATATCTATGGATTTTGTGACTGGGCTACCTCTTACTCGGAAGAAGCATGATGCGATTTGGGTAGTTGTTGATCGAGTAACCAAATCTGCCCATTTCTTACCAATTAGAAAGGATTATGGTATTGGTAGATTGGCGGAAATTTTTCAGCAAGAGATAGTTAGACTTCATGGTACTCCGGCATCGATTGTGTCCGACAGAGATCCGCGTTTTACTTCTCGTTTCTGGAAAGGTTTGCAAAAAGCTTGGGGTACTCGACTTAATTTCAGTACAACATTTCATCCTCAAACGGATGGTCAGTCAGAGAGGACTATTCAGACCTTAGAGGACATGCTAAGGGCTTGTGCTTTAGAATGGACGGGCAGCTGGGATGAATATTTGTGTTTAGTAGAGTTTGCATACAACAACAGTTGGCATGCTAGCATTAAGGCAGCACCGTTTGAACTTCTTTATGGGAGAAACTGTAGAGCACCTACTTGTTGGGATGAAGTAGGTGAACGTTTAATTGAAGGTCCGGAAATGATTGAGATCAGTAATGAGAAAGTAGCTGTTGCTAGAGAAAAGTTGAAGGAAGCTAGGTCTCGTCAGAAAAGTTATGCCGACAAGCATCGTCGTGATTTAGAATTTCGGGTTGGAGATCGTGTATTTTTGAAAGTTTCGCCGTTTAGAGGTGTGAAACGTTTTGGAATCAAGGGCAAGCTCAGTCCTCGATTCATCGGTCCGTTTGAAATTCTGGAGCGTATAGGAGAAGTTTCGTATCGGTTAGCAGTTCCGCCTCAGTTATCGCATGTTCATGATGTTTTCCATGTATCTCTCCTAAGGGGATACAACTATCATCCGTTACACGTTGCTTCTTATCCGTTTGATCAAATTCAGTCCGATATGTCTTTATCTGAAGAACCGGAAGCTATTTTAGAAAGACAAGAAAGAGTCATGAGAAATAAAGTCATTCCGTTCATTAAGATTCTTTGGAAAAATCACCCGGAGCGTGAGGCTACTTGGGAAACCGAAGAGTCGATGCGAGCTAGTTATCCTCATTTCTTTGAATAGTTTGGTATGTTCTCATTTCGTTTTCGTTTCGTTTCATTTCAATTTTCGAGGACGAAAATTCTTCTTTTAGAGGGGAAGAGTTGTAAAACCTGAAAATCTAAAACATGAATAAAGACTAAAATACCCTTGGAATCGAAATTTATAAAATACGTAAAAGACATTTATATTCATTCAATGAAATTAAAACCTAACTTACGAATAACTAAAACTTAACAAATATGTGTGTGTGATCGACTTTGTATGACGGAAGTTAAACGTCTCGCGTAAATAGTTGGGCCTTGTTTTCGTTTAATGGTGAACCATGCTGGGCTCGTTTTCTTTTGCCAGCCGAGAGTCCAAGAGAGCCTTTGGGCCGTGTGTTTGTTTGTTCGGTTGGACCCAAGCCGAAGCCCACACCCCCTCAAGCCTAACCGAATTTTGTACCACCTATATATACAACACATTAACACAATTTGGAAACCCTAGTTTTGCCTCTTTTCTTTTCTTCTCCATTCGGCCGAGAGCTATACTCCCTTGGTGTCGCGAGTTTAGTCCCAACGTGAGCAAGCTAAGGTATAACATGTTCTATTCGTCTTCCTTTGATACACCTTACGTTAATATATATCGTATCATGTTTTGTTTTTAGTCGAGCTTGCGTTCTTTTTGGCCGAACCTTATGCAAACCGAAACCAAAACAACATGATGAATCGGATCAAATATAATTAGAGAACATGGATTGTAATACGTATTGTGTGAACCGGTTATTAAGTATGTCGAGATAAAGGAAACCGAACCACATATATAAGCGAATCGGACAAGGTAAAACATGCAAACGTGATTAAGTAAGATACGTAGAAGAGTAGGGTTTGCGTAAAACATATAAGCCGAACCATGTGAGGGTTTTGAACGTGTGTTTAATGAGTAAAGATCATGTAAAACCTAGAACCTAAGTGATGTGTGAACCGAACCTAAATGAATTGTGAACCGTATACATGCGCGTGTGTTGTGAGTCAAGTGAACTTGTTGATGTGTAAACATAGTACGTGGTCATATCTATTCGAAGCTATAGTGCATGTGTGTGTGTCGATGTGTCTAATCCGGATAATGAGTAACTTTTGTTGTCACATGAAATCATAAACGTGCATGGGTATAAAAGTTGACGTATAATATGTGTATAAGTAACGTATGGTTAAGACATGAAGGTCTTGAGTAAATAAACAAGAGTAATGAGTCATTAAATGACGTAATATGTAAAGTAAATACACATTGATATGATATTAAAAGATTGAGAAAACCCTAGAACATAAATGAGAGTCGATTAGGGTTTGAAGCTAATTATATTAATTCGTTATTTCATGTGTGAGTTATGACTTTTAAACTATTTTCACATTTAACCCTACACTTTAATAAAATGACATAATGAACTTTAATCTACAATATTGGTTATAAAACACTTAAGTATCATTTAATCATAAATCTCTAAAGTAATAAGATCACTGAATACACTAAGTATGAACACCAAATATTAAAAGATCATTTCGACAATTATGGAATCATAAATAACATGTACGACCGTTAATGTGTATAGGTTCTGTGAAGAAGGAGTAATCCTTTGCTTTCCGTATTTCTGCTTTTTGGTCATTGATTCGCTCGGGAAACCAATTATAAAAGTTTGTAGTATTTGGGTAACTCAAACGTGTTAGGTTTGAGCACCGAGATCGTTCCGAACGAGGGTTGAATGGAATTTCCAACTCACGTCGCGATTATCGGGATTTGAATAACAGAAGGGGATAATATGATGTTTTCTAAACTATGGGGCAAGGGAAGCATAAAATGGAAATTACACTACGGGAAATCCTAAATACGCAAATTAACTAAAACGTAATAAACGAAACGAAAATAAAATGCAATTACGTCTAATCAATATCCTAAAATTAACCTAAAATTACTTTTACTTTAAAAATGCAATTTGAAAACTATTTATGAATTAAAACTATTTTTTAGGATTTTTCTGAATTTATTTGGATTAAAAACTAATTTTTAACTTTTAATTCTAATTCAAAATACTAAAAATTATGAAAATTAAAGAGAAAATTATGAAACTATTTTTATAAAATCTAAATTAACTAAAGAGAATTTTCAAAACTAATTTTGTATTTTTTTTTCTATTTTCTACTAATTTAAAACTATTTAAATCTAATTAAATGGCTAAAAATTACAAAGTAAGCTAGGAAAAATCTAGAAAAATTATTTTTTTGCTTTTTGTATTTATCTTAATCTATGAAAATTGAAAAATTATTTTTTGGAACTTTTTCTGATTTAATTGCAATAAAAGCTATTTTAAAAGTCCTAAAAAGTGTTTAAAACTGGGAAAAATACTAAACAGTGATGAAAATTTATGAAAAATTCAGTTAAAGTCTAAAATATTATTCTAATTTAATGAAAAATATAAAACTATGGCTTATGTGTGAGAAATGAGAGCTGCAATGTAAATTGATCTCAAATAAGCTATCTATAATAAGCTACACAGTGCAATAAGCTACCAGACTTTCTCAGAAGCTATATTCTAACAAAATAAGCTAATTCCAACTTATACCAGCTAATCCTAACCTATGTTGTGCAAACTACCAATGATTGATACTAACTGCTACTTAAGCAAAACAGCTACCTAGACCCTACTTTAAGCTGTTGCACAGGCTTATTCAATAAGCTAATGTGCAAACCAGATCTGTGGTTCTCAAGACCACCAACCAAAGAGTACTTAAACCTAATTTCAGACAAAATCAAGCTTAAATGAAGCTTGTGCAAAGCCTACAAAGTTTGAAGAAAACTGGTTTAGACACTATTTGACTTTGTGAAAAACAGAATTGAAATTTGACTAATCTGAGTTTTGAGCTTAAATTATGAACCGAGATTGATGAAATAAGCTAAAGTGAATCTGAAATAAGCTAATATATCCAAATCCAAGCCTATATCAAGCTTTTGATTGTTAAAAACTTAACTCAATTGATGATTAGAACAAATTAAAAGTGATATTGACTTTTTGTGAATTAAGATGCAATGTAAGGACTGATATAAGAGTAATATCCTAAATGAGACTAATGCAATATCAACTGATCACTAATCCTTTCTCTAGCTCAGATTTATCCACATATCCAAACAGTACTTAATGAGTCTAATATGCAATAAACTTTGATTATACTAAGAACTAACCTACTATAACTATCAACTAAGCTATATTATCAATATAAAAGACTAAATTATGCAAAATTAACCACAGAAACTATCAGATGTAAACTAAGCTTAAAATGCAGAATAGACAGAAATGAAACTGATCAGATTATATAAAACTTACATACGTCCAGCCACTATGGCTTGCCAACAATCACAAGTAACCAATCTAAACCTAATTCCAACCCAAACTAATTCTGATTCAACCCAAATTCATCTCCATTTCAGCAACTGAATCATATAAGCACCCTTTGACTTTTTATTGACTAAGAGGAATTGTGAATGAGAGTAGTATCTGAGTTAAGCAAACTAAAAGTAGATTTGGAATAAGCTCAAGTAACAACTAAAAACATTAATAAACTGAGTTTAAGCAATGAAACAGTGATGTGAATTTTGGTGAAAAGTAAAACTTGTATTAATAAAATGTGAATACAAAGGTAATAATAACTGGAATTAAAACTAAAACATTGAAAAACAATTAAAAATAACTCAGGAACTACTCCTAATCTACTCCTACTCTACATGTTATTACAAAGTGAATCAGAGGAGGTATATATAGCCACGCTTGAGGTCTTCAGAAGGATCTGGAAGCTGAGTTGTGCTTTCTCTCTTTGTTTCTCTACCCTTGGATCATGCTATCACATCATTCCTTCCTTCTGGACCCTTAGATCAACCAATCCACGTCTCTTGGACCAATCAGAGGTCAGGGATTTAGAATGTGATACACGGATTAATGACATGGCACTGGGCACATGTCAGGGTGTTAGACGAAAGTACTATTCTACCCTTAATTGCTGTTAATTTGACCAATTGAGTGAGAGGGTAATTTAGGGTTCATGTAAAACTGGGTTTGGGTAAAAAGGGGTGAATTTGGCGCGGGTTATTTGTTTATTATTGTTTGAGTAATATTGACCGGGTTTGGGGCGTTGACTTGGGTAAAAGTGGGTAACGGGTGGTATATAACCCGGGTTTGGGATGGGATAATGGACCGGGTGTAAATATTTTGGATTGGGCCGTGGGTGTTGGATTTGGACTTTGGATTAATATATTGGATTAAGGACTTAAAATGGCATCCGTTTGGTAACTAGGGACTAAAAGTGTATTTTCTGATTTGCCAAGGACCAAAGTTGTAATTCTGAAAATCTCTTTCAAGGGCCAATCTTGTAATTCACAAATAATCCAAGGGCGGAATTTGCAACTTTTGAAACTTGAAGGATCACTTTTGCCAAATGCTCAAGGATGAAGGACTAATGTTGTCATTTTGAGAAGTGATTGTCCAAACTTGCAAATTCCTTTCCCAACCTCGGCTTTTTGCATTCTTCTTTCTCTCGTGCTCGATTTTCTTCTGATTTGGCTTCTTTTTGTGTGTTTTGACATATCCGTACCTGCACAAGCACAAACTCAAGAAAACAACAGATATTAACAATAAACGGCTCTTTCTTGGTTATTTTGGGTCTATATTTGATAAAGAAATGATATGTGTTTTTGCACATATCAGTCATTTGCTTTGGAATAAGGTACAGATATTCTGACCTTTTCAGTAAAGGTTCCTTATAACGTTTCTTTTCGTTAGCTTTTATATTAGGGTTTCCTAGGCCTTTGCTATGAACCCCATTCTGTTTGTTTGAGCTGTTGCTTATTTGATCTTTGATTTCTGAATTATAAAACATCTGATTTTGAACTATATGATATGAAAACTCTGATTTTGGAAATATGATTAATCTTCTGATAAAGTATGATCTGTGTCAGTAATGACATTCTGATTTGACCTAAGATAGTTTGACACCCGAGCCAAATATTTCACTAGTCATGGGGGTTCCATGTCCGTGTCAGTGATGCACCTCTGACATGACTCTAGGGCAGTAGAGTGATGTTCTGCCACGTCCCTTATCTGTTATCTGTTATGAGCTCAAGTTATATTATATGACCAATATCTGTCTGTGGGGCGTATGGATGCATCCTAGATCTGTTATCTGTTATCTGTTATATGTTATCTGTTATCTGATGATTGATGTTGTGTGCATGCACGTCCTTCATAACTCTGGTAGGTCTCCCCTACAAATGTTGCCTTATGTGAATATGATTATGATCTGATATTTATTTCTGGGCTCGTGGTAGTTAACTATAAAACTTATTCGATAATTCTGATTTATACTCTGAAAATGATTATGATTTTACTATCTTTCGTTCACTATATTTTGTATCCGATATCGTTTCGTATTCGCTTTGCTTTTATATCTGTTCACTGAGCTTTAGAAGCTCAGCCGCATTTCTTTTCTTCCGCGGCAGGTATCTAAACATTGGAGCTGGGTTTTGCTTTGGGATGAGTGCTGAGTGGACTTACCTTAGAGATATTTAGCTTTGATCTTATGATGCCATTTAAGACTTTACTATTTTAGATATTTTATTGGTGTTTATTTTCCGCTGGGACCTATGTATTGAAGTCATGTTGACTTGAATTATTTCAGTATTTATGCTAAGACTTCTTTTGGATATTTATGTTTGCTTTGATATGACACCATTATTTGTGATTCCTTTACCCTTGTCGGGTCGGGGCGTTACATTACTAGTAATATTGCATTTCAATACTAAGGATGATACAAAGGATTGGGTATATGATCCCAATGTAGATTAACAACACAAAATAAATGTCTCCATTTGTGAACTTCATCATAGGGAACACAAGTGCAATGAGTGTTAAGGCGATGAGCACGAGTGCGATGTAAACCATGTTGATGACGGATCTTCTTGGATTCGGTTGAGATGAAGTAGAGAGGAAGATGAAGTTTTGAGTGAGAGGAAATTTTTGAAATTGGAAAATTTGAAAAAGTGGGGTTTTGATAAAGTGGTTGTCGAGTGGATGATTTATAGGAGAGGAGGAATTTTTGATATTTGTGTTTTGTTTTATTATAGGATTTAAAAGAGATAAAACATAAGTTTTATATACCACGACTATAGATGAGAAATATAACACGTATGTGAGAAAAAGGCTTCCTAATGAAGTTTCATGTAAAACATGTATAAGCACAAAAGATAATCATATAAATACCTAAATAGGCATACTTAATTATCAAGCAAAAATAAAAAGAAAGTCATACCTCTAGCGCACTTAGGAATGTCTTTACAAATGACACAACAAATGTCACTTAGACAATTCCCGCTCCTTTGCGTTTAAGATACCTTCTTAAGAAATGTATTCTTGTTACCAAGCGATTCCTACAGCTTGGTGGGTATGAGCTTTGACTAATCAACATGACAAAGAAGATTAGTGCAATCAAATAAAAAAGTAAATAAGAAAAATGTTGTTATCAAATCAACATCCAAACATATAGTTTTAAAAGACATGGTGTTTGTTTTTATGAAAAACCTTCTTTGTAGTTTTCAATTAACCATGGATCGTATCAAGTTTTTAAAGTACAATATACTTCAAGAAACTTGGTAACGAAGCTCTGATGCCAATTGTGGAAAACTAGAAGGGGGGGGGGGGTTGAATAGTTTTGCCAATTAAAACTTCATTTTAAACTCTTTAGATCGACTTATGTCAATCTATTTGGATGTGTGTGTGGATGTTGATAAACAAGCATATAAAGGTAAGTAATGAAAAGATAAGAGTAAGAAGCACAAAACCACAACACGAGTATTTATAGTGGTTCGGCTACAAGGACACCTTCCTTGCCCTACTCCACTCCCCGAGTCACCTACTCGAGAGTTCGTAATCACTACAACAATCTCCTTATGGCGGAGAAGCCTTCACAACGTCGCTTACCCTTTTTCCGGTGCTAGGCTAACCACCGGGTTCTTTCACGCCAAGGTGAACCACACCTACACAACGTCGCCTACCCTTTATAAGGTACTAGGCTAAGTACCTAGTTCTTTCATTCCAAGGTGAACTACACCTTCACAACGTCGCCTACCCTTTATTAGGTACTAGGCTAAGCACCTAGTTCCATTGCAATGGAGGAACTACTACCACACTACACCAACGACTAATCCCAAAAGAGATCTACTCCTTTACAATATCATCAAGGATATCAATATCCTTGGATCTAATACTAGTCTATCTTGTGCATCAAAACACACCATATCGAATGTACATCTAAGGCACCTTTCACTAATGCCTTTGACTAGATCTACAAGACACCTTTCACTAATGTCTTGTGTCTTCACTTCTAAGCACCTTTCACTAATGCTTCTTTGTCTTGACTTCTAAGCACCTACCACAAGTGCTTATCCTATGGACGATAGATACCCTTCACTAATATCTTCGTCTTGACACTTGAGACATCTTTCATTAATGTCTTCAACACTACACTTCTTTGAAGAAAGAAAGGAATCATCAACAAGAAGACTTCAGTAGCCTTGATGATGAGGAAGTATGGCAACTCATGGACTTGAGCTTGCTCGACTTCAAAGGTGGTGATCTTGCCTTTAAGAGGAACCTAAAAGATCACACAAAAACAAAACTACAAACATAGATCTCTTGGATCTGAGGTTAGTGAGTTTTTGACTCAGGGAGAAAGTGTGTTAGAAAGGGGTGAGAAATAATGAAGAAATGGCTCCTTATTTATAGAGGAAAAATCCTACTGTTCCCCGGATCCCACGGATCCCAACCACAAGGGATCCGGCTAGCACAAAGCTAGGGATCGGTGGAACGCTCCTCTTTGCCCATGGGTATTTTGCTTATGGGTCATGGGCCATGGGTTGAACCATGGATCTTTGGCTAGATACAATGTATCTTTGAGTGCAATGCACTTAGTCACTTGGGTATGGGTTGATCCATGGGTTATGGATATTATCCATGTATGATATAAGCATGATGTCATGCAATGGGTTATGGGTCAAGATCCATGGGTTATGGGCTTTGGGTTGTACCAAACTACATTCAATGTATTTGCCCAATGGGTTATGATACTTAAGTTTCTACCCATTTATATTACCCAATATACTACATACTAGTTATGTGTATATTTTACCCAAATATCTAAACACTAGTTGTTGTACATATGTATTACTAAATCATAAAATCACTTATACTTGTTTTAGTGTTTTATGTGAAAATGTGAATATGTTAGAAACTATTAGTTCAAACCATTTACGTATTTTATTTGTTTCGTTAATATGATTTTACGTTTGTTATCGAAAAAACATTAGAAGATCGTAAAATATAAATAAAAGTTTTTACGGCTTATTTGTATTAACATTTTCTTTCACTTTCTCTCTCTAGAAAGCCTCCCATCTCCCTACTTTCTCTTTCTAAAATCTTGTCATAATTCAAACCATATTGAATCTTATTTGTGTGTTACAATAACCAATATCTAACAATTGGTATCAAGAGCCATGGTTTGATCTTGGATATCGTGTGTGCTCCGATTTTAGTTTGGTTATTGTTGGGTTTTCTTATGGTTCGAATTTTTACTTGTTTATGCATCAAGTTCGAAATTTAATTGGTTAAATATGTTAAAGCTTTGTACTTTCGTGTTTAGGAGGGGTAGATAAGCTTAGTTTGATGCTTGGTTAAGTTATATCATAAGTTTCGGGGCTATTTTTGGTAATTTTCGAGCTGTTTTTTTTAGTCCAGGTTCTTGGTTGTTGTTCATCTTCAACACTGCAATTTGGTACTTTGCTAAATGACAAAAAAAAGGATAACTGCGATTTGGTCTTAAAACTTTAGAGTTGACCATAGCGAGTTGTTACTTTTCATTGCGAGTTGGTCTTAAAACTTTAGAGTTGACCATAGCGAGTTGTTACTTTAAAGTTTACCATAGCGAGTTGTTACTTTTCATTGCGAGTTGGTTGTAGTGCGTTTTGACACACTGACTGCGACTTGATTAAATTGTGATTTGATCAAAAGGTTGCGGTTTGATATAACTCATTGCGATTTGTGAAGAGTTGCTGAGAGGGTTGTGGTTTGGCTAAACTACTGTTGCGGTTTGATCTAGATAACACTACAAGAATCATTAGATTAAAAGAAAATAAAAGAGGAAAAGATCTCACTTCAGTTCAAGTTTTACATAAATCTTAATGATTTACATAGCTTGAAGAACTAAACCATCATTGATCTAATACTTTTAAGATCACAACAAACAACAAAAGGAAATTGATCAATCTACATACCATCAAACTCACATCTCGTTTCTGCCCTAAAAGGAAAATGGATTTCAGATCAATTCGAATCTCAAGCTTAATTTGTGTGGCTCTATGAATCATCAGTCATGTGTCATAAGCACGAATAAACATCATCGATCCGTTTTTGTTTGAAGAAAAACTTCAATATATATTCGAACTCAAAAAGGGATAAGACAATAACACTTTTTGTTATTATCTCCTCCTCGATTCGATTTAATTCAAACATCTAAACAAAATCGTTAAACAGATTAACACAAGATCTCAAATCAGTTCATAACACACTTAAGTATTTCAGATCTATAAAGATCACAAGTTGTTGAACTTTTTCATCATAGATCCTCTCACTATCCGACTCAATAAAGAAAAATGTTTTAACATACATGTTATAATTCTTTCTTTGGTTTGGTGTTAAAAACACACAAAACATTAGCCCAATCAATTAACTACAAGCTTACAAAAAATTGTTTCCTTCCTTATATCTTGTAGCTCGAGCAGTATCATAAGGCACAAGGGTCGATTGTTGTTCCATTGAATTGATATAAGCATCACAGGGACGATTTGTGTACTTGGTTGGAGGCTGCGTTTTTCTTGACAGTTGAAGTAGGGGGCGGAGGTTTTGGTATTAAGTGAGAGAGTTTAGGGTAAGAAAAGTATTAGTGTGTGATTAGGGTGCTACTTATAGCTGCGATTTAGGGTTTGGTTTTATTTGGGCCTCGATTGAGTTTCCTGGGCCTCGTTTTCTGTTATTATTTTGCTGGTTAATTATTTCTTTGGGCATGCGAATATTGTTGAGACTTGGGCTGTTGGTTAATTATTTTGAGGTCAAGTTTATTTATTAGGCCGTGCATTTAATATTGTTAAGTAGGACCGAGTAGTTAGTGTATTGAGGTTGGACGAATTTTGTTGGTGACAAGAGTTATATTTAAATAATTTGAAGGCATCGGTTATTATCCTTGACCGCGTGTTTGACTGAGCTTCGGGGAATACGAATGTGATTATTTTTTTGATTAATTAAGATTACTCGGGTTTGTATGGATTTGACTTTTATGCAAGTTAGTGTGATAATGAGAACGATCGACAAAAAATTCATTTGATTACATGATATCACTCATTCATATTCAAGACCCCATCCTTTTACGGCATCTACAATCTTTCTTACCACAGTCAAATTTCTCATTGTCTCACGGTTTCGTCTTGATTTTGTAAAATCCCGCGAAAGATTCTATTTCTCGGTTTAAATCACAGACTCGTAAAATCCCGTGCTCAATCACATCATGTCTTACACTCTTGATCCAGTGATTTCAGAAGTACTTAAATTGTATGATGTTGTAGACAATCATGAGAATATTTGCTACACTGAACGGTTAAAGATGATTGAATTAATCAATGAGGATGTGATATCTCCGGTTTCAGACTTTGAAAAGACAAAAATGCACCAGTCAATGTTATAGAATGCTTGTGCAAAGGATAAGGAAAGCTGCATTGAACCTTATCGACAACTTCATTCACACCTCACGTTACTTCTATCTATGGGAATTGAACGAACATTTACTGCACTTTTCCGTCAAGAATTATCAACGTTCACGAGCACATTATTCTTAAACTTAGAACAATTGGAGCTACAACTTGACAAAAAGAAGGTTCAAAAGGAGAGTTCCAGTGCTGCACTTCAAGTGATCTACAAACAATTTCAGTCATTCATTAGAAGGGAATTCTCATCAGACTATGATCATCACATGACTGAAATGTCCTTCAAAAGACACACTGGAATGGAAATTAACGCATTCATTGAGACATTTATCCAACTCATAGATAATGTGGAAAAGTACATTGAGGAAGCTGCACAAAAAGATGAAAAGGTGAATGAATGTCGGGTACAATCAATAAATTGTAGTGTTGAGACCAGTAAGGCATCGGATGATGGTTCAGTTGACACTGAATACAGAGGCTCAGAGACAAATAAGCTTGAAACAGCCAGTAGTTCAGTGACTCTTGTTATACATGATGTGAATGTAGATATCAGACCGAAAAATGAACAGGTGTCATGTGATGAGGTACCCTTAACTGATCAACATAATGCATCTGCTAATGTACCTAAACAAACTGATCTTAATACTGAACATGATTCTGATAAATGTTCCTTGGTTGAGGCTGAGTCTAATAAATTCAAAACAAATGATATGGTTGATTAAAGGGTTTTTGATGAACTTTCTAACAAATATTCGATTCTTGAAAAACATTGCATTTCTCTTGAAATTGCAATACAAAGAAAGGAGGAAAGTTTTCAAACTAAGAAACCATGTAAAAATCCGGAATTTCCTGAATTTCGTGAATTTTTTAAAATGAACGATTTAAAAGCTCAGCTTCAAGCCAAAAACTCGACTATCAACATTTTGAAGAAACATATTTCTTGTATGCATGTGAAAAGTAATTCAGTCAAGACTGCACAAGACATTGATACTATTATAACAAGAAATAATGAACTGTCAATTAATGTGGCTAAATTACTAAAGGAAAATGAGACTTTGAGAAAGCATCACATAGAACTAAGTGACTCTGTCAAAGAAGCTAGAACTAAGTCAATGGAACAAACAAACTCTTTGATAGCAAAAATCGATGATCTCAAAGCTCAACTTCAGGAAAAGATTTTCGCTATTGTTGCCTTAAAGAATGAGCTTAGAAAAACCGTAGGGAAAAGTGTGAACACTAAGTTTACAAAACCATCAACCTTGGGGAAGCCAGTTTCTCATCCCACTAGAGACCGGTCCGTTGTTAGGCAGCCTACTGCATTTATATCTGAAAGAACAAAATCTTTAACCTTGCCTCCCAAGTTGATGCGATACAAGTTTTGTCAAAACCAGTCACTTCACCTGCGTTACCAAAGAATAATGCTTCTAGCTCTGTTAACCCTCAACAAGTAGCTACTTCTACTCCCAGTACCTCTAGGAATAGTTCAAAAACAGTGTCAAAACCAAGCATTAAAACTCAAAATTCATATGATATGAATGACTTGTGGAAGAACTATTATATAGAAGAAGCTAGGAAAAAGGCACAGATTAGAAAAGACAGAATTTTAGGTGCAAGACCTAGGGTGATGCATTCCATGAGATTTCAAGGCACTGCTAGTAGTTGTAAACCATTACCTAGGAACACTAAAAATACTAGGGGTTAGCTTGCATCTAAGAGTAGTTATATGAAGAAGAATGCTAAGCATGTAGAAAATGAAACTAGAAATTATGAGTCTTTTCCGAATAAGAAACATTTTCCTAATTCACATGCTAAGGCACAATCCACTAAGGCTACTAACATGGCTAAGGTTCAACATGTTATGAAGCAAACCAAACCTAAAACTTCGCATAGATGGATCCCAACTGCTAAATCATTGGAGTCTAGGAATAACGATAAGTCTTCCACTGTGCATAAGAATATCAACACTCCTAGACCTTGCCATAAGTGGATACCGTCTGGTAGAATGTTTAAGAATGTTGGACTTAGGTGGATACCTACCGGAAAGCTGTTTACCGATGGCAAAATCAAGGTTGACCGTGAAACCCCAAAGGGTTTGGATACTAATGTCACTAACCAATATATATGCAATCAAGCTTGTAATGTTAGTGCAGGTAGTCCTTACTCAGTTGCAGATACTTCGATCCTTCAATACATGGACTGGCTTAAAGTATGGATAACAAAAGGATTGATATCTCATAACTCACGGGTTCAAGTAACTCAACCTTGATATTCAATCGGCAATGACATCTGTTCACATCAGTTCAGGCCTCGTTCTTAAACACTATGGCATCTGCAGATAACACTTCAGGCCCCGTGTCTCAAAGAAAAGAAAGGTGTATGCTTCAGTATGCTTTATCTTCAAAAGAAGATAAATCTTCATGTTTATGACCACTCTCATCTACATTCTCCATCAACAAGCTTCATGTTTTTCAAATGCTCATTCAAATCATCAAGTGGGTCTACGTTCATTCGTGCATATTCTTATTCACTTGTTTAGATCAAAAATGGTAACTTAGGATGCAATTTTTGAGGGGGAGAAGAGTGCATTTTCTACATATTGACGGATGCTTGAATAATGGTCATACAACTCTCCTCAAACGCCTAATGTTTCACTTACTAAGAATAACTAAGTGTTAGGTCACAAGTTTTACAACACAAGCTTATAAGAGAAGAGATAAGGCGATTGAGCAAGCTCTAACATATACACACGTTAAGCAATAATACGGTTATGAGAAGATGTATGTGAAAGAAAAGAAAACTTGAACAACCAACCCTCAAATGAGGGTTTACATGAGTTTATATAGGCAAGGAGCTAGGGCAACACTCCCTCTCCTTCCCTATTCCTTATTGGGCTTGGATCAAGCTTATGGGCCTTCTATATAAGCTTGACCTTAAACAAACATAAAGGCCATAATAAAGCTACCTATTACATATGAAATATAAATACTTGAAATACTGTTTAGGAGTGATTCCAACAATCTCCCCCTCAAGTATATATGAATGTAAACGGTGAAGGCGTTGATGTAATAGTAGTTGTGACGTCTTCTGACATTCTTCTTTCTTGTGAGAGGAATTGCCTTGATTCGAACAATCTCCCCAGTGTAGAGAGATCTTTATCTTTGAGCAGTTATGCTTTGACGTCATCTTTAACTTTGTTTTTTGATCATTGTTCTTTGTGGTGAAAGTGATAGTATGTTGTTGTCTGCATCAGTCTGCCTCAGGTCTGCTTCGCTGCTCCAGTGTCTCCACGTCATTCTTCAACATGCTCACACGCTCTTTGACGTTGGAAATCAATACTGATGAAGTTCTGTAAGTCTTTGACTTTGTAGATTCTTTGATTGATGAAGAATCATTCTGACTGTTGTGTTGCATTCGAATAGAACTTCCATTAGTGATGATGTTGGCGTGAGCATGAGAAGAATCAGCACGATCATCCCGCTCCGGAGCTTCCATAAGAAGAAAACATTTCAAACGGTTAATAATAAGCGGTTTCCGGCACTTACAAGTTTGAACTTCGAGAGTGTTAACAGCATAGTGTGAAAACACAACTCTAATTCTTACAAAGGCCGTTCCTAAACTGGAGTCCCACAAGTGAGATAACGCGATGTACCGAAGTACATCTACAGTTCAGATGAGTCGCTGAGGTACACCGAAGCATCACCTCACGACTGTAGACCGTATGAGACACACTCCGCGTAATCCACGGGGAGTTACCGAAGTGACCTGCTGTCAGGGCTGTTTGATGTTGACCCTGGCAGGAGTTTCCATTCAATCACTGAGGATCACAGATGTGAACCTCTCATAAATGTTCTCGACAGATTGCTAAGATCTGTGAAGGACTCGATATGAACCACTGATGATCTTATTTGTTGATCATCAAGTGATTAAATGTCAAGTGTACCTAAGAGATCTTTTGATGAATCTCGTGGCTCTAGACTCAATAGTGCGTTTTGGTTTTCCTGAGCGGAGACAAGGGAGAGGGTCTCCTTCTTCAATACCTGCGATCTCTAAGAGAAAGCCAATAGTTTATGTAGGGTTCCCTGTGAGAATGAAACAAGCTTCTATTGAGAGAAACTTGAGTGGCTAAGAAGGTTTAGTGCATGCGTCACTGGGTCCATGACGACTTTTAATCTTCAATACCGGTGTCACTAAGTGACAACCAGTAGCTTATGAATTGAACCCGGTGTCTGCCCTAAGTTGAATAATCTGGAGGGCTATTTCTTTTCACCCTTTACTTTACATTTCTTTTTGATTCTTCAACTCCTTCTTTCTCCGATTCTCATTTTCTCCTTTTTATAATCATTCCTAAGGACTTCTAACACTAACTAATGGTAGTGTCCTTGGGTAGATCCCTCCGGCTCTGGCGGATCATAGGACGGTTATTCCTAACCTTTGTCACCTTATAACTCCATGACTAACCTATGTTTGCCATTCTAACCATTGTAAGTTAAAATCTCTCTCAAAGGGTTTGTTAACGAAAAACATGTTTGAACCACAGTGAGAGATGAAGTTTTGCATAAATACTCCCCCTCCACATGTGCTTAATAGTTTTAATGGTTAAATGCACAGTGAGGAAAGAGCGCGCACATTTTGAATTGATTTACTAAAGATAGACAATCTCCCGCGAGACACGATTACGTTGAATAGTTAAAGAGTTACATTGTCAGTTTTTAGGTGACAACTAGCTCTAATAACTACCTTGAAGGTGTAGACAAACTTCGAAAGGTTGTCATACCCGTCAGAGTTCATG
This sequence comes from Chrysanthemum seticuspe, assembly GCA_019973895.1. Classification (NCBI taxonomy): domain Eukaryota; kingdom Viridiplantae; phylum Streptophyta; class Magnoliopsida; order Asterales; family Asteraceae; genus Chrysanthemum; species Chrysanthemum seticuspe. The sequence continues at coordinate 210,032,616 of BPTQ01000005.1, forward strand.
TCTACCAAGAGTATCTCGAATGGTACTTTCTACTTGGACAAGTCCTTTGCGAGACACGTTTACATCACTAGCGAACTAGCTTGAAATTATTACCCGTCCAGGACAAGTCTTTTCGAGTTACAAACAGTTTAGTACCGTCAATTCGTTGGTTAAGTCTGAGGTACACAGATTCATTTGCATATTGTACAACATATTTCTTATCACACAATTTTCTCCCCCTCAAAAATGGCATATAAAATTGTTATTTTTGAACGGTTTGAGAATAAATATGACCATTTTGAGTGTTGCGGGAAGAGTGACCACTGTGAACAATTTGTGAACAAAGTTTTAGTTCAAATACTCCCCCTCAATTAATGATATAAACGGTTGAGGTTTTGAAAATCTTACGGGGAAGTACTTGTCTTTTTTAGAAAAACCTTGAATAATGAAAGGTTTGATAGGTTTTACTCAAAAATAAGAAGCTTTCGCTCCTTTTATAAGGATTGTGGCACTGAGGCGTACCACAAGGTCCTTTCTTGACACTTACGGGTTGTACACTGTTATGTGTGCACAAGCCATTCACATATGTAATCACACATCCAAAATTATAAGAAGGAAACCATTTAAGGGGTACCAGGAAGTGCAGTGATATTCCCAGGAGTGCGCACCGGGCGTTGAAAGCCGATGATGTTCCTCCTGAGTCGACCACCAACATAGCTTTCCAATCGGCGGAACTGATCCCTTCTGAACAACCGTTCATCAATCAAGGTGATGATACGTCTCACATCCCTCCTTTCCTGAGAGTTCCAGCGCTTAGGATTCCCAACTTTCATGCGTATATCCTTCAATCTGTACGCCAATCCATCCCTAACCATCTTCAAGGTATGATCCCCGAATTTGTGGAGCTCACTACACGCCATTAAGCAGTTTCTTCGAAGTTCACTGCGGTAAACAACGCCGAAAGGTTTGCTGATGAGCGTGAGTTGTTTAAGCTGGTTGATGTCGGGAAGATCAAGCTGTGGTGGAGTGAAGTTTACACATTTCTGATATGATTCAACAGCCATCTAGATATCTTCGACACGTTCTTTGATCACGATGCGTCTAATGAAGATGAGAACTGACTTGATAAATTCACGTTGAACTTCAGTCGAGAATTGTCTCATACGACCCTGTACTTTGGCAAGATACATGTCTTCGATGTCGTTGAGGGACAAGTTCTCAAAGTCAGCTTCAGAGAATCCATAGTCCTGTTCATCTTGTCGTTTGACTACGATATTCTTTAAGAATGTGTAGTCCCACTTAGACTTGAGATCAATGTGTTTGATGGCCACGATGTCCTTCGAGCTATACACTTCATGTTGAGACTTCTGAACCAGGCAGCTTCTGTAGTAGATTCTTCGGCGTTCAGGCCAATGATGAATCCCATACAATGCATCTTGGTCGTATGCTTGCACGTTGTCAGAAAACAAGTGAGTTGCACGTTCCTCGATAGCTATGCAGTTAGAGTAAATGGCCGCTGGGAATGGAAGAGTCAATGATGTAGTGTATTTTCTCGAACCATCGCCACCATGGAGAAGAAATTCCAGGTCTTTGTTGAAGAAATATCGGAAGGGAATCCTTGGTTCGTCTGCTTGGCCAATGGTCGGTAGAGGTTTGGTCCAGTCGGTGTAGTATGGAGGGTTGTCCCTTTGTGTGAAGTCAATGTTTGCTTCTGGATTGAGCCAATCCATGTTGTTGGACATAGCTCGAGCGATGTTCTCAAGATGATATTCGACCTCGAGGGCGCTTTCAGAGCTGTCTTTCCATAGTTGAAAAGCTTCATTCTTGATTCGCTTCAATTCAGATTTCGTCATTTTCTTCACATGGAACTGTTCTTGCAACAGTTTTGCATGCTCCATTGTTGAACCATCTACCAATTCTTGACCTTCATCAGGGTAGGGAGTTTGATTGACAAGTGTGGAGAACCATTCAAACTATTCGGTTTTATCGTCATCTAGCCATGATACGACTCCTGGCTGAGTCGTCTGTTTCTTGTTTTTGGAAGGCTTTGATGATGAAGCTGGTTTCTCCACTTGTTTGGGTGAGGTGGGTTGTTGTCGGGGCTCAAGGACCTCTTCATCGTCACCACCCGTATACTCAAAGTGATCACCAGTTTTATGAGTCAGGGGTGGTAACTCGGAATCGTCCCGAGGTTTATCAGTAGAAGACCGAGGTGGAGGAGACTTATGTTGAGAAGAAGTCCGTGGTGGAGGAGGTGGCATAGATGTAGATTGACCAGACTATTTCTGACGTTTAGGTGCAGAGTCCTTATCCTTATCATCGTCATCTCTTGGCCGTTTGGGTTGATCGGCTGACTCCTTGCATGATGAACTGAGTTGAAAAGCAAGTAGACCTTCGAAAAATTTAGCTTCATCCGAAGTAAACGTTCCAGATCACTTTGACATTTGCATCACTAGTTTAGCGATTAACTCAGATTCAGAGAGATCAGCTTCTTTGGCCATTGTATGTTTAACCAATGCGACGATGTTAGGGGTGAGTTGTCTGGAGAATACTTTTCTAGTCACACCGGGGACAGTGTCGAGAAGAAACTTGTGGGTTTGTTCTCTTGCTGACTTCTCCAGTTCCTTTTGGATTTTTTGGAACGATATCCTGAAGGTACTTTTGAGTGTAACCTTCAATCATTTCATTTAGTTCCTCCTGACGATGACTTCTCATGAATTCCTGAATAGCTTTCCTATCTTTCCGCATCTCGTCATTCTCATCATGTAAGTACTGCATTTGTTCAGCATACCAATTAAGTTTTCTTTGAAGCATGTCCTTCTTTCTAACTTGTTTGACAGCTTTCACAATTCTTGCATGTGTTTGAGAAATCCAAGATTTAGGTGGTTTCTTCACGGATTTGGATGATGATCTGGTTGACTTTGTTGATGGTGTTTGTGATGAATGAGATGAAGAATCTGATGATGAGGAGACATGAGGAGACTTCATGTCCTTAGGAGTTTATGTGGTTTTCTCCTTTGAGTGTGTTGGACTGTCTAGAAGAAACTTTGAGTAATCATCCTCGTCATCCTTAGACTTTTCTTTCTCAGTTTCCAGTTTCTCAAAGTCATACTCAATAGTGTCCTCCACAGGCTGTTGTAGTTGCAGAAGAGTGGTGGCACCAGCTCCCTTATCGGGTTGATTAACCTCATCAGGAGATGGTTTAGAGTGGGCAGCACCACTTGAACCTCCAGGGCCACCCATTTGATCTTTAGCAAATTCTTCGGCCTTTTGAAGGTGTCTGGCTTTGTGAAACTTCTTTCTGTATCCTTGATCCAATTGCTCTTCTTCATCTTCAGAGCTTTCATCCTGAGGTACAAGTGCAGTAGTCTTCTCTTTTCCTTTAATAGTTTGAGGACTTGGAGGTTTTGGTACTGAGGGATTTTCATCCTTTGCAGTTTCAGAGTATGTGAACTCTTCATCTGAGTCAGTAGCCTCAGAATCCTCGTCCCTGAGCTGTCTTTGCGGTTCAAGTGAAAGGATCGGAGTGGCTTCCAGAGAAGAAACTTTCTTCTTAGGGGTGGGTTTCCTCTTTGGAATGGGTTTCTTCTTTGGAACATTCCTTTGACTATCTGTACTTGTGACACTTCCAGCACTTCCTTTTCTGGTTCTCCTTACAGGTGTACCAGAAGATTTTTCGTCGAGATGACCAACTTTGCCTTGTCTGACTGCTTCCAGATACCTTTGGTACGATTCGAGCTTTTTGACATCTTCAGTTAGAAGGAAATCTGGCAGCACAGCACCTTGTTTCTTTGTTGATGTTTCCTTGATTCTGACAGACAGAATAGGTTCCGTCAACATGTCGTGATTTTCGGGGTCATTGAGCCTCTTGGGAATGTCAGGATGAAGTTCAAGTGCTCTCTGGATCAACAATTTGGTATATCTGATGTAGGGAATCTTTGAGCCAAGTTTGTTGAGAAATGACATCATGTCATCCCAAATCAGAGCTTCGATAGCGATGTGTTTCTTGTTGACCAATGCCCAGAATATTTGAAGTTCCATGAGCTTAGGGTGCTCATAGCCGCTGTCACGACCAGAAACAGACTTGGTGATGATCATGTAGAGTGTTCTCCATGGTTGAGGAATACTCTTAAGCTCTACGTGAGAATGCTTGTTGATTACTCCTGTAGCCTCGTCATAACCGATATCGATTAAGAATTGGAGAGTGAGCTCTTCAGCAGGTGAGGCATATAGTTTGGTTGGTTCGACTTCAGGAATTAGGAGAACAACCCTTAAGTCTGCAGGTGTAATGATGACTTGTTTGTGATTCAGAGTCACCGTCACAGCAGTTTGTTCTTTGACTCTTTCCATGGTGTTCCAGAACTGTTGGATGTAGATCTCAGGGACAGTTGCAGAGTTAGTAAGCATGTTCTGATACGGATGAGTCCTCAGAATATCAATAGCAATAAGACATGAAGATTCAGAGCAAGTGAGGGTGTCAAAGTCAACACGGAGGTTATTCTTTCCTATCTTCATTGGATAGCCATGAGGATAGATATCAGCAATGGAGAGAACTTCAGGTGCATCCACATTCATTTGTTCAGCCATGTCGTGATCTGAAATAACATTAGCCAAAAGAACCAACATATCGAGAGACATAATGTTAGTCAACAGAAGGTCTTATTGTCTAGTTATTGAATGTATAGTGATAATGATTGTTACGAGTCCTAAGTCACTTGTATGTTCAATAGTTCATTGATATCGTGAAATGTTTCGTGAGTTAGTTAACTTTAAGTTTTAAAGTTTATTTTATCACTTATTGTTCACAACATATCAGACGATTTAAGTTTATTAGTGACATTTTTGGATTCGTGATGATATGATTAGTTTATTTACAAGTTTGTACAAGTAACAATTCATCATGAAGGTCAATCCAGGGTTAAGCGTAGCTTTGGCAAAGTTATGCGTAGACAGGTATGATATGTGCTTAGGCGTAGACTGACGCGTAGAATCCTATCTTACGCGTAAGAAATGTTACGCGTAAGAAAAAGAGACATTATGCGTAGAGCTTATGCGTAGGCATATATTAACCTTACGCGTAAGGCTACTCGTAAGAGTTGACCTTAAGCGTAGGGGTCACTGTTTACGCATATCCTTCACAGGATACGCGTAGTCCATTGTAGAACCTTATGCGTAGACGCTACGCGTAAGACTAGTCTTACGCATAACAAGCTACGCGTAAGGTGATCCTTATGCGTAGATTAATAACCACCTTGATTCTGAATATTACGTGTTGCAAGCCTGAAATAAATCATCATTTCAACAAAGTTAAATCATATAACATTCGTTTAAGACAAATCAAATCACATTTACATAGTAGAACAGTTACGCGTAGAATATCTTACGCGTAGACTAAACCCTAATTCTACGCGTATCAAATCTAGCCATGGATTATGCACCAAAGTTTTTCTGGTATATCATAGAAGTTGTGAGAGCATGTAGACCAAGTTATAACACTTATTATGCAGTGAATCAAAAATACCCAAAGTTTATGAACTTTAAACCCTAGTTTCGAATTGATGACCAATTCGTGTTTCTGGGTGGCTATAGACTATGGAAATCATCAATTCAACAACGCAAAAGCAAAACCCAACAGTCTTTTAAAACAAAACACTTCACATTTGAAAACACCCAATTCGACTTATAAACCCTAATTTTCAAAAATCATCAATTAGTGAATCTGGGTGGATTTTGATGGTTAACAAAGTATCATTGATGTATTATGAACGTTTTGACACAATCATTTCACCCCAAACACACACGTATTGATTGTGTGTTCTTACGCATAAGCGTAGAACACCAAATCACGCGTAGAACACGTTTTAGCCGTAGGATTTACATGAGATTCAAAACCATTGTTTAAAAACATGATCCAAACACAGAAACACTTACAGATTGATAATCGAAAGCACGGATTTGTAAAACGAATATGGACCGTGGATGATATTAGGTGAAATATTTAATGTGATGGGAATAAATGTGGTGGGTGGAGTATTTTGTATAAAATAACTTTAAGGTTTTGACAGTTATAGTCCCTCCACCTTTTCCTTTTTCGCACAAAGCCTATTAATTTCCATTTTGGTTACCAAACGAAGATTTTTGGGAAAGAAACTTGACGACACTCCCCCTCGACTTGAGAAAATAATGAAAGGTTGTTAATTAAAGTCCAAGGAGTGTCTTTGAATCAGAAAGTGTACCACCATTTGTAAAAGAATCAACCGAGATGTGATAACATGCAAGTACACAGATGTTTTGAAACAGTTAATGGATTATTTTCTCCCCCTCAACACTTGATCGGTAAAAATACTGAATTTTGAAAGATAAAAGTGTTGACGGAAGAGATGTACTTGCCATGTTGAAAGAAAGATAGATTAGGAGAATATTTTTGTTGTTTTTATAGGATTTTATATTTTTGTATTTTGTTTTTGAAAATTTATTTACAAAAGAGGTTTTGGTGTTCGACAGGTTTTTAAGACTGTTATAAGAGGTCATCCAGTTCCTCTTGAGTCAAACACCTCATACCAATTCGGTGGACCAACTCATTAAACCGAGCGGGAGGCAAGGCTTTGGTGAGCAGATCTGCCAATTGGTATTCAGTACCCACAAAGTATAATTCAACGGTACCCTGTTCCACGTGGTCCTTGATGAAATGATAGCGTAGATCGATGTGCTTTGATTTCGAGTGCTGAACTGAGTTGCACGAGATTGCAATGGCACTCCGATTGTCGCAGTACATCGGGATTCTGTCAAATACGTAACCATAGTCTTTGAGTTGTGTTCTCATCCAAATGACTTGAGCACAACAGGCGGACATGGCTACATATTCTGCTTCGGTTGATGACAGCGATGTACAATCCTGCTTCTTAGATTGCCAAGACACCAGTTTATCACCGAGAAATTGTAGAGCTCCTGAAGTACTTTTCCTTGAGTCTAAGCATCCTGCGTGATCAGCGTCTGAAAAAGCTATTAGTTCAAAACCAGAATCCTTCGGATACCAGATCCCCAAATTAATGGTTTCCTTGATGTATCGGAGGATTCTTTTAGCCTCAGAGAGGTGGGTTTCAGTTGGTCGCGACTGATAACGGGAGCATAGATAAACGGCAAAGACAATATCAGGTCTGCTAGCTGTTAGATACATGAGGGACCCAATCATACTACGGTATTTGGTGGGGTCAACTAATTTCCCATGTAAATCAGCATCTAGCTTCTTGGTATGAGTCATTGGTGTGGCATAAGTATCACATGTTTTCATTCCAAATTTGTTTAACAATTCAAGGGCATATTTGGACTGACTCAGAAAAATACCACGGGGTGATTGATGAACTTGCAGTCCTAGAAAGAACGTAAGTTCACCCATCATGGACATTTCAAAATTTTTCTTCATTAGTTTTGCAAAAGCGATTGAAAACTTTTTATGTGTAGACCCAAAAATGATGTCATCCACGTAAATTTGAACAATTAAGATGTGTGCCCCGTGATATTGTATAAAAAGAGTTGGGTCAACCGAGCCTTTGGTGAAATTATTGGCAATGAGGAAGGATGATAGCTTATCGTACCATGCCCGAGGGGCTTGTTTGAGACCATAAAGGGCTTTGTTCAGTTTGTAGACATGGTTCGGGAACTCAGGATCAACGAATCCATCTGGTTGGCTGACATTGACCGTTTCTTTAAGTTGCCCATTGAGAAACGCCATTTTGACATCCATCTGATAGACCGTCATGTTCATATGAGCAGCGAACGCGAGAAATATCCGAACAGCCTCAAGACGAGCAACCGGAGCAAAAGATTCTTCAAAGTCTATCCCTTCTTCCTGACGATAACCCTTAGCAACTAGCCGTGACTTGTTTCGGATGACATTCCCTTCAGCATCCAATTTGTTTTTCCAAATCCATTTTAGACCAATGACGTAGACCCCTGTTGGTCTTTCAACCAGTTCCCATACTTCAAGACGTTTGAATTGGTTGAGTTCTTCCTGCATGGATTCAATCCAGTTGTCTTTTGTCATTGCGTCTTTAATGTTTTTAGGTTCAGATTGGCATACAGTGAGTGCATAAATGCAGTGTTCACCATCTGAGTGAAGACGTTGTCTCGTAACGACTGGTTGATTCGGGTTGCCAATAATGTTAGCCAGAGGATGGTCTTTAGTCCATCTATGTGTAGAGGGTTGATGTTGGTATACATTGTGCAGATTCTGAGGATTCAAATGGTTTGTTGAAGATTCCGCGACATCTGGTGCAGCAGTCTCATTGGCGAACGGGTTGAAGAATGCATTTGGATCAAAATCTGCAGGTGGGGGTACTTCATTCAGAATATCATCAGCTGGTTCATCATTGTTGGAAGCGGTGTGTTCAACTGTTGTGTTGGAGTCAATTGGTGTAGGTGCATCTTCAACAGTAGTTGTTGTAGCAGGTGTATCAGGTATAGGAATATTATCAGGTTGTGCAGCGGAAACAGCGGATACACCAGGAGCACGTTCATCAATATCGTCACAGAACAGAGGAGCAAATAACCTTTCCATTTGTTGACGAGTTAGCTGAGGGCTTTCTTCAGCTGATGATGGGGGTTGAGGGAAGTTTAAACGGTTGTATCCGGGTTCTAAGCTGTTATACTCAGAAGCCATTTCCGTGAGTTCATCGAAATGAGCATGAATCGTTTCCATTACCTCCTTAGTTCGACGATTCCAGATTCGGAAACCTTTAGAATTGTCACAGTATCCAATAAAGACTCCAATATCAGCTTTGGCTTTGAGCTTTCCAAAATCATCACGATCATTATTCGGATAGCAAAGGGATCCAAATACATGAAAGTGTTTGAGGTTCGGTTTGTAGTTGTGGACAAGCTCGAAAGGAGTTTTGTTGTGGCGTTTCGTGATCATAGAACGGTTTTGAGTATAGCATGCAGTAGATACAGCTTCTGCCCATAAGTAATCTGGAAGTTTAGCATTAATTAACATTGTTCTTGCAGCTTCCACTAACGTTCGGTTTCGTCTTTCAACAACTCCGTTTTGTTCAGGTGTCCGTGCAATAGATGTTTGATGCTGAATTCCCACTTTCTCATAAAATTCACGAAGGGTTTTGTTAACAAATTCAGTTCCTTTGTCTGTCCGAATAATCCTGACGGTGTTGCGGAGCTGAACCTGTATCTTTGTGAGAAAGGTGATGATCATTTGTGGAGCTTGGTCTTTGCTACGAAGAAAATAGACCCAAGTCCATCGTGAGTAGTCATCAACAATTACTAAGATGTAGCGTTTGCCGTTGATCGTTTGCACACGCATCGGGCCACACAAATCCATGTGAAGAAGATGAAGCACATGCTGAGAGTTGTGTTCCACCTTTGAAGGAAAATGAGCACGAGTGCTTTTCCCTTGTTCATATGCTGAGCAAAGGTGATCTTTTGAATACCGGAATCGTGGGAGTCCTTCAACTAGTTTGTGTCGAGCAAGGTTGGTGATGGTTTGAAAGTTTAGATGTGAGAGATGACGGTGCCATAGCCAGGATTTTGTAGATGTTGCCTTTGAAAGTAAGCAAATGGGAGAGGAAGCAACCATGTCTTGCATAGAGATAGTGTAGAGACTAGAATTACGCGAGCCAGACATAAGGTCATTTCCATGTAGATCACGAATGAAACACGTTTTCTCCCTGAAGGCAACCTCCAAATCTCCATCACAAAATTGACCTACTGAAAACAGATTGTGACCGAGGCCTTCCACATAGTAAACCCTGCTTATTTCAATGTTCCCATTAACATAATCTCCGTCGCCCATGATGGCTGCGAAGTGATCGTTCCCGAATCTGACAGTGCCAATGAACTTTGCAATAAAGTTTGATAACAGTTTAAGGTTGCCTGTCATGTGTCGGGAACATCCGCTATCAACAATCCAGAGAATGATCTGTATCACCTGCATTACACACAGACGACACAGATGGAATAGAAGTAGATGTGGAACCCGAAATGTTAGAGGGTTCCGAAGCAGGTATATTAGACATACACACATTGAGAATTTTAGGCATCCACTTAAATCCTAGTGTGTTATATATCCATTTCTGCCATCTGTAACTACTCTTTGCTTTAGTCTTAGTGAAAGCACTAGGTGGTACTACATTCTTAGGAGGTGAAGCGGTAGCTACTGTGATAGCAATGGTTGCCTTAGAATCTAAAGAAGGTGGTTTACCAAGCACAGACTTAGAATGTTTAGTGGGCCTAGAGGTATTCCGATTCTTAGGATTCCGTAATCTAGAGATTATAGCTTTAGCAACACATTTGTCATGACAATCAGAATTCATACTCTTTCGACAAATATCACAAGGTGCATCAGACTGAATATCAAAGGTACTTAACGGTTTAGCATTCGCTACATCACTATTTCTATTACATTATCCAGACGCAACATCTATAGTGGAAGTAACATGATATTTATTCAGAGTCCTAGGGTGTTCTTCTACTTTAGCATTCCTTATTGATCTTTTCTTAGGTCGCAACTTCCTATTCTTCGTTTGAGTGCTCCTAGGCTGTGAAGTGCGGACGTTTGGAAAAGATGCAACTATTCCTATTTTAGTAGAGGGAAACACATTAGCAACTTGTGATTTGGCAGTGTGAATTCTTGGTTCACGATTACTAAGTGTGACTGGTGCTAATCTCTTAATCACAGTAGGCGGGAGTAGTTCATACTTTCCTAACATTTCCCGTAACTTAGAAATGGTGTGAATCAGATCTTGATTTTCAGAACGAATATTACCAGCAAAATTCATGACTTCTCTAGTGTGAGCAAGATAGTGATCAAGTTCGTTTGATGCTTCATCTCGAGTCTTTTTGAGTAAATCAAATATGACACCATATTCCTGTTTAACTTTTAAAATTTCTTGTTCATATTTTGAGATTTGACTTTTCAAAGACACGTTTTGATCATCCAGTAGCTCAATTTTAGGATCAGAAGATTTTGCACTCAATTGAGCGATTTTCTTTTGAAAACTAAGTTGATGGTTGTGAATATCTTTTTCACACCATTGAAGACGACGTTTTGCATTGTAAATTTCCGTGTGTAATCGTTTATTTTCTGCTTTTAAAGACTCGATCTGAAGCACATAATCGGTGTTCTCAACAGTAACAACAGTGTCAACAATATCAGCAGAGATATGATCAGATGCATATGGCAACGAATAGAATAGCACAACATTATGGATATCAGCACAGATAACATCTTCCAAGAGTCGATCAACATCTTTTCTCAACAGTTTCTTTTTGCGTTTTGTGTTAGTAATAGATGTTTCTGTTTTCTCGAAAACGTTTTTCATTACCCCAAGTTCCTTATGAAAATCCTTTTCCTAGGCAATTGCACAACTTTTCAAGTTTTTAACTTTAGGTAAAAGATTTTTCTGAAAAATGTCTTTTTGTTCTCGCGCCAGAGGCGATTGAAAATGTTCAACTTTGATTTCAGATCGATATTCTATCTCATGTTGTAAAATTTTGAGGTCAGCCATGAAAATGTCAAAATATCGAAGAATTTTTCGATTTTCAGGTTGTGAGTTTACTTCGCTAATGGAAGGTAAAGGACCATAAGTTTGTGCAAAGACTGTTTTGGGATTAACAATAGAAGACTCAGGTGTTTTGATGATAACCCTTGGTGTGTTAGAAGAATCCGTTGGTGTGACGAAAGTGACCGCGTTTTTATAATTAAAAGGTTTGTTGTAAACAACAGTTTTTAATTTAGATCGACTCTCGTCTTCTGCATCTAATTCCTCTTGACGATGGTATTCAACAACACTCATGACAGTATTATCAATTTTGTATTCTGAACTGGAAACTTCAGGAGTTGGTTTGAATGTTTTTAGTGAAAGCTTTGGTTTGTAATCAGCTAGATTTTTTCCATATCCATTTGGATTGGGTTTTAAGGTAAACTTTTCAATAGCTGTTACGGATTCACCATGTTTGTAAACAACCGTTTTAAACTCTTTAAGTTTGTTTTGCAAGCCGAGAATTTCTTCAAGAAGGTCATCTACCTGATTCGTTGAATGCTTTTTGTATGCGGAGAACTGTTTTTGACAATTTAACAACTCAGCCTTAGATTTTTGATTTTCCAAGGTGAGAGCGTTAATTTGCTTTTTATGTTCGTGTTTCAGTTGTTCTAATTCAGACAACAAAGCATTCTTCGAGGCGGCTAGATCACGCATCTGTCTCTCTAAATATTTTTCGTTTTGATGAGATTTTGCAAAAGCGGCTTCAAAACCTTTTTCACGGTTTTCTTGAGTTTTGTAAAAGTTGAGTTGCATTTGTAAACATTCAAAATCCTTGGTTAACAGTGCATTTTTACTTTTTAAGGATTGATTTAATGCATAACATTCCTCCATTTTGATTTTATGGTCTTGAATTAACCGAGCAAAATCCGGATGAGGCAACAGATCATCTTGTTCAACGTGAGTCTCAACATGATCATTCTTTAGATCCTCAAGTACGACCACGGAGTCAATTTGATTATCAAAGGAGACCATAAGGTCATCTTGATCGTCAAATGTAACTACAGGGTTAACTTGAAAATCATCAGAAGAAGATGTAGAAGACTCATTTTGAACAGTCTGATCCGTGCCGGATTCAGATATTGGCGGAGATATTAGTTCAGATATGATGATGGTTTGTTCGGGTACCTGAGACAAGCCATCAATGTCATACACTGGGCCTGTATCACTCATGTGCAGCTCATGCATATTAGCCATCAACATAACAGCTGCATTCGCCTGCAAGTCCTCCATATCATCATCTGAGTCTGCATCTGCCATGAAGCTCTGTTCTTTGTCTGTAAGAGATCCACCAGCTTCATCCTTAAGAGCCAGAAGTAAGGCCTCTTTGAAATAAGCACTGCCCCTAGTCCTTGGCTTTGGGCATGCATTAGCCAGGTGTCCCTTTTCATTGCAGTTGTAGCATCTAAGACCATTTAACCGATTCTGAGCATTTCCCTGTTCCACCACTTGAGCTCTGTTGTTATTCCTACCCACAACATTAAACCCTTGACCACCGCCCATCTGACGACCATAATCACGATTTTGAACTTCAACACATCCATTGTTCACCACAGCTTGAGTCCGTGTGTTAGATGAGGAACGAATACGATTGTTGGATTTGTTGGTGTAACGGCCAAAAGCATTAGCAATCATCACAAATCCTTGTTGCAGTGCTTCGAACGGATCTGTTTCCTCAGTCGCTTCACTGACATATGCTTGAGCATTGTTGCTGTATGGAACCAATTGATTTTGTTGAGGTTGTGACTGTGAAGGTGGGTTTGAAGCAGTTGGTTGAGTTGCTAGTTGAGAGGGATAATTCTGTTGAGCATACAAGGCAAGTTGTTGATTGTCCGGTTGTGACTGTTTAGCAATTTGAACTCGGAGAATCCTTTCCCGATCAACTTCCTTTTCATGAGGCTTCAAGTAATCGTACAACAATCCATAAGTAGAATGATGCATATTCTTCGCTTGACGGAGAAAAATGACATACTTCTCCCATTCTGGACCAAGACTACTCAGGAACTTAGTATTCACTGCAATTCTTGGCATAATGATGTTGTGTTTATCCAAATCATTGATGATATCTGAAAATCGATGATGATAGGACTCTAGTGTCTCTCCAGGTTCAATCAGGAAGTGTTCATAAGCCAAGTAAATTTTGGATTCCAAATCCTCCTGATTGAGTACAGATCCTTCCATAAGAAGACGAATATGATCCCACATTTTTTGTGCAGTCTTTTGAGCATCAACACTACGAAGAATTGGGTTTGGTAATCCTAAGAGGATGTATTCCATTGCAAGTTCATCCGCTTCATAGTGTAGAAGTTCTGTAGCATTAAGATCAGCAACCGTAGCAATGTTGGTTTGTTCATCTCTTGGTGGAACAGCGTTTGGATCTCCGGGTACAGTGACAGTAGGCATCTCAAATGGACCTTCCAAGATAACCTTCTTTAAGAACTTTCCATGTGGCTTCTTTAGATCACAGAACCTAAAGAACCTTATCACCCATTGATCGTAGTTTCCTGGAGTGAGCATTGGAGGTCTATCAAGTGATCCAGCTTCATGAATTGATTGTTGGCTGCTTAAAGCTTCACACATCTTAGCAAACCAAGTGGGTTCCTTCATAGTGGTCCGTGATGGATGTTGATTGAAATCGGTTGTGTAGGGTTGAACTTGAAGGCTTGGTTGTGGTTGAACCATTTGTGGTTGTGGAATTGCACCAAGTTGTGGAGTATGTTGCTGATTAAATTGTTGTTGATAAATAGCTTGTTGTTGATTCCATTGTTGATGTTGTGGAGTTAATTGTTGTTGTTGTTGATGATTATAAGTGTGAGGGAAATAGTTAGAGTATGGTGGTTGAGACATGATGATAAACTTGTGTGGTAAAGATGGATCTTTGTAGTCGAATGAACCTTTGTTGATGAAGTATCCTTAGGCGTAGAAAAGACAAGAACCAAGTAGCACTTATGCGTAAAAACACCAAAAGTTACGCGTAACAATGAGGAGTTACGCGTAGGTTTTAGCTTACGCGTAAGTAGGGAAAACACTAAAGTTAAGCGTAGACAAAAGTTAGGCGTAGAAACGTAGGCGTAGGATTACCTTATGCGTAGACCGTAGTTTACGCGTAAAGTGAATCTTATGCGTAGGAATTCTACGCGTAAGCTTATGCTTATGCGTAATTTTAGGGTTTTTGCCCAAATGATCTTTTACACTTCACAGTGCAAAAGATATCCAAAGTCGACGTATTTTCAGACTTATCCAAGTAAGAAAACACGGATTAAACCAGAAAATTGAAGATCAAACCAAGGAACAATCTTACGCGTAATTTTAGGGTTTTGATACGCGTAGGATTACTCGTAACTTTGATTCTGTCCAAATGTGTTTCTAAACCAGTTTTTTTTTATGGAATAGCTTCAATAGTACCAAAAGAACACAAAAGTGTGAATTTTGATGTACCAAAACTGCTAAACGGGTTACGCGTAGAACGACACCCACGAACAAAAACAAGCTTAAAAACGTAAATCCACGCGTAAAGTTTGAAACTTTTTGCCAAAAACAAGTATTTTAACACCTCAAAATATTGAAAGTACAAGAATCTTGGATTAAAAAGTGTAAAAAACGAGTTTTTATGATAACCAAAGATAGCGTTATCTCTACGCGTAAGATCCAAAACCAAAACTTCAAAAACAAACGAGTACACCCAACTATTTGGCGATTGATACCACTGTTAGGTCACAAGTTTTACAACACAAGCTTATAAGAGAAGAGATAAGGCGATTGAGCAAGCTCTAACACATACACACGTTAAGCAATAATACGGTTATGAGAAGATGTATGTGAAAGAAAAGAAAACTTGAACAACCAACCCTCAAATGAGGGTTTACATGAGTTTATATAGGCAAGGAGCTAGGGCAACACTCCCTCTCCTTCCCTATTCCTTATTGGGCTTGGATCAAGCTTATGGGCCTTCTACATAAGCTTGACCTTAAACAAACATAAAGGCCATAATAAAGCTACCTATTACATATGAAATATAAATACTTGAAATACTGTTTAGGAGTGATTCCAACACTAAGATTTATTGTTTGAGATTCATTGTTTCAAGATATGTTTGATGAGTATTTCCAACTTCTAATGAATGATGATCATCTAGTTCCTGAAGCTCCTGCTCTGGTTCCTGCTGATTCATCTAGTACACCTTCTAAGAAGTACAACTCAAACTACTCAAGAAACCCAATATTCAGTTAGTCCTTAAGGCGTTGATAATGAGTATCATAATATTGCAATTGCACTCATGAATAATGATCCGCTCTTTGGTATTCCTTTACCAAATCTTCACGGATTATTGTTCATAAATAATGATCCGCTCTTTGGTATTCCTTTGCCAAATCTTCACGGATTATTGGTCCTCATAGTGTGCACGCTATAAATCAACCACATGAACATTAAGGAAAATGACTTCCTCATCCGCTCGAAGATATTATTGGTGAGTCTTCCAGATCAGTCTCTACATGACTACCTTTAGGAAGAAGGCATTGATGTTGAGGAATCATTTGTTCCGGTTCATTCAGTGGATCAATGTACATCCGATTGTATTTTTATTCACGTGTTGGGCATTTGACACAAGTTGATTACTTCGGAGCTAATCATTTATCACTTATTTTGAGATTGAAGTTAACTTTCACAAAGGCGTGTTCTTATTTGATAACTTTCTCGGGCATAAGAATTTGAGTTGAAGACTTGATTTATCTAGTTACCAGCAGTCGGGGCAGATGGTTGAATACCTGGTTAACTATCACTATTAGGAGTTACGTTGTTTTACTCAGTGTCACACGCAGATGATAGTGTGGATAATCGCAAGAGGTGTTAATGTTTCATACTTTCATTGGGTATTGAGTACTTAGAATTTTTCATGAGGCATGAATTCTTTACACCGTTCTTCCAACATTAGTGCAAGCATAAGTCACAACTGCGGGAAAATTCTACTTCAGTTTCAAGGTTGGTATATCGGGTTTGCTTCATCACTGGTCACTTCAATTTGTCCACATATGGGTTGGTAAAGATAGTCAGGGAGAGTTTCCGTTGCAGTTGATTCTCACAGGATTCATTTGGGCTATTTGAGTTCTTCTCACAAGATTTCGAGTTTATGGGTATATTATGTTTTGCTGATTCTGTCAGGACCGAAAAACATAAGATTTATGTGGTTTGGAGGTCGGGGTTGGTGGAAGAAGATGAAGATCTTCATCCTTTTTAGTGAGAGAAAGTTAGAGAGAGGGAGGAGAAAACACAAGATTTTATTAAGAAACACACACAATACAAATAACCTAATGATTCACCTCACCCCTCATGGAGAGTCATGAAGGGTATTTATAGGCTCTATCTTTGCCACTTACACGATACTAGTCCCTAAGGGCAAAGTATACTACGCATCTAGTCCATTTCACGTAAGTGACGTTATCTTAAGAAAAAGCGAGGCTAACAATCTCCCTCCAAGATAGCGTCACACGTGAATGGTTACAA
Organism: Chrysanthemum seticuspe; assembly: GCA_019973895.1. Classification (NCBI taxonomy): domain Eukaryota; kingdom Viridiplantae; phylum Streptophyta; class Magnoliopsida; order Asterales; family Asteraceae; genus Chrysanthemum; species Chrysanthemum seticuspe. The sequence continues at coordinate 210,049,646 of BPTQ01000005.1, forward strand.
TGAGACCTATAAATACAAAACAAAGTAAATTACAGTAGTAATGAACTATGTTGATTTTCTTGAAGTGCAGAGTCTCTGTAGTCTAGATACTGAGGCAAACTTGAAGTTCTCCCTTCCGATGACCTCGGCAAATGATCTTCTTGTAGCTCTGAACTTCAACTGTAACGGTCTAGTTAGGTTATTACTCCCTCCTAACTAGTGAGCCTTTTTTCTTTTTCTGCTCCTTCCTGAACCGACAACACTCTTCCAACACGTCTTTAATCTTCAGACACGCAGCGGAGAAAGTAAACTCTTGAAGCACAATGGTTGTCGTTCTGGGAACATCGTAACAACATAACTCACTTAGTATTGCATCCAAGTTGGTAAAAAGACCCCGATGTACACCACACTACTTCTCCTTCTTCAGTCTTAAGCAAAAATCCCTTCGTAATCCAATCACGGAAGATGAAATACCAACTTCTCCCTCCTGATGGTTGCGAGCTATCGGAATCATCATAATGTTGCGTACATGCCGTAATACCTTCTTGATGCAATATTAACATCATAGCTTGATCAAATTTCCGTGAGAATATGTCGCACAAATATACTCTCAATACTACGTCTCTCAAACCAACCTTTAAACGAACCTCCTTTGAATTCACCGGCTAAATGTAATGACCACATATGGAGATAGCCCGATACGACTAACTTGAAAAAGAAGTAAGCATCCCAACTTGTGACTTGCTGCTTGTTCTAAATTTTTGAACAATCCACAACTTCGTGTGACACTGAGCACAACAACGTAACTCCTTAAAGTGATGGTTAAACACTGTGAGCACTACAACGTAACTCCTTTCCAGTTATAACCAGATTTTCAAATTTCATAATGTGCTCCAACAAGTTATCTTGAGACATGCATCCAACCAACCATCGTCTCAAAGATAATGAAGTCCACCCGTGAAATGTAACTTCAATTCCGCATCAATAATACCGTACAAAAACTCCGTAGCCATTTTTCAAATTATCGTTCAAGCCGTGAATAATGTATCCTTCCGTGAAATTTTTTACCATACCAAAATACCACTCTTTAAATCTTATAAAAATATGCATCCCAATTTTTTGTAAAAAATCGGTTGAAACATTTTTATTCCTTAAATGCGTTTCATCATGACAATGGCATGACCAGTCCAATAACTTCCTCAGCCCATAAACGAAACTTATACTCAAAGAGCCCAAGTCCATTTTATCAAATATCATAACCAATCGGGCCCCTTTTGAAAACATAATACCCGAGCCATAGATAATGGGTAACCGGTTATAAAACTCTTACCCTTTTAATTCACATAACCTAAACCTAACAAATATCACACTAAAAAAAACGCCTACCACTTATACGTTTTCTCCCAAACGCATCTCTCATCAAATCTGATATTGCATCTCATCTTATCTTAGATCCATCTCAACCAATCAATGAAAAACAATAAACTCAAACTCTGACGAAATTCATTTCTCCATATGAATCAAACATCAAACCCTCGGCAAAATCACATCCGAATCAACACAAGTACAACCCATACCGAACCTTGATTATCTATTACAACACAAGTCCGAATCGAGAAGTGCGAAGAGCTTCAAGATCCTTTATGAAGGGTCGCAGGTAGGGTTTTAATCTTTTGAGTCATGAACGATCTTAAAGATAAGAGATAACATAGTTGTTATATTTTTGTCTTTTAATTCGGATAGTGACAGAAATATTGATCAATGATGATGAGGATTAATTTGAAATAATCTATAAAAGATTACACAAAAATAGAATCCGAATCTGAGATTGTTTTTAATATTTTTCTTTGAAGTTTGAGAGTTGGGGAGTGATATGTGAGGGTTAATTGGTGAGTCTAGATGTAGGATAGGTTTTGGTTTTGTAACTCTCGGACTGATGATGTGATAAAACTGAAGTCAAGATGTTTTTCTTTTGGTATATGGTATGTTGACGTGGTTATGGTCATTTTTACGCGTAACCGTTTTTCCATTTCTGCTCATTACATTCTTACGCGTAAAACAGGTCTAAACCTTATGCGTAGCTTTACGCGTAACGTGCTTATGCGTAGCCTTACGCGTAAAGCAAGTTATGCGTAAGTTTGCTTAAGCGTAAGCCAGACTTAGGCGTAAACGCATACGCGTAGCTTTTTCCTACGCGTAACTTCACAGCTACGCGTATCTCAACTGTAGATTCCCCTTACGCGTAAAAAAAGGGTTTTGACCCTTTGACTTTTTCTGGTGAGGTTTTCCGACCATGTTTTTCCGTCCAGTCTTCATACTAAACCCAGAATAGGCATAATGTTGTTTTGACCAAGAAAACTGACGGTTTGACCACAAGAATATTTCACAGATATTGGTACAAAAAAGTATAACAGGTACTGTTTGGATGAGATGACCCAAGACAGATGTTGACATAAAAAATCAGGACTTTTTGACCAAAACAAGGATACCAAACACATGAATAAAACTGTTAACCACAAATATACGGAAAAAAATTTTCCGACCCACAAAATAAGCTAAAAAACAGTTAAAAACATGATTCAAACCAACATAAATCAATAAAACAACAACCATGGCTAGTTATACCAATTGTCAGGACCGATTACTATAAGATTTATGTGGTTTGGAGGCCTTGGTTGGTGAAAGTAGATGAAGAACATCATCTTGCTTAGAGAGAGAAAGTAGAGAGAGGGAGGAGAAAACACAAAGTTTATTGATAAGAACAAAAGAATACAACTAGCCAAATGATTCACCTCACCCCTCATGGAGAGTCATGAGGGGTATATATAGGCCTTAACTTTGCCACTTACACGATACTAGTCCCTAAGGGCAAAGTATACTACGCATCTAGTCCAATTCACGTAAGTGACGTTATCTTTAGAAAAAGCGAGGCTAACAATCTCCCTCCAAGGGTTGGTCATTCAAAAGATGCTCCACTTGAATAGGTCTTTAATCTTTTTGAGCTTGAACTTTGTGAGTAGATATAGAATAGTCTTAATTCTTTGTTCCTTCATGCTTTGTGATCAGTTAATGTGGTTGTCTGCCGTTGTCAACTTTGTTGGTTAGGTGTCTCCACGCCTTTCTCCACCATGCTCACACTTCTATTTGACTTTGAGTTTCCAATGATGAAGTTCTCGAGTCTTTACACTTTGTAGATTCTTTGACATTGACGAAGAATCATCTTTAACTTTGAGTTGCCTTTGATTTTGATGAGAACATTCATGTGTTGTTGGTATGAGCATGTGGCGAGTTTGCATGATCAATCCGCTCCGAAGCTTCCATAAGAAGAAAACATAAAACAGGTTAGTAATAAGCGGATTCCGGCACTTACAAGTTTGAATTTCGAGGGTGTTAACAGCATAGTGTGAAAACACATCTCTAATTCTTACAGAGGCCGTTCCTGAACTGGAGTCCCACAAGTGAGATAACGCGATATACCGAAGTACATCTACAGTTCAGATGAGTCGCTGAAGTACACCGAAGCATCACTTCACGACTGTAGACCGTTTGAGACACACTAAGCGTAATCCACGGAGAATTACCAAAGTGACCTGCTGTCAGGGCTGCTTGATGTTGACCCTGGCAGGAGTTTCCATTCAATCACTGAAGATCACAGATGTGAAACCTCTCATAAATGTTCTGGCAAATTGCTAAGATCTGCGTAGGACTCTAGAATATATCACTTGTGCCCTTATTGATGAACAACAAGCGATGTCATGTCAAGTGTTCCTATGAGATCTTTTGATGAATCTCGTGGCTCTAGACTCAATAGGTGCATTTTGGTTTTCCTGAGCGGAGACTAGGGAGAGAGTCTCCTTCTTCAATACCAACGATCTCTAAGAGAAAGTCAATAGATTATGTAGGGTTCCCAGTGAGAATGAAACAAATCCTTTTAAGAGGAATTGAGTGGCTAGAAGGTTGAGTGCAGTGCGTCACTGGGTCCATGACGTCTTTGTCTTCAATACCAGTGTCATCTAGTGACAACCAGTAGCATATGTATTGAACCCGGTTTCTGCCCTAAGTTTGAATATGGAGGGCTATTTCTTTTCACCCTTTTTCATTACATTTCTTTTTAATTCTTCAACCCCTTCTTTCTCCTTTCTCACATTACTCCTTTTTTTCAATCATTCCTAAGGACTTCTAGTTCTACACTATTGGTGATGTCCTTGGGTAGATCCCTCCGGCTCTGGCGGATCATAGGACGAATTTCCTATCCTTAGTCACCTTATAACTCCATGACTGTCCTATTGTTGCCATAAAACCGTTTTTCTTGAAAATATCTCAAAGTGTTTATGATTATCAAAACATTTTTGAAACACTCTGAGAGTTTTATATTTTCAGAAACACTCCCCCTTCACATGTGCTTATATTGTTTTAACTTAAATCTTCACAGTGAGGGTAGAGTTCGCACTTTTTGAATTGATCGACTTTAAATGAACTAGACCGATTCGAGACACGTTTACATCACTAGAGAACTAGCTTGAAATTATTACCCGTCCTGGTCAAGTCCATAGAAAGTTTCTCGAGATGGTACATTATTCTTCGTCAATTCAATGGTTACGACTGAGTCGAGCTCTTTTGAGATTCAAACAACGATAAACATTTTGATCACATTTTAATCACGTTTTCTCCCTGATGAGTGTCTAAATACTCATCATTTTTGTACTATCTAGACTGCAAAAACATCTGAAAACACTCGGAAACACATCAAAATGATTAAAATATCACAAACAAGTGTTTTATATGTTTTAAATGCAAAAATGCCAAAATCTGGTGAAAAACGTATCAAATTTGCATAATTGGCAGTTTTAGTCCCCCAAGTTACAAAAGTTGTCAAAATTAGTCCCTGGTCATTCCAAAACTTGTAAAAAGTCATTTAAGGTCCATAGGATTCAAAAGTTGTCAAAATAAACCCTTCAAAGTTTAAAAATCACAAATTGACAACTTTAATCCCTGAACTTTGAAAAATGTCAAATATAGTCCTTAAGGTTTTAAAATTGGAAATTGATCAAAATAAACCTTGTACTATTAATAAATGACAAGAATGGTCCTTATGATAAACTTTTGGGAAATTACACTTTTAGTCCCTCAAAATCCAAAAATGACAATTAAGGTCCTTTTAAGTTTAAAAATGAAATAATTATCAACTATGGTCCTTGTGTTATTATATAAAGGCAGGTTTGGCCCTTCAAAGGAAGTTTGGAAAGTTCACATGATTGGTCCCTCAAAGTTTCTGTTTTTACACAAATGGTCCTTGTACTTATAAGCTATAACAAATGGACCCTTGGTTATTAATAATCCCAAATCCAATCCATGAACCCAGCTGTGGCCCAATCTCCCCAAGCCCAAAAACCTACCCCGTTAATATTAAACTTGGTCAAACCAAGTCAAACCCCGCCAAATACCACTTTTCCTGTTCATCTTCTTCACCTCACCTGTTTAAGCCAAAACGAGGTGGTTTCCACCTCTCCCAACCTTTCCACCTCACCAAACTTATCACCCCAGCTGTATATCATGTCCCCTCCACCTCTACATAAACCAAAATGCATTAATTGAAAAGAAACTGCCCAAGACTTTTTTGGCGCCAAAAGTAAAATTGATGGCTTGGATCATTTTGACTCATCCATTGGTGGTGGGAAAAACTCAGAAGCAAGTGGGGAGGCCTCAGAGTCTCTATAAAGAAGAAAAGGTGCAATGAAGAAGAGCAAGTAGTGTAATTTTAGTTTAAAAATGTCGATTTAATTATGTTTAAAATTCCAGTCTTTGTTTAAACTTTTAAGCTTTGAAATTAGTCATCTCAGTGTAATATAAAGCTTTTTAAGTAATAAATTTCAAATTCCAAGTACGAATTTATATTTTGAAAATTTTCAAGTTCATGTATATGTATGAATGTTAGTTTTAGTGGATGTTATAAGCTACTAAGCCTGTAAAAGCTCACATACAAGCTTTTATATGCTCACTTTAGCTTAATGTTTACTCAGAAAGTTGTTACTCAGTTTTTACTTTTAATATTCTCCTAGTCAACAAAAGTCAACTGGCAAGCTTCATTGAGACCTAGTCATGGAATTGGGTTGATGCAAAGATTGATTTGGGTTGAATTTGGTTTGAAATAGCTGCAGTTATGGTTCTTTGATAAGCTACACATGAGCTTGATCAATTGTAAGTTAATTTTCTTTCTAATGTACTGTTTGGCTTTGCTTATTTAACTGTTGTAGAGAGTGTTTGTGTTTTTGTTTATCATTGTTTTGTGTCACTTAAGTATCATACAGCTTAGTTAAGTCAATAAAACTAGTAATTATTTAGTTCAAAGTCAAAATAGTTTGTATTTTCAATTTGCAGATTCACTGTTAGAATTTAGATTGCTATTTTCATCAAATTAGCTTATTACTCAGTTCTCTAGCTTAAATTAGTATTATTACAGCTTATTATAACATGTTCAATCAATAGAATCAGTCCTAAATTCACTAAAGTCAAACTAGTTTAATTTTATCAAAAGTCAAATTTCTTATAAGCTGTTTTTGAATAAAATGAATAATTTTATATAGGATTAGATATTAGGATTTAGCTTAAGCCCTTTTGGGATATCAATATTCAGCTGCTAAACAAAAATATAAAAATGCTAGCTCTCATAAAATTAGCTTATAGGTAGCTTATTTGCAGCTTTCTTTTGACCCTTTGTCTGAAAACCATGCTCTGTGCACACAGTTAGCAACCCAGTTTCTCAAGCTTATTCAGAGCTTATTAGTGAATTATAGCTTGTGAATTTTAGTTTTTTAAGTAGCCAACCTAGCTGTCTAAAGGTACCAATGTTCATTTTTCATTTTTTAGCTTATTTGATAAGCCTGCTTAAGGCTTATTGTTTTGTCCATCTTAACTAAGTATAAAAACCATCTAGTGTTTTCAAGTTTTTCAAAAGCTTCTCATAAGCTCTTTAGTAAATTCTACAGTTAGTTTTTTAGCTTTTTGGAAAGCTTAACTGGTGAGCTTGATGTTTCCAGTGATCATTTTTATTTTCTAGCTTATTTCAGTGCTTATTTATAAGCTTAAAGGTGCCTAGTGAATTACAACAGTGTCCTGTGCAAATACAGTCACTAGTGCTTATTTGCAGCTTATGCAGTTCTTATTTTTTAATTAATAGTGCTTTTTCAGTATTAATATTAGCTTATTAATAGTTTATTAGCTTATTCCCTTTTCTTTATTGCTTATGTACCAGCTTATTAGCCTAAAGGCTTAATCTTGTGCTTATTTCCATCATATTGCCCACTGTTGAGAATAATAAGCTCATACAGAGCTTATAAGTGTTTTTCAATAAAAGCTTTAGTTATAATAATTGCTTATTTTCATGTTCTTAATCAGTTTGTCAAATAAAATTTCAAAAATAAAATGTTTGTGCAAAAAGGGAGAGGCAGGGGTCGAACCTGAGACCTCTCCCTTATATGGGTGATAGTGGGTACCTGTAAACCAGTTGCCCTTGGGACTTTTCTCGTCATAATCTTGCACTATCAATTTCTTATATACGTTTTCCACAATAAGCTTAAACGTAGCAAATAGCTTATTTCCAGCTTATTTTTAATAGCTTTTTCAACTTTTGCAATTTTCTTGTCTTTGTATTAGTATAAAGTAATTTATAAAAAAGTTTCAGATTTTTCTAATTAGTTTTAGTATTTTTAAACATTTAATTAGTGTTTTATAGTAATTAATTCATAATAAAAAATATAAAAGTCAAAAAAATATAATTCTTTTTTGTAAAATTTTCTTTTATCAAATAGTAAGTAAGAAAATTAGTTTTACACTCATAGGCCTTTTATTTCATAAAATTTACGTTTTATCTTGCGCTCCAGCGCCATTTTCGTACATAACGCTCGTTTTAGTTTTAAGTAACGTTTTTAGATAATTTGAGTTTACGTTTTAGTTAAAATAGTTTATTTAAGTTATTTTGCTTTATAAAATAAACGTTCATCGATCTGTAAAAATAGTGATAGCGTTTATTTTATATATTTTAACTTTTTAATCTCTTTTAATTTGTATTTAAGTCGCTGTAATTTATTAATCTTTTCTTTAGGTAATTATCTATCAAAATCCTTACTGATCACTATCCTTAGTGATCATTCTATCATCTGAAGTGTTTATACACCAATTCATCCTCCGTGGGACTTAACGACCCAGGAATCCCCTATATTCCTCTGATCTTAAATTGCATTGGTGTGTGAACTGTTTTGAGTTTCTTACGGTTGGTCATTCACAAGTGGCTAGCTTGCGTGAGATAACTTGACGGTTTTGCACCAATCAAATTTTGGCGCCGCTGCCGGGGAGGCTGTAAGCGTGTTTTAAGCATTTCCAGATCCATTCTTGCACATATACCACATTTTTGTAAAAAGTTTTTCAAAATCAAAAAGTTCATTAACACCTTTCCTAAAGTGTTAATAACACCAAAAATATTTTCATTCTTTGTTTTTATGGCATGTTTTTCAAAAAAACCCAAAAATATTCATCTTTACCCTCCTACCCTTTTTGATTCTTTATCCCTTTACCCTCTATCCATTTGATTCTAAACTTCTTCTATTCTCATGGAATCTCTCGACTACGACGAAATCTGGAATGAAGTTGAAAAACTTCCTATTTTATCACAAATGTCAAGAATTCGTGTGGTTCGTAACGATCCATTAATTCTGCGTAGGGAAATGGAACGAGAAACCGAGGTGACAAAGGACCAGGTACTTCCCTCTAATAATGGAGGTGCTAAATACGTCCAACCTACGGTTATCCAAAGATCTACTCCCTCAATTGCTCCTAAGCCGTCTAAAATTGATCCTACACTTTCACGATTTACGGTTAAAAGCAAACATGCAGAATTGAGACCGGTGACTAGCAAGAATGACTTGCCTAATCTTCACGTTTCTCAAGAACCAGAACCAGAGACCATAACGGAAGTGGTGGAAATTGCTAGCTCTCAGAGCACACCACTTGTCCCACCTCCGGATTTTTCAAAATGTTCTTTGAGTCTTAATAGTCATTCAGATCACCATGTTGGTTTTGTTGATTCTTTGAATGAACTGATTCCTTCTCATAACTCTCAAATAGAATCGTTTATTCCTTGTGTCGGTTGTGGTGAGCCTCTTTTTGGTTCACCCTGTCGCTGGTGTACGTGTGTACAGTGTGGTAATGATATTCGGAACGGGAGTTGTTTGTTTTGTGGTTCGAGGAATTCATTTGATTATGATCCTAATCCAAACTCATTTAACGACCCCTCAAATTTTTCTAACTACCCACCACAGCCCGACTTATCTTCATATAATCAACAATACTGCTGTGAATTTTGTGGAGGTCCTCATCAAGGATTTGAATGTCAATCCGGAAACACGATTGTTTATGAACAGTTTTCCGGTGATGCTCAGAACTTTGGTTATGACCAATATCCATATGATTCACCAATCCAGGATCAACAGTTATACTGTTGTGAGAACTGTGGAGGTCCCCATTTCAGCTCTGATTGTCAAACAGGGAATCCATTTCCTTGTAACAATTACGACTATCCATATCACGACCAACCTCCACAGTGCCAAATGACTCAAACTCCTCAGCAAATCCAACAAGACACTTATCTAGAGCTTCTGGAGTCAGTGAAAAGAACTGAGGAGTTGAGTAAGACAGCATTTCATAATGTTCCCAGTTTTTCTTGTGTATATTGTGGGGGTCCTCATGATGATTATCAATGTCAACCTTCCGATTTGGACAAATCTCCACTCCCACAATGTCCCGTCATTCAAAATTCACATGAGAAATCCATGGAAGAATTGCTAGCTGAAGAGCAGGCTGCTAAAATAAATTCCCAAATTGCTTTTGAAAAGTCTATTAGGGAATTAATTGCAAAAAAAAAGCAGCCAGATCTAGCTCTCAATTTCGTTTTATTCCTGATGACAGTGATGATGAAGACACACTTGAAGATTTATCAAGTTCATTAGTGGATATCCCAGCAGTTGAGATTCATTCTCAAACAACTGCTATCACACCCGAAGCTCCCACTCACTCTCTGAACATGGGGGACGAGCATCTTGACACTGTTCCTGAAAAGGAATCGGACGAATTCATAAAGTCTAGTGTTGAGGACCTTGTCCCAATCCCGAGAGAGTCACAGGGAACTTTTGACCATATGTGTGATATCCCTTCCCCTCTTGAGTGTTCAAAAGATCATTTTGAGACTTTCTCCGATTTTAGCGATGATTGTAAATCTTATGGAGACATTGAGAATGTTGAGGCATCACTTTCACATTGTGATGTTGATCCTCTTTTTGAGGAGTTTACTGATGAACTCACTCACATCATTCCACTTTCATCGGAAAGTGATGATGATCTCTTTGATTTCAAAGCCAACTTAGGAGAAATTGAAAATCTCCTTTATAATGATCGTTCACTCACTTCTCACCCTAACAGTCCAATAGAGAATGTTAAACACCTTGTTCCCGAAGCATTCAAAGCTACTTTCACCAATCCTCTATTTGAATTCGAATCTGAATTCACTTGGATTTCTAACAATCCAATCTTTGACGAGGATAGTGATGAGTCTACAATGGAACAAGAGTTCACAAATTCACTTCATGTGAATGATTCTCTTTACGAGGAGTTCTCCTTTGAACTCAATCATATCATATCTCTACCAGAGTATGATAACTTCCACTTTGATCTAGACATAAATGATCTTTGTGTTCCGGAGGGAAATGTTCTCAGCCATGAGAACTTGCTTGATATCAAAATCCCATCCCTCCCACCCAGAATATGTCTTGATCATATGAGCTTAAATGATGAAATTCATGATCCAGAAATCATGAATTCTCCTATGGATGAAGATGAGTTAGTCATGATTATTATCATGACTTTCTTTCTCTTCTTCACCTATCCCGTAGCTTCACCTGTTCTTCACTCCTTCGGGAATGAAGACATTATCTTTGACCCCGGCATTTTCATTTATCAATTATGAGCCGGTTCTAAGTATATCTCATCGGTGTGGAACTTTCACGTATTTTAATGTTTATACAAACATCTTCAATGAAAGTCCGATGAAGATAGTTTCTTCCACTTTGCTTCCCCATGAACCAATGAATTCGGGGTCGAGTCAAGCTAGCGACTCGGTAATCAAAAACCATAGTTAAACATGGGTTTTCACCCGTGTGTACCACCCTAGTGTGGGGGAGATGCCTCACATGTTGTATATAGACCTTAAAAATGAATGAAAATTGTAAATATTAAAAAAGAGAATAATTGTTGTGTTTCTACACTTAGCTAGTAATGTTATCTTTTTACGTTCTAAGTTTCGGCATAACAGCCGGTACTTTGAATATTGAGGACAATATTCATTTCTAAGTGTGGGGGGGAAATTCTGGCGAATTTGATCATAAATGTACCCTTTTAGTCCCTTTTTCCCCCAAAATGGCCAAATTTTAAAATTTTTTATTTAGTGGAAGTACTATGTACTAAACACAACAAATGGTAATCAGTCCACCATGTCTAACCCACATAAGGATTGGCTAATCCAGGAGCAAACGGCTCTTGGTAAAGATATCTCAAATCCGTTTATGGCTTGCAATTTGCCCAAAATTGTATGGTGTTCAGCTCACCTTATCCTAAAAAGTGAAGAGTTGGCTAGCCCGCAAGTTTATGGCTTGTGGTAAAGGCAGTTGAAAATCCATAATTGGTAATCGACTCACCAAAGATAATATTGATAATTTATCTAAGAGTTGGCTAGTCCAGAAGCAAACGGCTTCTGGTAAAGACAAATCAAATCCGTTCACAGCTTATGATTTGCTCAAAATCATTTGGTTATCGTTGTGCCAAGGTTCTTACTTGAACTAAAACAATTGGCTACTCCAGAAGTAATGGCTTTTGGTAAAGAGATAAAATCCATTAACTTTTCATAAATCATTGCTAGGGACTAGCAATATCTTAGTGTGGGGATTGATGAGTGTCTAAATACTCATCATTTTTGTACTATCTAGACTGCAAAAACATCTGAAAACACTCGGAAACACATCAAAATGATTAAAATATCACAAACAAGTGTTTTATATGTTTTAAATGCAAAAATGCCAAAATCTGGTGAAAAACGTATCAAATTTGCATAATTGGCAGTTTTAGTCCCCCAAGTTACAAAAGTTGTCAAAATTAGTCCCTGGTCATTCCAAAACTTGTAAAAAGTCATTTAAGGTCCATAGGATTCAAAAGTTGTCAAAATAAACCCTTCAAAGTTTAAAAATCACAAATTGACAACTTTAATCCCTGAACTTTGAAAAATGTCAAATATAGTCCTTAAGGTTTTAAAATTGGAAATTGATCAAAATAAACCTTGTACTATTAATAAATGACAAGAATGGTCCTTATGATGAACTTTTGGGAAATTACACTTTTAGTCCCTCAAAATCCAAAAATGACAATTAAGGTCCTTTTAAGTTTAAAAATGAAATAATTATCAACTATGGTCCTTGTGTTATTATATAAAGGCAGGTTTGGCCCTTCAAAGGAAGTTTGGAAAGTTCACATGATTGGTCCCTCAAAGTTTCTGTTTTTACACAAATGGTCCTTGTACTTATAAGCTATAACAAATGGACCCTTGGTTATTAATAATCCCAAATCCAATCCATGAACCCAGCTGTGGCCCAATCTCCCCAAGCCCAAAAACCTACCCCGTTAATATTAAACTTGGTCAAACCAAGTCAAACCCCGCCAAATACCACTTTTCCTGTTCATCTTCTTCACCTCACCTGTTTAAGCCAAAACTAGGTGGTTTCCACCTCTCCCAACCTTTCCACCTCACCAAACTTATCACCCCAGCTGTATATCATGTCCCCTCCACCTCTACATAAACCAAAATGCATTAATTGAAAAGAAACTGCCCAAGACTTTTTTGGCGCCAAAAGTAAAATTGATGGCTTGGATCATTTTGACTCATCCATTGGTGGTGGGAAAAACTCAGAAGCAAGTGGGGAGGCCTCAGAGTCTCTATAAAGAAGAAAAGGTGCAATGAAGAAGAGCAAGTAGTGTAATTTTAGTTTAAAAATGTCGATTTAATTATGTTTAAAATTCCAGTCTTTGTTTAAACTTTTAAGCTTTGAAATTAGTCATCTCAGTGTAATATAAAGCTTTTTAAGTAATAAATTTCAAATTCCAAGTACGAATTTATATTTTGCAAATTTTCAAGTTCATGTATATGTATGAATGTTAGTTGTAGTGGATGTTATAAGCTACTAAGCCTGTAAAAGCTCACATACAAGCTTTTATATGCTCACTTTAGCTTAATGTTTACTCAGAAAGTTGTTACTCAGTTTTTACTTATAATATTCTCCTAGTCAACAAAAGTCAACTGGCAAGCTTCATTGAGACCTAGTCATGGAATTGGGTTGATGCAAAGATTGATTTGGGTTGAATTTGGTTTGAAATAGCTGCAGTTATGGTTCTTTGATAAGCTACACATGAGCTTGATCAATTGTAAGTTAATTTTCTTTCTAATGTACTGTTTGGCTTTGCTTATTTAACTGTTGTAGAGAGTGTTTGTGTTTTTGTTTATCATTGTTTTGTGTCACTTAAGTATCATACAGCTTAGTTAAGTCAATAAAACTAGTAATTATTTAGTTCAAAGTCAAAATAGTTTGTATTTTCAATTTGCAGATTCACTGTTAGAATTTAGATTGCTATTTTCATCAAATTAGCTTATTACTCAGTTCTCTAGCTTAAATTAGTATTATTACAGCTTATTATAACATGTTCAATCAATAGAATCAGTCCTAAATTCACTAAAGTCAAACTAGTTTAATTTTATCAAAAGTCAAATTTCTTATAAGCTGTTTTTGAATAAAATGAATAATTTTATATAGGATTAGATATTAGGATTTAGCTTAAGCCCTTTTGGGATATCAATATTCAGCTGCTAAACAAAAATATAAAAATGCTAGCTCTCATAAAATTAGCTTATAGGTAGCTTATTTGCAGCTTTCTTTTGACCCTTTGTCTGAAAACCATGCTCTGTGCACACAGTTAGCAACCCAGTTTCTCAAGCTTATTCAGAGCTTATTAGTGAATTATAGCTTGTGAATTTTAGTTTTTTAAGTAGCCAACCTAGCTGTCTAAAGGTACCAATGTTCATTTTTCATTTTTTAGCTTATTTGATAAGCCTGCTTAAGGCTTATTGTTTTGTCCATCTTAACTAAGTATAAAAACCATCTAGTGTTTTCAAGTTTTTCAAAAGCTTCTCATAAGCTCTTTAGTAAATTCTACAGTTAGTTTTTTAGCTTTTTGGAAAGCTTAACTGGTGAGCTTGATGTTTCCAGTGATCATTTTTATTCTCTAGCTTATTTCAGTGCTTATTTATAAGCTTAAAGGTGCCTAGTGAATTACAACAGTGTCCTGTGCAAATACAGTCACTAGTGCTTATTTGCAGCTTATGCAGTTCTTATTTGTTAATTAATAGTGCTTTTTCAGTATTAATATTAGCTTATTAATAGTTTATTAGCTTATTCCCTTTTCTTTATTGCTTATGTACCAGCTTATTAGCCTAAAGGCTTAATCTTGTGCTTATTTCCATCATATTGCCCACTGTTGAGAATAATAAGCTCATACAGAGCTTATAAGTGTTTTTCAATAAAAGCTTTAGTTATAATAATTGCTTATTTTCATGTTCTTAATCAGTTTGTCAAATAAAATTTCAAAAATAAAATGTTTGTGCAAAAAGGGAGAGGCAGGGGTCGAACCTGAGACCTCTCCCTTATATGGGTGATAGTGGGTACCTGTAAACCAGTTGCCCTTGGGACTTTTCTCGTCATAATCTTGCACTATCAATTTCTTATATACGTTTTCCACAATAAGCTTAAACGTAGCAAATAGCTTATTTCCAGCTTATTTTTCATAGCTTTTTCAACTTTTGCAATTTTCTTGTCTTTGTATTAGTATAAAGTAATTTATAAAAAAGTTTCAGATTTTTCTAATTAGTTTTAGTATTTTTAAACATTTAATTAGTGTTTTATAGTAATTAATTCATAATAAAAAATATAAAAGTCAAAAAAATATAATTCTTTTTTGTAAAATTTTCTTTTATCAAATAGTAAGTAAGAAAATTAGTTTTACACTCATAGGCCTTTTATTTCATAAAATTTACGTTTTATCTTGCGCTCCAGCGCCATTTTCGTACATAACGCTCGTTTTAGTTTTAAGTAACGTTTTTAGATAATTTGAGTTTACGTTTTAGTTAAAATAGTTTATTTAAGTTATTTTGCTTTATAAAATAAACGTTCATCGATCTGTAAAAATAGTGATAGCGTTTATTTAATATATTTTAACTTTTTAATCTCTTTTAATTTGTATTTAAGTCGCTGTAATTTATTAATCTTTTCTTTAGGTAATTATCTATCAAAATCCTTACTGATCACTATCCTTAGTGATCATTCTATCATCTGAAGTGTTTATACACCAATTCATCCTCCGTGGGACTTAACGACCCAGGAATCCCCTATATTCCTCTGATCTTAAATTGCATTGGTGTGTGAACTGTTTTGAGTTTCTTACGGTTGGTCATTCACAAGTGGCTAGCTTGCGTGAGATAACTTGACGGTTTTGCACCAATCACCCCCCCTCAAAAATAGCATATCCATGATGTTTTTGAAACAAAATGATTAAAAGATATGTTTTTCGGAAAGCATTTGGAGAGAAACTGATTGAGCATGAATTTTGGAACAATTTGGTTTTATACTCCCCCTTAAAGAAAGCATATTTTTCTTACAGAAAATTTGGAATCAATTAAAGGTTTAGAGGGAGTTATCTTGGTACCAAATGTGAGAGATTTTGAAAAATCTTTTTGAAGAGTTTCGAATCAATGGTACTCAAGATGATGAAGATTTTGAAAATCTTTTGAAGATATTCGAGAAGAATAATCTTCATTTGTTTTAGGATAAGTGCTCGATATTTATGAAAATCGATTTTGCGTAGCACTTTCCTTTCTTTAAAGATCGGGTTACAGTCTGAAGTAACTGCAAGCCATTGTTTTTAGGAAACGCGCTTGAAAAAATATTTAAAACCTTTGATTTTGATAAGCACTTTCCTTTCTTTGAAGCGCGGGTCCTGAAGTGACGGGCCCATAACCCACAGGTCCCAGGATCGAAACCTGGCTCTGATACCAATTGTAGGACCGAAAAACTAGTGATTCATGTGGTTCGGGGGGTCGGGGAAGCTCAAAAAATAAGAAAGACATGGTTATTGTATTAGATGGAAAAGGGGAAGATGTGTGTGTTTCTAGAGAGAAGAAGAAGAAACCACACACACTTCTTTACAAAATATGAACTTCCTACCCTCCTAGTTGGGACTAGGAGGGGTATTTATACTTCAACAAGCCTAACTTAGCACTATTGACTAAACTAGTCCTTGTGAATGAGTAAAAGAAGAAACTAATGCAATTCCCGTAATGACTTCACTTTAGCGAGGCTAACAGATTCTGAAGTATCAAAACCAGCAAGGGGGAAGGACACATATATCTAAAAGCACAACGAGTACACATGATGAACTTAACACTTCTACCTGATTGAAGTTATCCCGGAAAGACAATGGTCATAACCGTAGAGAAACTCAGTGTTTAAATCGTAGCCTTTGGTGTATTATTCCAACTATTTGGGGGAAGGACATATTATTCCAACTATTTGGGGGAAGGATGTATTATTCCAACAAATTGGGGGAAATGGTCTCTGGAGTCTTTTGGTATGTGTTACTTCAGCATTCAGTTAGAAGAAATGTGAAAAGAATATTTGGTACGTGAGATGATATTGCATATCGACATCTTCTATATGATTTATGATAAAGTGCTTCCAATTAGTGCTTCATGTACACAATGTTATAATGATTCCGATGAGATCGCAACCATCAGGGGAGATATATGTGTACATCAGGGTCGGACAACATATTCACATGATCAAGCTTAATCAGTTATTCCAGAGTTGACATCCGCAGAGGAGATCAGTGATTCAACCAGTTACTGTGATGTCGTTTTCTCTACTTTGGTTGGGTACTTGTGTACATTATGGGCTAATTGGTTATATGGAAGATAACTGGAAAGCACTTGGTAAAATGAAGATGTTGATGTATTGTTCCCCTGAATAGACAACTGGTCAATCTCGAAGAGTAATGTGTACATCGGGGACGCACAACAGGTTCATGTGATCGGACTTCATCAGTTATTCCGGATTTGATAACCACTAAGATGATCAATGTTGCAACTTGTTACTTTGGTGTTCTCGTGTTCTTCGGGGTGCTGAGCTTCATTCAATGAGATCGTTTTTTATTCATTTCTACTTATTGGGGAAATGGTCTTTATTCTTAGTTTGTCGGTTTGGGGGGAAGCTACCAAAGTCTCACTTTCAGAAGGCTCAAGTTCTGACGACGATTCAAGAGCCTCGAAAGCTTTGGTGGTGAAAGTTTAAGAGATGATGACTTCTATCTTCTACAAAGTGCTGTACGATATCCTTATCTTGGTACTCGTATCATCGTCCTTCTTAAACTATATCATCCTCTTTGTATATAGTTATCGAAAAACAAAAATACAAAAATATAAAATCAACAAAAAAGAAAATAGAAAAATATAAAACCATCAAAAATCCATAAAAATCAGAAAATTTGAAAAAGACCAAAAATATTGTTTTTATCAAGACATGTCTTCTGGTATCGATAACATCTACGGTCTTAGAAATGTCATTCAATAATGGCACGGGACCATAGATGAAATTCGAGCAGAAGGTGTAAATATTATTTTCAAAACATGTCTAAAACTATGGCTTGCAGTTACTTCAGACTGTAACCCGTGCTTAAACCATGGTTTGCTATTATTTCAGATAGCAACCCGTTCTTCAAGAAAGGAAAGTGCTGCGCTAAACCATTTTTCAAATATTTCGTGCACTTTTCCTAAATCAAAAATGAGGAAAGTATGTCAAAGGACTGTTGTTCCCACACAAATGTTTTTCCGTCTAAAATTCTTCAGAAAAATATTTGTTGTTCAAAATAGTGGAAAATGAGTTGCTCTAAAAACAATCAGATTCAGTGTTTTTATAAAATTTGCAAACTCAATCAATGACTTCAGCGCTTTTAAACTTTTCAAAAAATAAGTCATTGATTGAAGGGGAGAATGTTTTTCAAATTTATATCATCTAACGGGCTTATCTAATTATCCTATATACTTAAATGTAAAATATGTTAACCTACGTAGAAGGACTAGGTGCCTAGGATATGTTTGTTAGGATTAGATGATTAGAGTTTGAAAAACACATTATTCCCATGCTTTACATGATCTGATTGATACGTTGAATTGACTTTTATTAGTCGATTGCTGTTTGGGTGTTGTCGACCACCATATATCTGTTTGTGATGACTAACGTATGCAGATATCATGGTTTAAAAGACTGTTCCCAGTCCGGATCCCACAAATTAAGATGATTGGATGCCAAAAGGAAAGGGCAACTATTTATTGGGTCGACAAATGAAGAAACGGAGCTTAATTGGACCTCTATGGAGAGTTGGCATGACAAATGCAATGTAAGAGGTCTCACTGCATCAGCAGATGGTTTTCTTCCAAACCTCCAGCAACAACAACAAAAGCAGCTCAACCACCTAACGTATCTTTGTGTAGGACAAGTAGTGGATGATAACATTTTTAAAACATTCTGAAAATACTGTTTTGAAAATGGAAAAATATTGGTTTTGAAAATAAATTGGACTTAATTTTGGAAATCACCGGACTTCATTTTATCAAAACTTAAGTCACTCAATCATCGACTACGGTCATCGATTGAGGGGGAGAGTGATTTAAAATAAAAATTTTTTCAAACAATATTTCATCAATCAAGTCCGTTTGTGCAAAATAAGTGGTGATCTAAAGATTTAATGTTATGTCATGGTATGATTTTCTTTAAAACCCAAAGATCTTTCAAAATGAATTTTTTTTCTGTTCTTGTTTGATTGTGAAATTGTTTTATTTTACTTAAAGATCTCTTAAAAACTATCAAACCTGACGCTAACAATCTTTAATGTCTATAATTGGTCCTCATCAGTCAATTTCAAAAATTAAATTTTGCCACGTCTTTCCCCTAAAATTTTTAAATGATTTAAATCAATTGGGATCACAAATCTCAAAAGGTTTGAAATTTTTGATCGGGGGAGAGATCGTGATTTAAATCTCAAATCGGTTTTAATGGGTGATTGTTTCTAAAGCACTCATTCCTTCATGTGCCAAACGATTTTGAAATACATAATGCACATGATTGTGGAGGAGCATTTAACCATAAACCAGAAGAGCTTTCAAATCTGGCAGAGATCGTGATTTAAATCTCAAATTGGTTTTAAAGGGTGATTGTTTCTAAAGCACTCCTTCCTTCATGTGCCACAAGATTTTGAAATACATAATGCACATGATTGTGGAGGAGCATTTAACCATAAACCAGAAGAGCTTTTAAATCTGGCACAGATTCTCCCATGTTTTACAAACCTTATTAAATCACTTGGGGATCCAAAATCTCAAAGGGTTTGATATTTTTGATCGGGGATAATTTGTGATTTAATATGAAATTTGATAAAAGATGATCGTTTTTGACTCAAAGTGCAAGTTCTCTTTAATATGTGTTAAACTTTTTCGTATATCGATGCACATATTGAGGGAGAGCAAATGGTTTCTATTGGCAATCGTGGAAGTACTTCAAAAACCTCTTTCCTCTATGTGTAAAATGATTTCAAATAACCAACTTACATTTTGAGGGGGAGAATTTACCAATAAATTCAAATGGCTTTTTGTTGGGAATTACGGTAAACTACTGGATCTGCTGAAGTATCTGCCGAAGAGTTTCTGCTGAAGAAGAATGGATTCTGCTAAAGTTATACTTCAGCTGAAGTGATAATGCAGAAATCATGATTCTGCTGATAGTGCGAATCCACGTAGGAGAGATAAGCGCCGTATGTAGGCCGTATGCAGGAAAAGTCAGCGCCGTATGAAGGATAAGTTGGCGCCGTATTGTTTAGAGCTTACTCAGAATGTGTTTGGAACAAAACAATATGATTAGTAAAACAATATGATTAGTTTCATGCTTGTCTAGATGCATGCGTTGTCTATGTTTGTATTAGGAGCATACGTTGCAAATGCTCGTGAGTCATTAGGGTTTCTTGTCTATAAAAGGAACCATAATAGTTTGTATTAGATAAGTTTTTCTAAGTCTTTCAAGGCTGGTAAAATATCCGAAACATAGAGTTTCAATAATCAAAAGATCCATAGAGGATCTAAGAGTTCTTAGTTATTATAACTTGTATTTTCATTCCGCTAAAGAATACCAGTTGTAGAGATCTTCTATTAGTTTGCTTGTGATTACATAGGCAACACTAACGATCTCCGAGTGCTTAAGATCTATCAAGGTCTTTGTGTTTTCAACAAGTGGTATCAGAGCCTCGAGAAAGTCTCTACGATACTAAGAACCATTCTCACCCCCATACAACCAAACATACCCTCACCATGCCTGGATCTGATAATGAAACTAAAGTCACCAACACAAACAACACCAACACCACTTCCATGCAACAGCTTAGTCTTTCAAACAGTAATGGTAAATTTCCTTATTTAAAAAGGGAAGAGTATGATCTTTGGACTATGAAGATGGAAAACTGGATTTCCAATATTGATTGGAATCTGTGGGAGGTAGTAAAGAAAGGAAACAGTCTAAAGAAAATGATACCAGACAGGGATGGGAAGTTTATCATGGCTCCTCCCAAAACTGCTGAAGAGGTGCTGGCTATGCAGAGAGAGCACAAAGTAAAAACTATTCTGCTTCAAGCCATTCCTGAAGATCACCTGTGTGATTTTCACCATATGGATGATGCAAAGGACATATGGATGGCTCTCAAAGCAAGGTTCGGTGGAAATGAAGAATCGAAGAGAATGAGGAAGTTCATGCTGAGACAACAATTTCAAGACTTTAATATCTCCGAAGAAGAAGGTATCCGCAAGGGATACGACAGGTTCCATAGGATTTTGAATCAGCTAAACCAACTGAATGCAAAACCTGATAATGATGATTGCAATTCAAAGTTCCTACGATCCTTGCCTCCATCATGGTTACATGTAAGTATAGCCCTCAAGGCTAAAGGTGGGTTGGACATGCTCACCTTTGATGAGCTGTACAACAGACTCAGAACTCTTGAACCTGATGTCAGAACTCCCTACCGTACATCTTCTTCTGGCCATGCAGCTTTTGTTGGGACATCTCACTCCAACATGATGGTACATGCTCCTAGTTCCATCTACTTTCCATCATCATCTTGCACTCCCACTCCACCACATAACACTCGTCCCACTCCACCATGTTCTCAAACTAAGACTAGTAGTGTGATGGAGGATGTTCTTCATTCATTTGTTGCTGATTATGATACTCAGCAGTATCTTGCATATGAAGACTTTGATCAGTTGGACCCACTTGAAATGGAGGAGATGAAACTGAAAATGCAGGTGGCATTGCTGTCAGTGGATATCAAAAGGTTTGAAGAGAAGTCTGGAAGGAAGTTTGCTTTCAAGGGAAAGGAACCAGCTCGCTTTGACAGGAGAAAAGTCAAGTGTTTCACTTGCCACCAGATGGGGCATTTCTCAAGGGAATGCAAAGACAGAAAGAGTGGAGATGGAGCTAACTACATTTCCTATCAGCAGAAACAGCAGGAAGCTAGAGCTTCAGCAGCTCTTCTCACCATGGATGAACAGGTCAACTGGACTGCACATGAACCTGTGAATGAGGAAGCTCATGATACTGATAAGCTTGGATTGCTGGCAAGGTGCACTTCGGATGAAAGGCATGATCAGTTTGCCTTGATGGGACTATCTCAGGTACACAACTGTATATTTGGTTGTAGTCTAAGATACAACGAACTTAAAGAAGAGTATGATGCTATGAAACCTAAATTCGATGAATGCTATGTTGAAAATGAAGCTCATAAACTAGCATTAAAAACAGTAGAAAGACAAAAGGTATGGTTTCAAAAGAATCAAATAGCTTATGAAGAAAAGATAAAGGTGTTACAGTTTGATCTAGAAGTTGCAAATAATTACTTAAAACTGTCTGAGAAAGCAAAGGCTGAAGCTGTGTCTGAGAACCTAGAGCTCAAAGAAAAACTAGCTGAGGAAATAGCTAGGCATAAGCAATGGTTAATTTCAGGTGATAATCTGGCTAGAGAAATCTATAACAGTCAACCGGTAACCTCTGGCTTAGGATTAGGCTTTCAAAAGTATGTAGGATTGGAAGCTAGGAATGATAGTCGTAAATCAACACCAGCAAAGTTAGCTAACTTTGTAAAAGAAGGTGAAATGCATGTTGTCCCTGGACCTATTAGAGGTGAATTTATGCCCATTGACCTATCCATCACTGTTGACTTTGATGGATCACATCATATATATGGCAAAAAGTCAAAAGACTTGCCAGACCCTGATACCTCATCTAATGACTTTGTCTCTTGCTTTGACAGTGACAATTCATCGGATCAAGGGTCTACTTCCTATGAAAGCTGTGATTCAAATGAGAAGTCTGACCTTCCCAAGCCCTCACCTGAGCCTACACCTAAGCCTGCACCCCAGTCTACTTACAAGCCTTCTAGGGAAGCTGCTGAGGAATCAACTTCCAAGACAGTTTCTTCTGAAGATTTATCTTTTAAATCTTTGCATAATCAGTCTGTTAAAAACAATTCCTTGAATGTTTCTGATTTAAGTACTTCTGCATGTAATCAAACATCTCCCTATTTGAATAAATCTTCCAAGAAGAAGACATGTTTTGTGTGTGGAAGTAAATTTCATTTAATTAAGGATTGTGATTTTTATGAGCAAAGATTGGGTGCATGTGCTACTCAGTAGAAACATAAATCAAAGTGGACCAATGTTAATAATATTCCACCTTATGTCCCACAAGCAGCTAATACTGACTCTCCTTGGAGAGGTTCAGTTTCCAGACCTTATGTGCAACCAACTAGCCCATACTTTGATCATGGTTATTGGCCTACATATGTTGACTCTATGTATGCTGGGATGGGATATGGGAGTACTGCTGTGAAGCCCTCAGCAGGTTGTTCTTGGACTATCAAGGGACCCAATCATCAATTGAGGACCAAGAACAATGGTGGATCCTCTAGATCTTCATGGCCTAAACCTGTGATCCACAAGGCAGGTTCAAGTCAGTAATGACTTGAACTTTCTTTGTATGCTAACTGTGTGTATATATTTTGTTGTTGTTTGTAGGATCATCCCCTTAAGCATAAAGATATTGGTATAGTTGATAGTGGCTATTCCAGAAGCATGTCTGGGAACAAAGATATGATGCACAATTTTGTTCCTATAGAAGGAGGAGGCAATGTGACTTTTGGAGGAAGTGATGGAAGTATCATAGGGAAAGGCACCATAAAGACACCTCATCTGGATTTTGAAAATGTGTACTATGTTAAGGAACTTCAGCATTTCAACTTGTTCTCCGTTTCACAAATCTGTGACACCAAGAACAAAGTACTCTTCTCTGAGAATGAATGTCTTGTGCTGTCTAAAGACTTCAAACTCCCAGAAGAAACTTCAATTCTGCTGAAAGTTCCTCGAACTCACAACTTGTACACATTCAACCTTAATGACGTTCAACCTGCTGGTGATCTCACTTGTTTGGTGGCTAAAGCATCCCTTGATGAGTCTACTAAATGGCATAGGAGGATGGCTCATGTGAATTTCAAGACCATAAACAAACTCTCTAAAATGGGTCTTGTTGAAGGTCTTCCCTCCAAAGTTTTCACCAATGATCATAATTGTGTTGCTTGCAACAAAGGAAAACAACACAGAGCCTCCTACAAAGCTATCAATGCTATGAGCATCATTTCTGAACCTCTTCAGTTGCTCCACATGGATCTGTTTGGTCCAACTCAAGTCAGAAGCATTGATCATAAGTACTTCTGTTTGGTTATCACTGATAGCTATAGCAGATTTTATTGGGTTTTCTTTCTAAGAACCAAAGATGAAACATCTCCAGTGCTGACTGACTTCATCACCCTCGTTGAAAATCAGTTGAACAAAAAGGTTAAGGGAATTCAGTGTGATAATGGGACAGAGTTCAAGAATGCTATTCTTATAGAACTCTGTAGGTCAAAAGGTATCAAAAGGGACTATAGTAATCCAAGAACCCCACAACAAAATGGGGTAGCTGAAAGAAAGAATAGGACCTTAATAGAGGCTACAAGATCAATGCTTGCAGACTCTAAACTGCCCACTATGTTCTGGACTGAAGCTGTTGGCACAGTGTGCTATGTGCTAAACAGGGTCTCCATTACTAGACCTCAACTCAAAACACCATATGAACTTCTCTTTGGGAAGGTTCCTGTCATTCACTACCTAAAACCTTTTGGTTGTCAAGTGACCATTCTAAACACCAGTGATCCGTTGGGAAAGTTTGATGAGAAGGCTGATGATGGTTGTATTGTGGGTTATTCAGCTCATAGTAAGGCATACAGGGTGTACAATTTGCAAGCCAAGAAGATAGAGGAGACTTTGAACCTGCGATACGTGGAAGATAAGCCTAATGTTCAAGGACAGGGTCATACGTGGTCTTTTGACCTTGACTACTTAACTGATTATTTGGGTTACACTAGACATTTGGCTAACCAAAATGCAGGTTCTCAAGAGTCTCCCACTAACAATGCAGGTACCTTGGATGATGACTCTGAAAATGAGTTTGAAGATGATGAACAACCTATACTTGTGCCTTCTTTCTCCCCTAACAAATATTGTAGGTACCACCTCCAAGGATATTGCTGATAAGAGTGATGAAGATGAATCACATTATGCTGAGGACCTTGCTAGGCTTCAGACTCAAGAATTTGCAGCTAAGCTTGAAGCAGAGAAACTGAATGGAGAGGTTGCTAATGAAGGAGTCAGTAGAAACCATGTTTCTGCTGAAGATGATTCTGTCACACCTACCATCCACAAATCCGCTGAAGGCTATGCTGTTTCTTCTCATGTTCCTTCTCAAGTGTCTTCAGACTTTGGAGAACCTTATACACGCTTTCCAAGTCCCTCAGATCTTGGAAATCATCAACCCAAAGCTGGCATCTTCACCTCACCCTCTTATGATGCTGAGTTTGAACCAACTATCACTAATCTTGATTCATCCATTGAAGTCAGCCCCACTGCTACTCAGAGGATCAATATTGCTCATCCTCAATCCAATATTATCGGTGATCTTCTGGAACCTGTTAGAACTCGAAGGGCTATAACAAGTCCTCAATTTGGACAGATTGCTTTTCTCTCTTATGTCTCCAACCAGCAAAGAGACAATCACACAGACTTCAAGCATTGTCTGTTTGCTTGTTTTCTTTCTCAAGTGGAACCAACAAGTGTTTCTCAAGCTCTTAACGATTCAAGCTGGCTAGAAGCAATGCAAGAAGAGATGCAACAATTTCACAATTAGCAGGTTTGGATCTTGGTTCCACTCCCTGATGGCAAATATGCCATTGGGACAAAGTGGATTTTGAAGAATTAGAGAGATGCTCGGGGTGTTGTGATAAAAAACAAAGCAAGATTAGTGGCTCAAGGCTTCAGACAAGAGGAGGGGATTGATTATGATGAAGTGTTTGCACCTGTTTCCAGAGTTGAAGCCATTCGAATTTTCTTGGCTTATGCTTCTTACATGGGTTTCATGGTGTATCAGATGGATGTTAAAGGTGCTTTTCTGTATGGTGAGATTGAAGAGGAGGTTTATGTCACTCAACCCAAGGGATTTGAAGACCCAGATCACCCAAATCATGTTTACAAGGTTGTTAAAGCTCTCTATGGCTTACATCAGGCACCTAGAGCTTGGTATGCTAGGCTTTCATCCTTTCTGTTGAAGCATGGCTATAGGAGAGGTGCTATTGATAAAACTCTGTTCCTAAAGAAGAATTACTCAGACATCATTCTTGTGCAAGTTTATGTGGATGACATTATTTTTGGCTCCACAAACGAAGCTTGGTGCAGGGAATTTGAGGAACTAATGAAGGGAGAATTTCAGATGAGTGCTATGGGAGAGCTTACTTTCTTTTTGGGTCTCCAAGTTCAGCAGAAACAAGATGGCATCTTTATCTGTCAAGATAAATATGTGAGGGACATTTTGAAGAAATTTGGTATGGAAGGTGTTAGGACTGCCACAACACCTTATGAAGCTCCAAAGACAAAAAAAATAATGAACCAGATCTACCTGTGAATGTTCATCTGTACAGGTCCATGATTGGTTCATTGATGTATCTAACAGCTTCAAGACCTGATATTACTTTTGCTGTGAGTGTTTGTTCTCGACATCAAGTCACTCCACTTACTTCCCATCTCAATGTTGTCAAGAAGATCTTTAAGTACCTCAAAGGCCAACCTCATTTAGGCCTTTGGTACCCAAAAGAGTCTCCTTTCAAGTTGGAAGCATATAGTGACAGTGATTATGCTGGTGCAAATATGGATAGAAGATCCACAACTGGAGGCTGCCAATTTCTTGGAAAGAGGTTGATTTCTTGGCAATGCAAGAAACAAACCATTGTGGCTGCCTCAACTACTGAAGCAGAGTATGTTGCTGCTGCAAATTGCTGTGGATAGGTCCTTTGGATTCAAAACCAATTGCTGGACTATGGGTACAACTTCATGAACACAACAATTTTTATTGATAATCAAAGTACCATCTGCATAGTCAAAAATCCAGTTTTTCACAGTCGAACAAAACACATTGAAATCAGGCACCACTTTATAAGAGATGCATATGAAAAACATTTGATAAAAGTGGCTAAAATTCATACTGATGATAATGTGGCAGACTTGTTAACAAAAGCTTTTGATGGACCAAGGTTTCAACACCTTGTGGTCAATATTGGAATGCTAAACCCTTGACTGCAAAGTTTAAGGGGAGGCATAGGCCTTAGGGGAGGCATATGCCTCAGGGGAGGATTTGTGCAAACTCTGCATATTTTTGTGTGTTATCTTGTTTACTAACACTAACTTTCTAATAATTCTTTAGTTTGTTTGTCTTTGTGTTGTTCTTGTGTGTTTTTGTGTCTGTTTTGCAGTTGTCTGAATTGCAGTTTGTCTATTCCATGATCAAGATCAAATTCATCAAGTGTGGTTCATTGGTATATGGTCAAGATAGCTAAAAGATTGTTGCTTGTTTCTTCTGAAATTAAAAGTACTGAAGCAAACAATTTGATTCCACTGAAGTTATAATACTGAAGAAAAGAAATTGAAGTCAAATTGTTCTTTCATTCATTCAAGAAACAGTTTACAGCTTACAGCTTACAGCTTACAAAAGTCAACCTACTACAAATGCATCTTCAAGATACGAGCTATACACTTACGCTAATCCTAATCTAGTACATATCATCTATTCCAACATCTAAGTGAATGTTGGATATGCATGATCGCTCACATCTTTCACACTAGATGCTGGATATGCGTTCGTGGGTCTTGCATAACCACCCATTCCGTCTATCAAGATGGCTGGATATGCATGACCAATACGACGAAGATGCTAAGGACCAAAATGGAGAGGATGGATTGATGCAAACGTTGATGATGACGATGACCACACATGATGATGGAGAAAAATAAGGTCTCCTGTGTGCTTCATCTATGCATTTCAGCCAAAATGCAATCCATCCACCCTCCCTAAGCCCTTCTCTTATACGATGTGTGTTGATGCACCAAAAGCTGGCGCCGTGAGACCAAGAACCACCTCTCTATCTTTAGGGAGTGGTGGATTCCTGGCACGAGGCCTTTGTTGAGGCCGAGGTGCTGGAGGTTGGGAGTATGATGTTCCCTCCTTATAGGAGTCATCAGAATCATCAGCAGATTCACTTGGATTCACTACACTATCATCTTCTGAAGAAGGGAGAAAGGGTGATTTACTTGGTCGTGGATAGGGTTGAGGAAAGTAATGTAGCCATGGGTTTGAATCACCACTTGATGATGATGAAGAGGATGATGAAGATGATGTTGTGAGATCTATGATCTCAGGTTTGGTATTCATGGTACAATTTGGTTAATTGGGGTTTGTTTTTAATCTAGGGTTTGTGGTAAATATTTGGGGATCTTTGATGAAGAGATAAGTATGCATTGGGATCATTTTATAGACGGGTTCGAGGTTCAATGAGAATTAATGCGAGTGGGTGGCACAGTAATTCTGGAAACTTACCGAAGATACTCTTATCTTTGATGGTTTCTGCTGAAGTGTATAACTTCAGCAGATTGACCATATGTTTCTGCTGAAGCGTTATTTTGGGTTTGGTCAAAGTTGAAATACACGTAAGCGACGGTCAACCAAACGGTCTATTTTCTTTGACTATATTTTGGGCAAAAACTATCACTCCACCATCACTCTCTTCAGAACAAACCAATTCCCTCTCATCCTGCATCCACAAACATTCACCATTACGAGAAACATAACCCTAAAAACTCATATCCCTCATGGCTCTTGAATTTAAAAATGATCACAATAAAGTTGCATTTCTGGGAAAAGGTAAGGGATATGAATTGTACGAACCAATGGTGGAATTCTTGAAAAGGTCCAAGATTTGTTATGCTCTAACACATTCTCCAAATGAGATATATGAATCACTGGTTACTCAGTTTTGGGAATCTGCTGAGAAGAGGAATGAGACAGAGATTAGGGCTGTGATTGATGGAACAGAGCACATAGTGACAGAGGACCTAATAAGGAGGAAGCTTCGCTTGGAAGATGTTGATGGAGAATTTCACTCTAATTAGGAAGAAGTGCTTACTGGGCTAAGAGCAATTGGCTATCGAGGTACAAGGACTGATATGTGGCTGAAGAAGGAACTTTGCCCGAAGGGGAGGTTCCTGGTTCACACGTTGCTTCAATGCATAAGCAACAAGTCAGGTGGATGGGACCAGTTCTCTACCCAACTAGGATGTGGTATTGTGTGTCTTTCTCAAGGGGTAACTTACAATTTTTCTAAGTATATTTTTGAAAACATGGTTGAAAATCTTCAAAGGAAAAAGACTAAATTTTTAATGTACCCAAGGTTTCTGCAAATGATTTTAGACACCTATACCCAAGCCCAATCCTTTTATCCCATAGGTGTTTTAACTGCTAAATTGTTTGCAACCATGAGAACTCACTTTCAGGGGGAACATCATCCCTTGCTTGCAGCCATGTTGCCCCAAGGCAATGAGGCTGCTGATGAGGAGAATGTGACTAATAATCCTCCTTATCCACCTGTTGCTACTGATGGTAATCCATTAGTTAACATTGATGAGGGCCCCTCATCAACTGTTGAAGCAACTCATGTTGCTCCAGACCAGCCACCTTGTCCCAGTCCACCACCCTCACAGGGTACTCATGATGAGTCTGATCTTAATAGACTGCCCACACCAAGTCCTGTTAGGGATCCTCTCAATGAAGATCTTCCTCACTTTGAGCATGACCATGATTCTACTGAAAGGTCCAATGAAGCTCCCTTTACCACAGAGCAATCTACTGGTGGAGCTGAGGACCCTATTACACTCTCATCTGTCTATGCTCTTGTCAACAGGTATGCTACTGAGGTGTCTAGTCTGAAAAAGGAGCTTGTAGAGACCAAGTCTTCTCTTGGTAGTAAGATTGAAGAACTGCAGAATCAAGTCAAGGAATTAGAGGACAAACTTAAAGGGGGCTCCAAAAGGAAACTTGTGGTTTCTTCTGATGAAGAACCAGAAGTACCTCAGTTTGGGTCTCTTGATATGTTGGCTGATGTGTCTCTTAATGATCCTTCATCAGTAGTTGCTGCTTCCTCAAAGAAGAAGGAACCTGTTCTTTACAAAAGAAGAAAGAGATCTTATTTAAGTAGGTTTCTTCTGAAGCTTCAAAGGAACCTGGTGTTGACAAGGCTGCATCTGCTGATGTGCAAATGGAGGATGTATCTTCGGATCATGTTCAATCTTCATCTGTTCAAGAACCAATAGGCCCTTCACCTTCAGCAGATCATTCTGATGATGTTGTCATGATCACTCCAGTTGATAATCTACATCAACATGTTTCTCCTACAGCTGACTTGGGTATTTCTACGGAGGTTCCTTTCATTGATATAATTGAAGATGAGTGTGCTAAGAAGCCTGATGATAAAGGGAAAGATGTATTAACTGAAGATGAGCTTGGTCCAGACCTGGTAAGTGAGGAGGAAAGACTAGGACAAGCAAGTAGATTGGCTGAGTTTGAAAAGTCAAAGAAAAGTGAATTATTGGCTCGACAACATGAAACAGAGGACTTTTCATCTTTACCTCCTGAGAGAAGAAGAGAACTGGATGCACTGCGTGTTCAGATGCCTGCTGAATACTGGGATGCTCTAACTGAGCAAGTTATTTCAACACCTTCTCTTGCTTAAAGTATACTAGGTGGAGATTTCAACAGTGAGAGTTATGTGGATCAAATGATGGCTCAGGGAAGACAAAGGAAGCAAGAAGCTATTGCACAAAGGAGAGCCATCAAAGCTCAGAAGAACAAAGAGAAACCTCCTACTAAATCTGAAATGAGACTGGTGGTGAAAAATCAATGCTCGATGTACAACTCTGGCTTAACAATGAAACAAGTCAAGGCTTTTCCTGATCATGTCCTGGTTCGCAAATATAAACAGATCATGGGGGAAAACTCATCATCTTCAGCACATTCTACCAACTTGAAAAGGATTGCTGGGAATGAAGTTGCTCAAGAAGCCAAAAGACTCAAGTCTGATGATGCTCCACCCAAGGCGACTTCTCCAGTCATTTCTACTGAAGCATCTACTGAAGTTGCTTCTTCTACAGGCAAGGGTCCATCTGCTGAAACATCTACCAATTCTCCTGAAGCACCTGATGTATCAGCTCCCACTTCATCTGTGGCAACCGTTGACACACAAGAAGATTCTAAAGTTAAAGAAGCTGATCTCGCTGAAATAAAAACAAAAAGGGCGATAAAGATGCTTCACAGGATGAATGCACTACGTGAAGGTGTTCCAACTAAGTCTCCCTCTACCTCTTCAAGTCTTACCACAAATGTTCAAACTGAAAATGCTCCCTCTGGGGAAATCCATAAGCCTGGTAGGAGGAAGAAGAGAATGGCCAAAAGATCTCCCTTGGATCTTGAAGCTGATGACTCAACTTTCATTATAGAGGGTTCTGCTGCTGATTTTCCTGAGGGAGATCAAAATGTGTTGGTCAAATGGAATCTGAAGGATGATGAGATGAATGTCATTTATCGAAAGGATTCCACTTCTATGGAATTCACCTTTCTGAAGGAAATTCTACACTTGATAGACAGGGCAGATTTGCTTACTCTGTACACTCTTGTTACTACCCATTACTGCAACAAGGAACCACAAGGTTCTGGGATGTTCTTACCGGGAGATCTTCAAGTCCTGTTAAACTCTCATTCTCCCAATAGTAAAGCACATTCCATTTGGGAGAACTCACATCGGTGGAAGGTTGCGTCCTGGAGATTCTATCCTCTCCCTCGTGTGCATGTGCTTGAGACTAAGGGTGGAATCACTGTCTGCATGCTTGCTGAAAGAAAGTATCCATTGCCCAAGAGACTTATGGAAAGGATGCTTAGTCAGAAATTGGAGATTCCTCCAGAACCAGTGGGCAATGAAAGATTGTCTGCTTCAACATTGGTGGGTCTGATCAAGACTCAACTTCTACAACAGCAACAGGCCTCATCCTCATCCTAATCATGGTACTGGGTACTCTCTGCACTACCTTGTTTGTGTTATTTGTGTTATTTGTCAAATTCTGTGTTATTTTTCAATTTCTTAGTTAAAAAAAAAAAAAAAAAAAAAAAAAAAAAAAAAAAAAAAAAAACTAACTTTTATGCAGGTTTGTTTGTTGTACCATTCTGATGGTTTTTAACTCACCAGATATACCTTGTGTATGTCAAATAGTTGACTAGTCCAAAGGGTACAGCTTTGGTAAAGACACAACAAATCTGTTGATAGCTGTAATGGTTTGCTCAAAATCATAGGGTCTACAACCACCCATGCTTAAATTGCTGAGGGTTGTATGGTCATCAATTCACCATGGTCTATTCCTTTTTGGAATCCAATAATTGGCTAGCCCACATGTATATGGCATGTGGTAAAGGCAACTGAATCCATTATTGGTTCTCAATTCACCAATTCTAAGAATTGACTAGTCCTGAGCAAACGGCTACAGGTAAAGACAAGTCAAATCCGTTTAAATGGTTGCTGGTTTGCCAATAAATCAGATGGTTATCAATGTACCATAGTTTTCGAACTCAAACATATGACTACTCCAGTAGTGATGGCTATTGGTAAAGAGACATCAAACCCATTATTTTTCAATGATTCACCTCTCACAGGAGTTAACACACCTGGAAGTGATGAGAATAGTATGAAACTTATATGTTTTGATGTACATGATGTCATATGTTGCTGCAAAGATCTGGTGTATCACAGTTCAGTCATCATAGAGATGTTCTTTTTCTGAATCTTGCTGCTGATGTTCGAAGGCAATCCTCTTAATGTGAAGTATTTGTGCTCAAGAAACTGGACCTTCCTAGCTCAGAAGTGTTTACGGAATGGGGAGGATATTGTTTGGAAATTTTATCATAAGATGGTACAATCCTCAACAGTATTAACGATCTATCAAGGAAACTGGAACTTAACCTAGTCAAATTCCAGTTTAGGGGAGGATTGTTGGGAATTACGGTAAACTACTGGATCTGCTGAAGTATCTGCCGAATAGTTTCTGCTGAAGAAGAATGGATTCTGCTGAAGTTATACTTCAGCTGAAGTGATAATGCAGAAATCGTGATTCTGCTGATAGTGCGAATCCACGTAGGAGAGATAAGCGCCGTATGTAGGTCGTATGCAGGAAAAGTCAGCGCCGTATGAAGGATAGGTTGGCGCCGTATTGTTTAGAGCTTACTCAGAATGTGTTTGGAACAAAACAATATGATTAGTAAAACAATATGATTATTTGCATGCTTGTCTAGATGCATGCGTTGTCTATGTTTGTATTAGGAGCATACGTTGCAAATGCTCGTGAGTCATTAGGGTTTCTTGTCTATAAAAGGAACCATAATAGTTTGTATTAGATAAGTTTTTCTAAGTCTTTCAAGGCTGGTAAAATATCCGAAACATAGAGTTTCAATAATCAAAATATCCATAGAGGATCTAAGAGTTCTTAGTTATTATAACTTGTATTTTCATTCCGCTAAAGAATACCAGTTGTAGAGATCTTCTATTAGTTTGCTTGTGATTACATAGGCAACACTAACGATCTCCGAGTGCTTAAGATCTATCAAGGTCTTTGTGTTTTCAACACTTTTTCTACGGAAATTGTGATCAAGAAATATTTCAAAGAACTCTTGCCTCCATGTGCTAAAAAAGTTCAATATCATATGCACATGTTGAGGGGGAGCATTTCTAAATGATCAAAACAATTAAGGTACAAAATGTTTTGATATTATATCACAAGTACCTTGATTGATTTTTCCAAATGATTTTTCAACTGGTTTCAAGAAGGAAAGAACAATACCAAACGACCGACCAATTTACTTTATGCATGGTGTTATAAGGATGGTTAGGTTAGGTATTCGTTCCCACGATCCCGCCAGAGCCGGAGGGATCTGCCCAGGGACAATCCACTAGATAGTGTAGAGTCCTTAGGTATGATGGCAAAAGGAGAAAAATGAGAATACGGGAAGAGTGCGGACTGAGACAGAGCTAGTACTGGAATAAACCCAACAAGGTTCTAGTTATGAAGTATCGGTAAGCACTGAAGGGGTTGAAGAATGAAAAAGAATTGAATGTGAAAAAGGGTGAAAAGAAATAGCCCTCCATTAATTCAACCTTAGGGCAGAAACCGGGTTCAATACATATGCTACTGGCTGTTACTAAGGTAACACTGGTATTGAAGACAAGACGTCATGGACCCAGTGACGCAATGCACTATAACTTCCCAAGCTACTCAAGTTCCTCTTAAAAGGACTTGTTTCATTCTCACGGGGAACCTACATAATCTATCGACTTTCTCTTAGAGATTGTTGATATTGAAGAAGGAGACCCTCTCCCTAGTCTCCGGCATAGGAAACCAAATATGCACAATTGAGTCTAGAGCCAAGAGATCATCCACAATATCTCATTAGGACACAAAGTTAATGAAGAGTTGCTGTTTCACATAATGTGGAAAGTAAGAATATATTAAGAG
The DNA here is from genome assembly GCA_019973895.1 of Chrysanthemum seticuspe. Classification (NCBI taxonomy): domain Eukaryota; kingdom Viridiplantae; phylum Streptophyta; class Magnoliopsida; order Asterales; family Asteraceae; genus Chrysanthemum; species Chrysanthemum seticuspe. The sequence continues at coordinate 210,083,880 of BPTQ01000005.1, forward strand.
TCTTACGCATTATCCTTGTCGTATTGCCAGAACATCCGAGTGATATGTAAAAGTATCCACGATGAAGATAGAAATCCTTCTAGAGCCAACATCAAACAAGCTCTTGGTGGGTGACATGTGAGATCTTTCCAAAAGATCAAGCTTGTGACAACTGGATAGAAACGATGGGGCGATTCATTCTTGAATCAACCCTGGTCCAGGAAATGAATTGACGAATACTTTTGGAAAAACCATTCGATGTGCAAATCTTCTTTTCTCTAGCATATCGAATGTGTATTCATTATCAAACACAAAAAGTATTTCTGATTGAAAACTGATCTTTCTTATAAAACCTTCGTCGTATTGCAAAACTCTTTCTTCTAAGAAATACATGATTGTTTTTCAAATCAATTTTTCATCAATCAGTGAATCTCAATTCGCTGGTTCACTCAGTCCGTGTTGTCTTCTTTGAGACGTTCCAGTTTGAGAACTGCTAGAACAGCTGTGAAACCCTGTCAAGGAGATTCTTCAGAATTATACCTGATCACAGGCAGTACTTGTACTGATCAATGGGGAACCGTGGGCCGTGTACCTCAATTCAACGAAAGTGATCAAAGACACTTTCGTGTGTTTTATTGCTAACTGTTGTTTGCAGGTACATTTGGACGGTTGCAGCTGATCAGAATTGATGAGTCAATCCATAACCGCATGCTCACACATCACATTCACTTCTAAAAGAAATCATGATAAGTGCATATCTTCATCAACTGGCTCTGATATTTTCAATCCATGCTTCTGCTACGCTGCTGCAAATATCATGAATCAACAAAAGCTTCCGCAACTCTGATGAGAAGATATCATGATCCAGAATGTGAGCATGTCGGTCCAAAAGTCACAACTTCACATATTGGCAATACAACAAAGGATGAGTCAGAGATTTGCTGTGGCTGATGATCTCTAACCTGGCTCAATGAATCACCAAACGTGGATCAGCACAAAGACCTCCACTAAAAGTACAAAGCAGTTGCACTTTGAAGAATAACTGCTAAAGCACAAAGACTGCGAACATTGAAGAATTAAAGTCTACGAGCTCAAGGCTGAAGATATAATAGAATGCTAGGATTCGAAATGTAAAACATGGGGTGACCTCCCTTAGGGGGAGATTGTTAGGAATTAGAAATTCCATTATGAAGTATCGGTCACCCCAACTCTAGTCTAGCATATGTTGGCTTGTAGACATTACGTTATTTATTAGTTAGTTAGTTAGTTAGAGCAACACCATGGAGGACGGACGGGTCTTTACCCACTGTATGCCTGATCCATAGCCCGACAGAGGGCGTATTATGTAAAACTATAAATACCCTCTACCTCCCAAGGTAGAGGGTTGGAGCTTTCTCATTCTTAATCTAACCTTCTATGTTTTCTTTCACTTTCTCTCTCTAGAAAGCCTCCCATCTCTCTACTTTCTCTTTCTAAAATCTTGTCATAATTCAAACCATATTGAATCTTATTTGTGTGTTACAATAACCAATATCTAACACTTTTCATGAATGAGAAAGGTATAATAGGAACTTTTGAATTGTCTAAATTCTAATGTAACTCATAGCAATGAATTGCACATCTTATTTTCCATAAATATTTCATTACCCTCATTTGGTAAATGATTTTTTTAACAAACATGACTTTTGGTTAATTGGAAAACATGTATATGAGTCACTAAATTAGAATCTAGACTAATTACCGCAAAAATTGGTAAAAAGAAAACTAGCATAATTTATCTAGTAGTTTTGCTTTAACCTTTAAAGGTGCTACATACCAGTATGGGGATGGTAGACCTGTTAAGGAAGAAATTGTGTTAGCCTTAAGAGTTTTTATTAAAAGTGATGGTCATTCACGTTTAGGAACTTTGTAACGTGTGTTAGATATCGTGATAGAATAATCAACGGGCTCGTGGACTGGGCTAAGCTAATTGGTTGGAAGTTAAGTTAAGCTAGCCTTTTATCACTTGCTATCCAATCCAAGTCCACGAGGCCCAAACCCAAGCCCATTAGGGCATCTAGTGCTTGTACTATAAATACCCCTCAAAGTCTCATTTGAGGGGTGTGCTTGAATGTGTGTGTGTGTGTGTTTTTCCTTTGAAATAAACATCTATCTTGTTTTCATCTTTCTTCACATACACGGTTTGTAGAACATCAAGTCACCATCTTTCCTTTCTTTATTTCATCTTCTTATACGCATAAGTGTTTGTGGTTTAACATGTTCATCTTGTGATAAGGTGTGTTACGCGTAAGGTTGATGTAAAAGTGTGGTCCTACAATTGGTATCAATCGCCTAACAATGGTTTAGGAGTGGTTGAAGTTTTTTGTGTAGTGGTTACGCGTAGACTCGTTCTCAAATTTATCTTGCTTAAAGCTTTACTTTTTGCACTAAAATCTTCAAGATTCTTATGGTTTAAGGTTTTTATAGTGTTAAAGAGTCTAGTTTTGAAAAAAAGTTCAAAGCTTTACGTTTTTTTCATCAGTTTTAAACTCGTGTGTATTGGATTGTACGTTTCTACGCATAAGCTATCTAGGCACTTTGGGTGAAAAAGGTCAAAACTTTTGTGTTATTTGAGTGTTTTTAAGGCTGTTTGTGCAAGAGAAATTGTTTGAATCGTTGGGAATTTTTTACGCGTAAAGGTCAAAAAGTTAAAACCCTAGTTTTCTACGCATAACTTTTTGGTGAACCATCTTCGTGCAACAAAGGTTACTCAGTGCTTCCCTCACTTGGATAAGTGTCTGGAACACTTCGACTTGTGGATATCATTTACGCTGTGACAGTGTAAAGGATTTTTGGTTTTTAACCTAATCTTACGCATAAGCAGAAAGCTTACGAGTAAGCACTCTACGCATAAGTTAACTCTTACGCGTAAGGTACTCTACTTCTATGCTTAAAGTTTACGCATAAGACTTACGTTTAACCTTAAGTTTACGCGTAAGTTGAGTTTTACGCATAAGGAATCCTACGCCTAAGCTGTTTACGCATAAGAATCCTACGGTTAAGCAATCCTACGCATAAGCACTCATTTCTACGCTTAAGAACAGGTTTATGAGTAAGATTTTGAGCAAAACTTCAAACGGCTATAACTTTTGAACCGTAACTCCGTTTTCAGCGATCTACCTATCAAAACAATTGTGAGATCGAGGAGAATAGACCGCCGAATAAACTAAAGTTGATTCGGGTCAACCTTCAAGTCCTAAAAACGCTCCGAAAAGAAGTTATTGAGGTTTTTAAGTTTTTAGACCAAATTTTCACTACAACAACCGAGCTTAATCTTCTTCAAACACAACTCCTTTATCGTTGAATCGATCCTACATCAACTTTATCATATCATACCTTCATCAATGGCAACTCAACAAGACATTCATGCAGCCGGTGCCGAAAACCGTCCTCCTATGTTGGAAAAAGGTGGTTATCTTCAATGGACAAGTCGAATGCTTCGTTACATCAAGACAAAACCTAATGGAAAATTGATGATTCAATCCATTCAGAATGGACCCTTCATACCTCGACAAGTCCAAGACCCTGTAAATGTTGATGCAACACCTCCCGTCCTACCATTTTTTCGTCTTAAAAAAGAATCGGAATACTCTGAAGAGGATCAGAAACAAGTCGAAGCAGATGACATGGCAATTCATATTGTCCAACTGGGTTTACCAAGAGACATCTTTGCTGCTGTAGACAGCTGTGAAACTGCTTTCGATATGTGGGAACGTGTTAGACGGCTTTGTCATGGAACTGTAATTGGTCAACAAGATACGGAAAACAAGCTGCTAACGGCTTGGGAGAAGTTTACATCTACTCCAGGAGAATCCATTGAATCCTACTATGGAAGGTTCTACACTTTAATTAATGAGCGGATCAGAAACAAGTTGACACCCAGAACTATCGTGAGCAACATCAAGTTCCTGAACAATCTACCAGAAGAATGGGGACGATATGTCACTATTGTCAACCAAACAAAAGACTTACATCAAGTGAACTTCGATCAACTCAACGATTTTCTGAAACAAAACCAAAATGAAGTGAATGAAGTCAGGAAAGAACGATTAGCAAAGAATCATGATCCATTGGCACTCATTGCAAAGACTCAAACTCTAGTGAATACACAACAACAAGCTTCATCATCTTCCACTAACAACAACTTGCAGCAATACATCCCTCCACAACAAAACTATCCACCTGAACAACAACATTACCAGGAACAAGGAATCACTGATCTTGAAATGGAACCAGAAGAAGCTTTGTCACAAGCATTTGCATTCTTGGGAAAAACATTCAGAGGTCGCTATTCCACACCAACTAACAACAACCAAAGGATTTCATCAAACACTCGCAACAGGCAAATTGCACAGCCGGGTATGAACATGGGTCTTCAAGGATAAATGGTTGGAGTTATTGGGAATCAGCAGGGATATGCTACTGGATTTCGCATGGGTAATCAGGCGGTTCCGAATCAGGGTAATCAGTTGGGTCAGAATGTTGGGAATAGAGCAGTGGGTAATCAGAATGGGAATGTTGCAGCTCCAGTCATTGGGAATTATGGAAATGTGAATCAGGGTAATCAGGTTAAGTGTTATAACTGTCAAGGATTAGGTCACATGGCAAGGAATTGTCCAACTAAGCCGAAAAAGAAGGATCTTGCATATCTTCAGAAAGCTATCATGTTGGTACAAAAAGAACAATCTGGACTTCAATTGAGTGCTGAGGAACATGACATTATGGCTATTATGGATGATTTGGAAGACCTCGAGGAAATCAATGCAAACTGCATCTTCATGGCAAATCTTCAGGAGACTAAGTACGACACTGACTCTGACGCACCTCCTGTCTATGATGCCAATGCAGTATCTGAGGTACCAATCACTGATCCATGCTATAACAATGTCATATTTGATGTGTTTACTCATGACGAACAACATTCTGTGACATCAGCACCTACTTATGATACATACCTGGACAATCCGAGTTGTAGCAATACTAACTCTGAGACTCCAGATGTGGATCCTAGTGGAGGCTGTGTGGCACAAAATACTGAGACTGATGAGGAAACACGTGCTTATTTTGAATCATTAATCAATAATTGTGGCATTGAAATCGAGAAAGTTAGAACGGTCAATCGCGAATTTAAGGCCGCGAATGCTAAATTGACCGCTGAGCTTGAGAGTTACAAGGAGAACGCAAAAGCCTTTGAATTTCATAAAAACAAAGAATCAGAATTAGAAATTGGTTATCGAAATTTGGTTTCTAAAGAAAAACTATTGCAAATCAAGTATAACACACTTGATGTGAATTTGAACTTGAAAATTAAATCTTTAAACAAGGAAATTTCTGATTTAAATAACCAACTTTCCAAACAAAAAGAAATGTTTTCTAATCTTGAAAAAGAGAAGAAGCAGTTGATTACTGATTTTTCAAAACGAGAAGATTCTCTTCTTGATGAAATTCTTGATAAAAATGACAAAATCCAAACTTTGGAAAATTTGCTTCTTAAAACGGGTCATTCTGCTCAAACAATCAAGATGCTTTCTAATCAAGTAAATCCACGTTTTCATACTAATCATAGAATGGCACTTGGTAACGACCCTTCTTCGTTCCTCAAGAAAGCTCAGAAACCTCAGAATGTGTTAAACAATGGAAATGTTTTACATGAACCCATTATTGTTCGTGATTCTCTTGAAACGTTAGAACTATCTGAGGAGAGTAGATAAAAAATGAAACAAAAACATCCGAAAATCAAACCAATTGATTATAACAAATGGAACAAAATTAACGGAATTACTTTTGTTAATAAAAAAAAAGTCAAAGTTTTCCATCACACCAAGTGTTTCAAACAAAGAGTCAACACCTGTTTCAAAATCTGTTTCAAAACCAGTTGTTGTCTCAAATTCTCTTTCGAACATTGAACAAATGTCTTCAAACAATCCTTTTAACACAAGTGATGCGAGAAGTATTTTAGAAAATGTGACAACTAGAATTGCGGATCTTCAAGACACTGTTAAAACTAAAACCAATATTACAACAAACATCTGGTTTAATAGTTTTGATAATGAAAATAAAAAGTATTTTGAAACTCAAATTCCCCCTCAGCTGAATGCCATTAGTGCAAGGGTAATTCATTTTGACCAAGCATTTTTGAAAGAAACAGTTGACTTTGTCAAGGACCATAAATCCCTGGTAAAGCAAGCTAATGACTGTGTTGAACACATCAAATTTTTGGAAAATTTAAATGACTCTCTCTTCGAAGATGTTCTGACTACCGATATTATGTCCATTATTTTACAAACATATTCTGTTGAAGATCATGAAAGACTCCCGTCTGAGACCTCCAAAATTGTTTCAAAATATGAAAAAGCACTTGAGAAACTTGAAAAAGAAAATGTCCCATATTTTAAACAACTTGATCGAAAAACTGAGGAATGCAAGTATGACAAACTGTCGTATGAGCGTGCCTAAAATGACATGAAAGCGAAAAATGATCTTTTGAGGGCTCAACTGGAATGTCAAAAAGGAAAGGCAGTGGATACTAAGATTTCAAAACCATTGACTGAGGAGAAAGCAAATGTTCCCAAACCGGTTTTAAAACCAAAAATGTCTGTTTCAATGCCTCCTCCAAAAGTCAATGAGAAAAATGATTTATCAAAAGCAGTCACTCCACCTGCCTTGCCTATACAAAATGTTGATAAAGGAAAAGCGGTTATCGAGAAACCAACCGTTTTAGCACCTGGCCTTTTTAAGATGAGTACCACTAATGCGTCTGCCTCCACATCTAAAACATATGGAACAAACGACATAAGTTTAGAAAAGCACTCTAAAGAGACTAGGAAAGCTGAAACCACTTCTCTAGATAAAATTATGAATCCTAATGAGTGTGCCTTACCTTCTACAGGACTAGGAAGAACCTCTAGGAGCAGCAGACTAAAGCCTAAGAGCAATACAAGGAACAATAGAGTCTCGCTTGCCTCTAAGAGTAGTCGCTTGAATAATGAGAAGAAAGTAGAAGAACACCCTAGGAATTTACCGCTTTTGTTAGGAATTGGAAATTCCATGTTAAAGAGTCGGTCACCCCAATAATGGTCTAGCATATGTTAGCTCGTAGATTTGTCATTGTTTACGTTATTTAGTAGTTAATTAGTTAGTCAGTAGCTTAGTTTAGTTTAGTGTATCACCGTGGAGGAAGGACGGGTCTTTACCCACTGTATGCCTGATCCACAGACCGATAGGAGGTCGTGTAAGTTGTAAGTATAAATACCCCTTCCATCCATGGAAGGGGTGTGGCTTCTTTGAATAAACCTTTCAATTTCATATAGCAACTCTCTTTCAAGAACCTCCTCTCAACTCTCTTCATCTATCAAAATGGCTTACTTGTTTAATCACAATCCTAGACCACCCGAATCATCTAACAACATAAATATTGGATCCTAACAATTGGCATCAGAGCCCAGGTTGTGTTGTTTTGTTGATTCGAATGGTTCTTTATTTGCGGTTTGCTCATGTTTGTTTCGGTTTGGTGATGTTTTGATGTGTCTTTGATGTTGGATGATGTTGCAATTGAATCTGTTGTTAAAAGGATTTTCTAATCACTTGCTGGCTTTATGATTGTAGTCAAAACAGTTTTCTTTTGTTACAATATAACATGTCTTAAAACCACTTTCCTGCTGCTGATGAATGGTCACGTTTTGTACTATCTGTTTGGTCTGAAATTCTTGGTCTTAAGCTGTTTTTAGCATGCTGGATTTGGTGTCAATTTGTTGTTCGACATGGTTTGGCTTAACTGCTGCTGCTGCTATGATTTGTGGTCAAATTCATAGATGCGAGTTGACTAATTCTAAGATGCGAGTTGCTGTTTTAAGTCCAGATTCTTGGTATTATAAGAGAGTTATCTACTCTCTGTCTATATTCTAAGTACCCTATGCGAGTTGGGTTAACTAGTGAGCGAGTTGACTAATTTTTGAAAGCGAGTTGACAGTATTGACTGTCATGAATCAATGTATTCCTGGATGTGAGTCGTTATAATGTCCAGATACAATGAATGTTAAGCGAGTTGGGTTTATGGTCAAGTTTCAATGCGAGTTACTTAACTCGCATATGTTATGGGTGTAGCTCACTTTTGAGCGAGTTGGGTCAAGAGAGTTGGGTCAAGATGCGAGTTGGTCATGAAGCGAGTTGTTAGCCAGATAATGAATGCGAGTTGGTAGATTAAGGGAAGAATATGAAGCGACTTGTGGTCATGAGAAGACATGGATACGACTTGATCAAAGTATGTAAAGAAGATAAGTAAAGTAGCGAGTTGATGTCACAAGAAATCACTAAAGCTTTTCAGATTTGAACATGACCATACATAACCATTACTACATCAATACACTATAACCTAAACCTCTACAACAATCACATCTCCAACTCATGAATCATCTCAACAAGTATAACTAAAGATCACAAGATCTCGTATATCTCGTAGCACTTTCAAGTTCTCAGATTTCTTGTCATTCGTGGTGTAAAGTTTTTCAATATGACCTATTCAGATCCAGTCAACCACTAATAAAGCTCATCATAGATAAAAAATTTGTTTTTGTTAGTATTCGAAGGCTAACGAACGAACAAAACCTAATAGGGTTTCCTCCAATCGCTATATTCGGTTAATGGGTAACAACGAAATAATTCAAAAGAAATTTATTGACCTCAGAAAGCTTCATCTCGTGTTGTGTAACATCAAGACCACGAGGGTCTTACACACGAATCAGCTTGTCCATCATGGGTTTAATTTTGAAGGATAAACTTCATTTAATATTCGAATGGTATTCAATTAGATTTATAACAAGAATGATATAATCTATTGATGATTCGCTCGATTTAGAAACAAATGAATCAAATGAAACAATTAAACAATCCAAGATGAAACCTACCTTGATCTATTCTGTTTAAAGTCGTGGCTGTTACAAATCACTCTAACCATCCCTGTGGTGAGCCCTTTCATAACCATATGATATTGCCTGAACATGTATCTCGTTGTTGTATCAAGTGAGATAAGGTGATGATGGATGAATATTTTTAATCGTTGTCTTAATATGGATCTGATAATGTTTTTTGAGGTGATTAGATGAATACGTGTTATGAGATGAGAATGGAGAAGAGAAAGCTGTGGTTTTTTTAGAGTGTTTAGGGTTGATGGGAGAATTTTTAGGGTATGAGGATTATTGTGGGTGTTTTATAGCTCCGAATTTTTAGGTAAAGATTGATATGGTCCGGTTACCACTCTCTCACATGGGCCGAATTGGACTTGCTTCTTTGTCAATGGACCTTAGATGTTAGATCAGTCGAAGTGTGTTGATTGGAGAGTGTCAAAGGACATATTAGACTTTAACCAATTTTTTGAGATGTGTGTTGGACCGTGTATTATATCTTGTCTTGGGCTGCATGTGGACCTAAGTCGAAGTATGAAATAGATAGTAGGCTCTACATTTCTCAGATTTAGATCAAATCGTGATATCCGGATATTAATATCACATGCAAAACGTTTCTCATTAAATGACTTTATATGAAATAATATGTTAAACCTTTTTCATAAAATGACTTTTAACTACATGATCATTATTTGATTTTATGAGGATATTAAGGTTTGGGCTATTTGCATCATTTTATGAAAACGTCGAATATGTGGACCGGATGGGATTTTAATACTGATTGGATTTAGCAAGCTGATGCCATGTTTTGAATTTTCGGTGGGATTGAATTGCATCGAATGAGTCAGTATATGTGATGACTTGGATTTGGATGATGGAATGATGGGCTTCGCAATATTGGATCGTACATGTGAGATTTGACAAATATGAGTTTTGATGATATGAGGTTTATGAGATTTGGATATGATGAGATTCTTGATTATGAGATGTGATTCGTTATGTTGTGTTGATTTGTACTTTGGTGTATACATTTTCACGGAGAATATTTTTGTCACGGCTTGAATTGTTATTGGAACTAGGTTGACTACGGGATTGTTTATGTTTGGTATTTCTTATTTGGATCTGAAGCGAGGTTTTCCGGGCGCGTCACTTATTTCGTCTTCTTTCTTTCTACCCTTCCACAAAGATGACTTGTTTGGGCATTTATAGAGTGTGATAAAGACTTGGCTATTTAGTTATTGTTGTGATTCTTTCTCGCTTAACCCACAACATAGCTATCACTTCGGTGTCTCACGCAGTTGAGGATATGTCAAGAGGTTTTGAACATTGGGTACACCGTTTCTTCTTCACGAGGATTAGTACAAGTTTAAGTAACAAATCTAGGAAATTCTACTTCATGATCAAGTTTGGTATATCGGGTTTACTTCTCCATGTGGTCACTACTATAGCCGACAGAATGAGTGAATGATGTGTTTACCGAAGTGTTTATTGGATGGTTGATGATGTTGATGATATTGGATAATGAACCGTTGACGAATCGCTGCATGTTCCCCTAAAACAGATATTCACCGAAACCAAAGTTGTCATAACACATTCAAGCTGACATTGTTTACGGTTTTGTCTTGATTTTGTAAAATCCCGCGAAAGAATCTATTTCTCGGTTTAAATCATAGACTTGTAAAATCCCGTGACAATGGAAACATCCTGGTAATAGTAAAGTGCATTTCCAGATCTATCTTACGATTTATTATTGGTTTTGTAAAATCCCGCGAAAGAAACTATTTCTCGGTTTAAACCATAGAGTTGTAAAATCCCGTAATGATGGAACCATGTTGGAGAAAGGAAAATGTATTTCAGGATCTTATTTGATGCTGGTGCTACGATTTCTATTTCAAAGAAGAGATAAAAGGGTGTACTTCATGAATTGGATGTGTGATTGGATTTCGTCATGGCAGTCTGGTTATTACGTGGTTTTATGGGGTTATGTGCTTTTAACCATGGTCGGGATGAAACCATTATCTTGGTTCAATTAAAAAGTCTAAGGAGGCTAGATTTGAGCTTTTAACCAAGAAGATGTGACAACGGAGTTAATTCACTACTATTTATTTGAGGTTGAAGTGAAATATCACGGGCGAGTGTACTTAGTATCTGAAGGTATCGGGGATGGATGGATGAAGATTCTTCAAGATCCTTGTTCGTGCTTATTATCAAAAACGAAGACTTGGAAATCTAGTTATTGTTGGGTGACTTTTACCTTTTCTTTTACCACTTGGGGGAATTGGGCTCTTACCACCACAAAATAACTATCACTTTAAGGAGTTATGTTGTATTGCTCAGTGTCACATTCAATTGTGGATTTTCAAGAGGTAATGTACGTCATATACTTGATGGTTGGTTGGTTGAAGAGTATAGAGTACATAGAGAGTACTTAGAGATGCTAATGGAAATCGACACCGCTCTTTGTTATATATGTGCAAGTATAAGTCACGAGTTCGGGGTAGTTTACTTCAGGGTCAAATTCATTATATCGGGTTTTCTCCATCAGCTGTCACGACAAATAGCCTACTGAATGATAATGGGGTGATTACAAGTTTGCCAAGTGTAGATGAAAAGAGAGAGATTATGACGTCTGTTCACATCAGTTCAGGCCTCGTACTTCAACATTATGACGTATGAACACTACAGTTCATGCCTCATTCTTAAAGAAAAGAAATGTGTACGCTTCAGTGCGCATTATCTTCGGAAGAAGAGAAATCTTCTTATTATGACCATTCTCATCAACATACCTCATACTTTTTCCATGCGCTTCAGTCATCAAGTGAACCGGGCTACCACTGATTGTTTTCTCATTCCACTTGCTCGATTATAATGAAGATGGCGACATCATGTGGATTTCACATATTTAGTCAAGAATGGCATCTCCGTATGCAATTCTTGAGGGGGAGAAGAAGTGTGAATTTTTTGCATTGTTGATTGTTATTTGAGAATATAAATGGTCATACGGCTCTAAACTCATGTAAGAACCGAGCTTCTTCTTATCGGGTCATCTTCACATGGAGTTTTTCTTTTCTAAGAGCCGTTGGTTGACATCTTCACTCGGATTGATGAGTTTATCGACAAAGTGCTTCCGGTTAATGCTTCACGTAAACATCAACATGATGATTCCGAACAATCTCTCTGTTCTTGTTTGATGTGATTGGTAGTTTGGTTTTACCATCTTGTGTGTTCGTTGCGGTCTAATTGCTGATTTCCTTGATGAACATCTTTCTATTCTTGTTTGATTTGGAGGGATTTTAGTTAAGGGGATTTGCAAGATGTAAGTTAATTGGGATGCTTTTTGGTGGGATGCTTTTTGGTGTGAGTTGAAGATGTTAACTATCTATTCACCAACTGCACAATCTTGAAGAAGGTCGAGTCTACAGTCTGTTCTACATTTTCTGCTACATGTTAGAAGACTAAAGACGAATTTCATTTAACGATCTAAAGACTTCTTCTTATTATGGGCATTTATCAAACAGATTGTCAGTTTAGGGGAGAGCACTAATTGGGGGAGTTTGAAATGCCAAATTTAATCCCTAATTAGACTTGCTCACGTTATTCTTCAGCAAGTTGACTCTCACAGATACATCTGAGCTAATGATGTTCTTCTCAAAATATTTCTAGTATACGGACTTACAAAGAGTTGTTGATTCTGAAGTGTCAAAAACCAGCAAGTAGTAAGGAGATAAGCACCTAAACGCGAGTAAACTTGATGAACTTAATACTTCTAAGTAATTGAAGATACCCCGGGAAGACAAATGTTATTACCGCAGAGAAACTCAAGGTTTGACTCATGACGAGTAAACTTGATGAACTTAATTCTTCTAAGTGATTGAAGATATCCCGGGAAAACAAATGTCATGACCGCAGAGAAACTTAAGGTTTTACTCATCAAGGCGTTTAGTGTTAGTATTTCATCTACGTGGGGGAAGTGATGTTAGAGAAAGTTTCTGAAGATAAAAGAGGTACACTAGTGTGTGGTGATTTCGATGGTATCGCAATGATCAGGGGAGAGAGATTGTGTACATTGGGGATGCTTAGCTGTTTCACTTGAGTGCTTAATCAGTGATTCAGAGATATAATCACTTATTCCGGAGTTGACATCCGCAGAGATTGTCACCCGCAGAGATAATCAGTGACTTGGCCTGCTTTTTCAATATTATCACTTATTCGTTCCTTGTGTATTGGTATACTTCGGATACTTGAGCTTCATACAGGATCATCAGGGAAGAAAAATGTGAACATGGGGAGGTGTTTTCATTCCCCTCTTGATGTGTATTCGGGAGAGCTCTTGGGTATTGATGTACTTCGGGTTCTTGAGCTTCATACACGATCATCCGGGAAGAAAAATGTGAACATGGGGAGGTGTTTTCATTCCCCTCATGATGTGTATTTGGGAGAGTTCTTGAGCATTATACAAAGAGACTGACTACATCAATTCAACTAATTGGGGGAATTGTTCTCTTGACACCTTTTGGAATGGATCGCTTCAGACTTCAATAGTTATGAAATTTGAGAAGATTATTTATGAGTGGGATGATACGTTGCTGTTCTATTGGATGATATAACCCCGAATGGAGAATCTCGATTATCGTTCTTAAAAGGAGCAGCGGGATTTATGATAATGGTGTGCTTCTCTGTGCACCTGGCTAAGGAAAGCTTGAAATAGAGCTTCGAATCTGCTCATCCAAAGGATTTTCGGTTTGGAGGGAAGCTTCCAAAGTCTCACTTTCAGATGGTTCAATTTATTTCTTCAATGCAAAAGCCTCGGAAGCTTTGGTGGTGAAAGTTTTAGGGATGATGACTTCTATCTTCTACAACGGGATGAAGCTTCCAAAGTCTCACTTTCAGATGGTTCAATTTATTTCTTCAACGCAAAAGCCTCGGAAGCTTTGGTGGTGAAAGTTTTAGGGATGATGACTTCTATCTTCTACAACGGGGCTGCTCGATATCCTTATCTCGGTACTCGTATCATCATCTTCTTAAACTATATCATCTATTCTATCTTTGTATATATTTATCCGGAAAAATAAAATACAAAAATATAAAACTATCAAAAAGAAAATAGAAAAATATAAAACCTTCAAAAACCCATAAAAAATCAGAAAATTTCAAAAATACCAAAAATATGTTTTCTCAAGACATGTCTTCTGGTATCGATAACATCTACGGTCTTAGTAATGTCATTCAATAATGGCACGAGACCATAGATGAAGTTCGAGCAGGAGGTGTAAATATTCTTTTCTAAACATGTCTCAAATTATGGCTTATAGTTATTTCAGACTGTAACCCGCGCTTCAAATAATGGCTAACAGTTATTTCAGACTGTACCCCGCGCTTCAAGAAATGGCTTGCAGTTACTTCTGACTGTAACCCGTGCTTAAACAATGGCTTGCTATTATTTCAGATAGCAACCCGTTCTTCAAAGAAAGGAAAGTGCTACGCTTAAACCAATTTTTCAAATATTTCGTGCACTTATCCTAAAACAATTTGAGGAAAGTATGTCGAAGGACTGCTGTTCCTACACAAATGTTTTTCCGTCTAAAATTCTTTAGAAAAATATTTGTTGTTTTTCAAAAATGGTGGAAAATGAGTTGCTTGAAAATCAATCAGTTTCAGAGTTTTAGTAAAAATTGAAAACTCAATCAATGACTTCAGCGCTTTTAAACCTTTTAAGAAAAATGAGTCATTGATTGAGGGGGAGAATGTTTTCAAACTTATATCATCTAACGGGCTTTCTTAATTATCCTAATATGCTTAATTAAAAATGATGTTAACCTATGTTGAAGGACTAGGTGCCTAGGATATGATTGCTAGGATTAGATAATTAGAGTTTGATAAACACATTATTCCCATACCTTATATGATCTGATTGATATGTTGGAGTGAATTTTATTAGTTGATTGATGTTTAGGTGTTGTCGACCACCATATATTTGTATGTGTGTTCACTAACGTATGCAAGTATATTGGTATATAAGAATGTTCCCGATCCGGATCCCACAATTGAAGATGATTGGATGCCGAAAGGAAAGGGTAACTATATCTAGGGTTGACAAATGAAGAAACGGAGCTTAATTGGACTTCTATGGAGAGTTGGCATAAATGCAACGTAAGAGGTCTCACTGCATCAGCAGATGGTTTTCTTCTAAGTGATTGAAGAAACAGAGCTTAATTTGACCTCAGTTGGCATTCAAAATGCAACGTAAGAAGAAGTCTCACTGCATCTGCAGACGGTTTTTCTTCCGAACCCTACAGCAACAACAACGGAAGCTTCTCAACCACCTAACGTATCTTTGTGCAGGATACCATTTTTAAACAGTTTTGAATAATTTGATTAAATTGTTTTGAAAATGGAAAAATATTGTTTTGAAAATAAATTGAACTAAATTTTAAAAATCACCGGACTTCTTTTTATCAAAACCTAAGTCACTCAATTATTGACTTCTGTCATGGATTGAGGGGGAGAGTGATTTAAAATAAAATATTTTCAAACGATATTTCTTTTCAAAAGTTCCGCTTTGTACAATATAAGTGGTGATCTAAAGATTTAATGTTATGTCATGGTATGATTTTTTCTTTAGAATCAAGGTCTTTCAAAATGAAATTTTTTCTGTTCTTGTTTGATTGTGAAATTGTTTTATTTTACTAAAAGATCTCTTAAAAACTATCATACCTGACACTAACAATCTTTAATGTCTTAAATTGGTCCTTATCTGTCATCTTTCAAAATTGAATCTTGCCACGTCTTTCCCCAAAATTTTCTAAATTATTTAAATCTTTTGGGATCACAAACCTCAAATGGTTTGAAATCTTTGATCAGGGGAGAGATCGTGATTTAAATCTCAAATCTGTTTAATGGAATTGGTTTTAGTCCTTAAAAGGCACTCCTGCCTCCATGTGCCAAACGATTTCAAATACACGATGCACATGTTGAGGAGGAGGATTTATCCAAAAAACAAGATGAGTATTTAAACCTGGCCACATATTCTCTCATGTTTTCTAAACCTAATTAAATCACTTGGGATCCAAAATCTCAAAGGGTTTTATATTTTTGATCGGGGGAGAATTTGTGATTTAATAATGAAATTTGATAAAAGGTGATCGTTTTGATTTAATTGTGCAGGCTGCTCTCTCATATGTGCTAAACGCTTTCGAATATCGAAGCACATATTGAGGTGGAGCAAACAAACTATCGAGGTACGAAAGCTTTTTAAAGTGATTTATAAAGTACCTTGATTGAGTTTTCAAATGGTTTCTTAATGGCTCTTGTGATTGTGGATGTGCTTCAAATTAACTCTTGCCTCTATGTGATAAAATGTTTTCAAATATCCTATGCACATATTGAGGGGGAGAATTTTACCAAGAAAATCAAATGGCTTTTTCATATGAAATTGTGATCAAGAATTTGTTTAAAAGAACTCTTGCCTCCATGTGCTAAACAATTTATAAAATCACATGCACATGTTGAGGGGGAGCATTTCTAAATGATCAAAACTATTAAGGTACAAAATGTTTTGATTTTATATCACAAGTACCTTGATTGATTTTTTCCAAATGATTTTTCGATTGGTTTCATGAAGGAAAGAACAATACCAAAAGACCGACCAATTTACTTTATGCATGGAGTTATAAGGATGGTTAGGTTAGGTATTCGTTCCCACGATCCGCCAGAACCGGAGGGATCTACCCAGGGACAATCCACTAGATAGTGTAGAGTCCTTAGGTATGATGAAAAAAAAAGGAGAAAAATGAGAATACGGGAAGAGTGCGGACTGAGACAGAGCTAGTACTGGAATAAACCCAACAAGGTTCTAGTTATGAAGTCTCGGTAAGCACTGAAGGGGTTAAAGAATGAAAAAGAATTGGAATGTAAAAAGGGTGAAAAGAAATAGCCCTCCAATAATTCAACCTTAGGGCAGTAACCGGGTTCAATACATATGCTACTGGTGTTTACTAAGGTAACACTGGTATTGAAGACAAGACGTCATGGACCCAGTGACGCACTGCACTAAACTTCCCAAGCCACTCAAGTTCCTCTTAAAAGGGCTTGTTTCATTCTCACGGGGAACCGACATAATCTATCAACTTTCTCTTAGAGATTGTTGATATTGAAGAAGGAGACCCTCTCCCTAGTCTCCGGCACAGGAACCAAATATGCACAATTGAGTCTAGAGCCAAGAGATCATCCACAATATCTTATTAGGACACTATTCTTGAAGACTTGCTGTTTCACACAATGTAGAAAGTAAGAATATATTTTAAGAGTCCTACGCATTATCCTTGTGGTATTTCCTGAACATCCGAGTGATATGAAAATATTCACGATGAAGATGGAAATCCTTCTAGAGCCAACATCAAACAAGCTCTTGGTGGGTGACATGTGAGATCTTGCAAAAGATCAAGCTTGTGACAACTGGATAGAAACAATGGGGAGATTCACTCGTGAATCAACCTTGGTCCAAGATTGGAATTGACGAATGCTTTTGGAAAAACCGTTCGATGTGCAAATCTTCTTTTCTCTAACATGTCGAATGTGTACTCATTTCAAATTCAAAAAGTATCTCTGATTGAAAAATACTTTTAGAAAAACCGTTCGATGTGCGAATCTCTTCTTTTCGCTAGCACGTCGAATGTGTACTCTTTTCAAATACAAAAAGTATTTTTGATTGAAAATTGATCTTTCTCATAAAACCTTCGTCGTATTGCAAAACTCTTTCTCCAAGCAATACGCGATTGTTTTTCAAATCATTTTTCATCAATCAGTGAATCTCAATTCGCTGGTTCACTCACTCCGTGTTGTCTTCTTTGAGACGTTCCGGTTTGAGAACAGCTAGAACAGCTGCGAAACCCTGTCAAGGAGATTCTTAGGAATCCTACCTGATCACAGGCAGTACTTGTACTGATCAACGGGGAACCGTGGGTCGTGTACCTCAATTCAGCGAAAGTGATCATAGACACTTTTGTGTATTTTTATTGCTAACTGTTGTTTGCAGGTACATTTGGACGGTTGCAGCTGATCAGAATTGAGGAGTCAATCCAAAGCCGCATGCTCACAGCATCCACACTTAATTTGAAGAAATCATGACTGGTGCATATCTACTTAACCTGGTTATGATATTTTTATACTATGCTTCTGCTTCGCTGCTGCAAATATCATGAACCAGTAAGGCTTCCGCTACTCTGATGGAAAGATGTCATGGTTCAAAAGTGTGAGCATGTCGGTCCGAAAGTCACAACTTCACATGATGGCAACACAATAAAGGGTGATCCAGATATTTACTGTGGCTGATGATCTCAAAGAAAGCTCAAAGATCATCAAAGATGTGGATCAGTTAAAGGCCTCCACTAAAAGTACAAAACTATGCGGACTTTGAAGTTGCACTGCTAAAGCACAAAGATGCAGAAATTGAAGAATTCAAGTTTACGAGCTCCAGAACGAAATCAAAGATAGAATGCTAGGAAGCAAAAATGTATTTCATGGGGTGACCTCCCTTAGGGGGAGATTGTTAGGAATTGGAAATTCCATGTTAAAGAGTCGGTCACCCCAATAATGGTCTAGCATATGTTAGCTCGTAGATTTGTCATTGTTTACGTTATTTAGTAGTTAATTAGTTAGTCAGTAGTGTAGTTTAGTTTAGTGTATCACCGTGGAGGAAGGACGGGTCTTTACCCACTGTATGCCTGATCCACAGGCCGATAGGAGGTCGTGTAAGTTGTAAGTATAAATACCCCTTCCATCCATGGAAGGGGTGTGGCTTCTTTGAATAAACCTTTCAATTTCATATAGCAACTCTCTTTCAAGAACCTCCTCTCAACTCTCTTCATCTATCAAAATGGCTTACTTGTTTAATCACAATCCTAGACCACCCGAATCATCTAACAACATAAATATTGGATCCTAACAGCTTTGTAATAAGAAAGACATCTCATCTGAATGTAATGAACCTATGAAACTTGGTAAGTCTAATGAATTTGTTGAATCTCTTTGTTTAACCTGCAAGAAATCTTTAACTAATGTTCATGATGATTGTACTTCTAAGAATGAGATTGTTAAGCCTGTTAAGAAGAATGTTCCCAAAAGAACTTATGCTAAACGAATAGGAAGCCTAGTTGCGAGACTTAGGCTTTACACTACTGATAGGGAGCATAATATTTACTTTAGGGATGACATTTGGAAACCCACGGGTAGAACTTTCACACTCCAGAATGGTAGAATGAGTGATGAACCTGTCTTACCAATAGATAACTTTTATGAGTGTGATCAGGATTTTACCTCTAACCCAAAGGAACCAAAATCAAAACGGTTTCCAAAATCTTCTTCTTCTGTTATTGGCAGGTTATTGAAATATGTCTTTGGATCGTCGACTCGGGTTGCTCCAAGCACATGACCGGGAATCTGAAGCTGCTGATCAATTTCGTCTGGAAATTCATGGGAACCGTACGTTTCGGAAATGATCATGTAGCAGCTATCATGGGTTATGGAGATCTACCTTTTGGAAATTATTTGATCACTCGGGTTTACTATGTTAAAGGGTTGGGACACAATTTGTTTTCAGTCGGGCAGTTCTGTAATGCAGATTTAGAGGTTGCATTTAGGAGAAATTCATGCTTCATTGGAAACTTGGATGGCACTGATCTCTTAACTGGGAATCGTGATACAAACTTGTATGCTATCGACATAAACCAAATGGCCTCTTCATCACCAATATGTCTTATGACACGAGCATCTGGAACAAAGTCCTGGTTGTGGCACAGAAGATTATCCCATCTCAATTTCGACACCATCAACAAACTGGCCAAAGACAACATCGTCAATGGACTTCCAAAGTTCAAATACACCAAGGATCACTTATGTCCATCATGCGAACAAGGAAAAATCAAAAGAGCATCATATAAACCCAAATCCGTACCTAGTTCGGAAGCAAGGTTGCATATGTTGCACATGGACTTATGTAGCCCAATGAGAGTTGAAAGCATTAACGGGAAAAAGTATATTCTTGTTATAGTCGATGATTATTCAAGATATACATGGGTTAGGTTTCTGAGATCAAAAGACGAAGCACTAGGCATCATCATCACCTTCCTAAAACGTATTCAAGTACTTCTTCAAGCTCCAGTAAGAGTTGTAAGAACAGACAATGGCACAGAATTCACAAATCAGAAGTTAAGAGCTTATTTTGAAGATGTTGGAATAACTCATCAAACATCAGTTGTTAGAACTCCACAGCAGAATGGGGTAGTTGAAAGAAGAAATCGTACTCTTGTGGAAGTTGCTCGCACAATGCTAATTTATTCTTGTGCACCGTTATTTCTATGGGCTGATGTTGTTGCCACTGTTTGTTTCACTCAGAACCGATCCCTAATCCATCCAAGATTCAATAAAACCCCATATGAAATAGTGAACAACAGAAAACCTGACATCTCTTACTTTCACGTGTTTGGCGCTTTGTGCTATCTGACAAACGACAGAGAAGATCTAGGAAAACTGAAAGCTAAAGGTGATATTGGAATCTTCATTGGATATGCAGATAGCTTGAGGGCATTCAGGGTGTATAACAGGAGAACTAGGAGGATCATGGAGACAATGAACGTGATTTTTGATGAACTTTCACAGATTATGGCTTCTGAAAGACTCGCTCTAGAACCCGCACAAAACCAGCAGACTTCTGGACACATCAGTTCAGGACTCGTACATCAAAGAGCTCCATCAACTTTTGCTGGCACTCCTCATGAACATGAATGGGAGAATTTCTTTGAGTTAATGTTCGACGAATATTATGGTGGAACTTCGACAAATGCATCAAACCATCATTTCGTTGCACCCGCTCAAAATCATCTACCACCGCCACCAACAGAAGATGCATCTACAACGGTCGAAACCAATGCACCAACTCCATCAACGTCATCTACATCTACTCCAGCAACTCCAATTCTTCAAACAGTTTTACCAGCAGTTGATGAGCAAATTCAAAACATATCATTTCAAGAAGAACCTACTCAAAACCAGAACGATGCAACGTTAGATGAAGACTTATTTGAAAACCCGTTTGCTACGGAATCAGCTGAATCATCTTCAAGCTTACGAGAACCATCTAACTCGCACTCGTATAATCTACGGTATCCTTCTACTCTGAAGTGGACAAAAGACCATCCGCTTGAACAAGTTATTGGTGAACCGTCAAGTCCAATTCAGACGAGACGCCACCTTGCCACCGATTGCGACTTATGCATTTACCTTTGCTCAATTAGCAATATAGAGCCAAAGAACATTTGCGAGGCAATGGCAGAACCCGCATGGATAGAAGCAATGCAGGAGGAACTTCTCCAATACCGCCTACATGACTCTTGGGATATGGTTCCAAGACCAATTGACGTTCATGTCATAGATCTCAAGTGGTTATGGAAAAACAAAAGGGATGAAGAGATGACTGTAATTCGCAACAAAGCTCGTCTTATGGCCAAAGGATACAGACAAAAGGAAGGGATAGACTTTGAAGAGTCATTCGTGCCGGTAGCTAGACTTGAGGCAGTCAGGATTTTCTTAGCCTATGCAGCTAACAAAAACATCACGGTTTATCAGATGGACATTAAGACAGCGTTCTTGAATGGAACTCTGAAAGAAGAAGTGTACGTGAGTCAGCCAGAAGGCTTCATAGACATGGAACATCCAGACTACGTCTACAAACTCAAAAAGGCAATCTATGGTTTAAAGCAAGCTCCAAGAGCGTGGTATGACGAACTGTCCTCTTTCCTTATTCTAAACAATTTCACTAAAGGAACGGTTGATCCAACCTTGTTTACACAAAAATGCAAAAACGACATTTTGATTCTTTAGATTTACATGGACGACATCATTTTTGGGTCCACTAATCCAAATCTTTCAAAACATTTTGAAAATCTCATGAAAAACAAATTTGAAATGTCTATGATTGGGGAACTAAAGTTTTTTCTTGGTTTACAAATACATCAGTCCCCACGTGGAATTTTTATTAGTCAAGCTAAATATACAACTGAGATTTTGAAAAATCATGGTATGGATAATTGTGACTCGGTTGGAAAACCAATGGTAACTTCACCAAAAATTGGAGCCGATTTTTTTGGGAAACCTATTGATCCGAAGAAATATCGGAGCATGATTGGTTCTCTCATGTATCTTACTGCTAGTCGACCCGATATTCATTTTGCTGTTTGCTTATTAGCATGGTTTCAGGCAAAGCCTACCGAACTGCACCTCAAAGAGGTTAAAAGGATCTTTCGGTACCTGAAGACATCCATTCACAAGGGTCTTTGGTATCCGAAGGAATCCGGATTTGATCTAATTACCTTTTCAGATGCGGACCACACAGGTGATCCAGTTACAGCAAAAAGTACATCAGGAGGACCACAATTTTTGGGTGAAAAGTTAGTAAGCTGGTCTTCAAAGAAACAAGATTGCACTGCACTTTCAACCGCTGAAGCTGAGTATGTGTCTCTATCTGCGTGTTGTGCTCAAGTTCTATGGATGAGAACACAACTCACAGATTATGGTTTTACTTTCGATAAAATACCTATGTATTGTGACTCGAAAAGTGCCATAGCCATATCATGCGATCCTGTTCATCACTCTAAGACTAAGCATATCAGAATACGCTATCACTTCATAAAAGAACATGTGGAAGAAGGTACTGTTGAATTATTCTTCGTGAAGACAGATTACCAACTCGCCGATATATTTACTAAATCCCTTCCAAAAGAAAGGTTTGACGATTTAGTTCGACGAATTGGAATGCGAAGCCTAACCCCTGAGGAGTTAGAACGTCTTCTTGAATCTTCTTGAAAATGCTTTTCCAAAAAGCTTCGCTGTAAATATTTTTGAAAAACAAAATACAAAATTTGAAAAACCAACAAAAGCAAAATATAAAAATATAAAACTTTCAAAAATACAAAAACAATAGAAAATCAAAAATACAAAAATATTCTTCTCACGACATGTCTCTTGTATAATCGATATTCTGTACGTTTCTAGAAATGTCATTCAACAATGATACGGGCATGTACAGATGCTTGAGCGAGAGTTCTTTAATGTTTTCCAAAACATGTCGTTTCTCTAAATTCCTTCAAATGGCTTTCATATACTTCAGTACGAAACCCGGACAAAAATGATGACTTTTGATTATTTTCAAATCAAAACTCGTGTTTTTAAAGAAAAAATCAAGTGTACGCTTCAGTGCACTACATTTTAAACTGGTGAGAAATCATCATCATCTTAAGCACCCTTTTCAAGATTGTTCAAAAAGATTTTCAAAATCTTTCAAAATATTTTGTGCTCAAGATAACTCCCTCTAAAACCCTTTAATTGATTATGCTTTATTAAAGGGGGAGTATAAAAAAAATGTTCCAAATTCATGCTTAAATCAAATCCGTTTGTCTTCCCAAAAGATTCTAAAATGTTGTTTAATCCGATGATATCAAAAATATCACAAATATGCTATTTTTGAGGGGGAGGAGACATGATTAAAATGTGATCAAAAAGTTTAATGATCGTTTTTTGAATCTCAAAAGAGCTCGACTCAGTTGAAACGAATGAATTGACGAGGAATAATGTACCATCTCGAGAAACTTTCTATGGACTTGACCAGGACGGGTAATAATTTCAAGCTAGTTCTCTAGTGATGTAAACGTGTCTCGAATCGGTCTTGTTCATTTAAAGTCAATCAATTCAAAACGTGCGAACTCTACCCTCTATGTGCAGATTTCTGTCAAAACTTATAAGCACATGTGAAGGGGGAGTGTTTCGGAAAATATAAAACTCACGGAGTGTTCCAAACATGTTTTCTATCAAAAACACTTTGAGAGATTTTCAAGAAAAATGGTTTTATGGCAACAATAGGACAGTCATAGAGTTATAAGGTGACTAAGGATAGGAAATTCGTCCTATGATCTGCCAGAGCCGGAGGGATCTACCCAAGGACATCACAAATAGTTTAGAACTAGAAGTCCTTAGGAATGATTGAAAAAAGGAGTAATGTGAGAAAGGAGAAAGAAGGGATTGAAGAATTAAAAAGAAAAGTAGAAGAAAGGGTGAAAAGAAATAGCCCTCCATATTCAACCTTAGGGCAGAAACCGGGTTCAATTCATCTGCTACTGGTTGTCACTAGATGACACTGGTATTGAAGACAAAGACGTCATGGACCCAGTGACGCACTGCTCTAAACCTTCTAGCCACTCAATTCCTCTAAAGGATTTGTTTCATTCTCACTGGGAACCCTACGTAAACTATCGGCTTTCTCTTAGAGATCGTTGGTATTGAAGAAGGAGACCCTCTCCCTAGTCTCCGCTCAAGAAAACCAAAATGCACTATTGAGTCTAGAGCCACGAGATTCATCAAAAGATCTCATAGGAACACTTGACATGACATCGCTTGCTGTTCATCAATAAGGACACAAGTGATATATTCTAGAGTCCTACACAGATCTTAGCAATCTGCCAGAACATTTATGAGAAGTTTCACATCTGTGATCTTCAGTGATTGAATGGAAACTCCTGCCAGGGTCAACATCAAGCAGCCCTGACAGCAGGTCACTTCGGTAACTCCCCGTGGATTACGCTTAGTGTGTCTCAAACTGTCTACAGTCGTGGAGTGATGCTTCGGTGTACTTCAGCGACTCATCTGAATTGTAGATGTACTTCAGTATATCGTGTTATCTCACTTGTGGGACTCCAGTTCAGGAACGGCCTTTGTAAGAATTAGAGATGTGTTTTCACACTATGCTGTTAACACCCTTGAAATTCAAACTTGTAAGTGCCGGAATCCGCTTATTACTAACCTGTTTTTATGTTTTCTTCTTATGGAAGCTCCGGAGCGGATTGATCGTGCAGACTCTCCACATGCTCATACCAACAACACATGAAATTTCTCATCAAAATCAAAGGCAACACAAAAGTTTAAAATGATTCTTCGTCAATGTCAAAGAATCTACAAAGTATAGAGACTCGAGAACTACACCATTGGTAACCAAAAGACAAATAGAAGTGTGAGCATGGTGGAGAAAGGCGTGGAGACACCTAACCAACGAAGTTGACAATGGCTCTATACCACATTAACCGATCACAAAGCATGAAGGAACAAAGAATCAAGACTATTCTATATCTACACGCAAAGTTCAAGCTCAAGGAAAGTAAAGATCATATCAAGTGGAGCATCTTTTGAATGACCACCCCTTAGGGGGAGATTGTTAGCCTTAATAGTTTTTATTAAAAGTGATGGTCATTCACGTTTAGGAACTTTGTAACGTGTGTTAGATATCGTGATAGAATAGTCAACGGGCTCGTGGACTGGGCTAAGCTAATTGGTTAGAAGTTAAGTTAAGCTAGCCTTTTATCACTTGTTATCCAATCCAAGTTCACGAGGCCCAAACGCAAGCCCATTAGGGCATCTAGTGCTTGTACTATAATTACCCCTCAAAGTCTCATTTGAGGGGTGTGCTTGAATGTGTATGTGTGTGTTTTTCCTTTGAAATAAACATCTATCTTGTTTTCATCTTTCTTCACATACACGGGTTGTAGAACATCAAATCACCATCTTTCCTTTCTTTATTTCATCTTCTTATACGCATAAGTGTTTTTGGTTTAACGTGTTCATCTTGTGATAAGGTGTGTTACGCGTAAGGTTGATGTAAAAGTGTGGTCCTACAAATTGCATACCCAATTTTTCAAGTTAATAACATTGGTGGATAACCTATCATTCACAGAGTAGAATACACCTTTTAGTACCTAAGTAATGATTACGTATGGTTCTTCAAAGGTGTAGGAAAGTAAAAAGCAAGCAATTTTCTTCATTGGTTTTTGAAACACTTACAATGTTGTCAAATTCAGTGGGAGCATTGTGTTGCATTACTGAATAAGAAGTTGTTGAAATGATTTCTAATTCAGTGGGAGCTACAAGCCTTATTTGCTGTGTAGTAATCCAAATTATCTCTTGAATATCATGTAGATAATTACTTTCGAATTGTAGGCACTTATGTTTTAAGGATAGTCATGTGCATTTCCTTACTAATCCATATAGTCTTACATCTACTTGTTATATCTATCACACACATCATATTAATCAAATAAACAAATGTTTGTCATGTTGTTTATCTGCTACATGATGTTCTTACATGCAAAAGTGGGAGAAATCTTTATTGTGTGCACGGTACAACATATATAAATATGATTTAAATGGATTATCTTGACCGCAAGGTAAGAGAGTAACATTCTAATAGGAATTATACATTTAAATGTGTATGATTGCCCTATTAAGAACATGTGTCAAGATGATAACAAAGACTACTTTAAATATTTATGTCATTCAATATTTAAGAAACACTTGTAGTTACAATTTATGTTACGTGAGAACGTGAACTAGATTGTAGCCCAAGGTAAAATATCCACGTGTCGTGAGAACGAGCATGGATGATTTTGCAGTTTCTTACGTTGAACATTTCATGGAATGGCATAATTAAATGAAGTAATCTAATACTACTTTGATTTTAAGTATTTATGTATTCGTTGAATGACTTAAATATATGTAGTATATATTAACTTGAAATTATTAATTGAAACCCGAGGTGGTGTTCATAATTACTTTAATTATACATGTTTATGACTTCTTTGTAAAGTCACAAACATGAAGTTTTTTTAATACAAGACTTACAATATAAAGTAAGACGTTAACTTGCTATGTTTTAAGACATATGCATGAAGTCAATGAGTTGATCAATGACTTATAACGTATAGTGGGATTATAACTGTTATGTCTTTTGACTTAGTCAAAGAGTATTTGTGTTACAATACATGCAATTGGCTTGGTAATTCTATTATACCATTAATATTTACTTGGTTGGTAAATAGGTAAGCCAAAGAGTAGATGGTTATCTTAAATATTGTTAGATTTTCTTACAATATTAATTCTAAGGAAATACCATAGTTTTATGGTATGTTCAGTTAGAAGAATCAAAATCTATTGGTATTGTTTGATTCAAGATAACTATAGTTTCTTCCAAAAGTTATCAAGATTAGTAGATTGAGTATAGATTGAATATACTCAATAAGACTCCAACCTAGAAGATTGATAAGACATCATTTGTTTATGGAATGTGATGAATCACATTAAGTCTTATAAATGAAGTTCTGAATTTGTTAAACTACTTGTAAAGTGAGTTGTAACAAACTAATGTCAGGAACTGTCAATGTGTTATGTAATATCCCAAAAGAGAACAATGTATTGTTGCTCTACTTGCTAAACTATTTAAAGGTAATCTTTAAATTATTAAAGGCAAGTGGGAGTTTTGTTTAGATCTTGAAAGATTAAATTACAAAATACATAATCTTCTAAAATTGCACTAACAAATATCATGATGAGGCTAAACATGTAAATGATAGACCTTAATATGATGGAATTGTCATTCATAGATCCGTAAGGATATATCAGATATTTAATATGCTGAGGGATATGAGTTACAGGATCATGGTAAGCCTGTTAATCATAATGATGAATTTACCAAATGTTGAATTGTGGTAAATCAATCATACTATGAATGTAGAGATGCTGTCCATAAAGATAATCAACTTTAGATACTTGGTTTATCTTAATGAAAATGAGTTTCTTCAAAGGATGGAAACCCTAGTGGTTTAAATCTTTGTGTAGAAATCATATGGATAATATTGTACACATATTTAATGCATGTCTAGTGATAATAATATTAATCATAATTAAGCAATTAAATATGATTGAATATTATTTTCTAGATACATTAGATAGAAGTATCAAGATTATAATTTTCATACTTAGTTTCATTGATATGAAATTTTGAAAATGAATATCACAACTCTTTGTTGTGGAATTACTTTTGCAAGGACGATAAGTAATACAAAGTAGTTTTATGAGTTCAAATAATCTTTGAATATGTACAAACTGCAAGAATCCATAAATGGATATATGCATGCATCTAGGAGCCGATTCTTATGTTTAAAATTAAATCCATGTTTGATTTAATAGTTAAAATAAGATAGTTCATAAGTATTCCTGAAAGCTAGTGGGAGTATTATTTTTATTTTCTTAAATCTTATATGTTGTATGGGCAACTACATTCCACCTAAATTGAGTTTTAGTTGGGAATGAAACTTCGTTTGTAAAATTTGGAAATAAGACATACAACCTTGGAATATATGTTTATTATTATAAACATATGCGGAAAATAAATGAGTCTAATAAAACATGATGAATATATATCTTTGACAAGATAGAGTATGAATGAGATCTTAAAGTCTAACTTGAAGATTCATCATGAACATCATGTTGTATATAAAGTTGTTGTATCATGCTTGATTACAAGATGATTTAACAACATTGTAATATTTATGTTTGGATTTAGAATTGCATTCCTCATCCTGGAGTTGCTCCCAGATTCTATACAACAATTGTTGTGTAATTGTCATAGTCAATAAACTTGAAGTTTAATGGCACCAAACAAATAATATTCAAAGTTTACGGATGTTTAAAGAGCATATTGTTGTACACAATGATGCTAGTATAATTGAGATGAAACTCAATTCTAGTCACGGTATCCTTGATGATGACCATGTTGACTAGTTATGCTCAACTAAGAGCATAGTTGCATTATACATTAAAGAATAAAGAATACTTTAAAATTTTAAAGTTTTGGAAGATGACTGTCATAAAAGGGTGGTTCAGGTTATCAGGCACCTTATGGAATGATATGACAATATCAAGATATGTGTAAACACATACAAGAAATTCACTTATTAAATTCTTGAAATAAGTATTCTCAAAATTACTATAGATCAAAGTTAGTAGAAATTATGTCTTGTCAACAAGTATGATTATCATGACTTGAGGCAAAATTCATTAACTAAGAATTATCATGCATTGATCTATTTAGTTTTTGGATAAAGGATATTGTAAATATTATTATTCAAATGAAATAAAGTATTTTGTTATGTTTATTATGATGTTATCCTATATTTGCATGTTTAAATCCTTGAATAACTTAAGTTATTCTAAATAGTCCGTTGTCGATCAATAACATGGGAATGATATTGAATTAAGACAAATCTGAGTATTAGTTAGAATATACTTGAAAGTATATTGATGGGTAGCATGACTAATTTAAGATGATATTCAATGGATTGAGTATAGGACTTATCCCAACCACATGATGGTACTTTATGGATCTTAGTTAAGTACATCATGAATATTTATCCTCAGACATGAGATACCAAATAAATGTCATGGATGTAGTGCATTTCTGTGAAGCAATCTAACGCTATACGTAACTGGTAGTTATAAGGGTTGTTTTCAGAAGTGTTGCGAAATTTATGAATTCTGCTCGTAGTCAAAACGGGATTTGTTTCCTTCAAATTTATTTTGAAGTATAATACTGTTGGGCCCCTCGTAAGGTTGTCAAGATGTTTGCATGGCCATGCCCAAGGTCTTCTGAAATATGTTCAGAAGAATTGGTAATCTTGATCAATCATATAAAGCGAGAAATAGAATAGTTAATTAAGAAATGAGTGAGATCCATATTCTTATTAACATGGTATTAGAAACAAAAGGATGAATATGATGATGAATCATCAAAGTGGTTTTTCTCCAGAAAACCATACACGAGCTGTACCGGGGGCATTGGCATGTTGCTAGACGCTAACTAATGTCATTACACGTTTTGTAAACATATCCAAGTGGGAGCTGTTGGAATGTGTATATATTTATAAAACCATGCATGTCCGGATTCGAACTCGTGACCACGGGATTGCACAAATTACGAATGAGAATTAAAGTTAAATAATTAATGTAAAATGATTACGATTAATTATTATACAAAACTCGACTAACGGTCGTTAAGTATTTAACGGGAAATGACTAACGACCGTTAAATGTAAAGAGAAGGACTAGTAGTGAAAAATCTTAAATAGGAAAAGATTTGGGTATCCCTTGGGGCTTCTAAAGTGGCCGGCCATAGGGGGTTTCACAACCCTAAACCCTAACTTGTTCCCTAAGATTTTCATTCACTATATATACATATCAAGGTTAAAGGTTTAGGGTTAACTTTTGTGCACATACATTGACCTAAATCTTTTCTTTGTTTTCTCTTACAAAAATCGGCCAACCCTTCCCTTAGGGTGTTTGGTTTTGTTTTTCTAAAACAAGGTTTTGTAGATCTAGCAATCTCTTTAATTCGTTTGTTAATTCATGTGTACAAGAACGTGGTGTAACACACTATTGTTACATCAATTGGTTTGAGTTATAAAACGGTAAGGGATAACTCGTTAAACCACTTTGTCACATTCATTAAAGAGATCTGTCCAATTGCAAGAGGTATGTTACATATTTTTTTCAGTTAATTAATTACTATTATGTTCTAAGTCTTCCGCTGTGTACTCTGTGATGTCTACATATTATTATTTCTTTCTTTTGTTGTGCTTCTCATATAGGTCCTTTTCAAAGGCGAGATCACGAGATACTACAAGTCATCCAACAAGGGATCCTTGATTGATTTGTTCCTCCGCAAGATTTCTATAGCAAGATCTTGTATTTCATATTTCACATAGTTGTTGTGTTATAGTTGTGTTGGTTTGGTCCGCCGTGTTAAGGACTCGGTATTTAGCTTTGTACCGGATAAAGTGTAGGATCTTACATATATTGTGTTATGATGATTCGGGTGGCCTTGGATGGTGATGATACAAGTATGCCATGGTTTTAGAGAGATGAAGAGATGAGAGGGTGTTTCTAGAGAGATAAACAAAAAAGAGAATATTAGATTAAGAATAAAGCACCACCCCTTCCAAGGATGGAAGGGGTATTTATAGTTACAGCAAATACGTCCTCCTGTTAGACTGTGGATCAGGAAAATAGTGGGTAAAGACCCGTCCTTCCTCCACAATGTTACTCTAAACTAAACTACACTAATAAACACGTAAATAACGATATGTCTATTAGCTAACTTATGCTAGATAATAGTTGGGGTGACTGACTCTTCACTATAGATTTTCTAAATCCTAACAATCTCCCCCTAAGGGAGGTCACCCCATGAAATACATTTTGCATCCTAGAATTCTTTCTTTGTCTTTAGTTCCAAGCTCGTAGACTTCAATTCTTCACTTCCGTAATCTTTGTGCTTTAGCAGTGACTCTTCATAGTCCGCATAGTTTTGTACATTCAGTGGAGGTCTTTAAACTGATCCACATCATGATGATCTTCGAGCTTTCATTGAGATCATCAGCCACAGAAATCTCTGGATCACCCTTTGTTGTGTTGCCATCATGTGAAGTTGTGACTTTCGGACCGACATGCTCACACTTTCTGGATCATGACATCTTTTCATCAGAGTAGCGGAAGCTTTTACTGGTTCAAGATATTAGCAGTAGCGTAGCAGAAGCATAGTATAAAAATATCTGAGCCAGGTTATGTAGATAGGCACTTGTCATGATTTCTTTAATTAAGTGTGGATGCTGTGAGCATGCGGTTATGAATTAACTCCTCAATTCTGATCAGCTGCAATCGTCGGGTGTTCCTACATAAAACAGTTAGCAATAAAGCGCACAAAAGTGTCTTTGATCACTTTTGTTGAATTGAGGTGCACGGCCCACGGTTCCCCGTTGATCAGTACAGGTACTGCCTGTGATCAGGTATAATTCCGAAGAATCTCCTTGACAGGGTTTCGCAGCTGCTCTAGCCGTTCTCAAACCGGAACGTCTCAAAAAAGACAACACAGAGTGAGTGAACCAGCGAATTGAGATTCACTGATTGATGAAAACGATTTTAAAACAATCATGTATTGCTAAATAGAAAGTGATTTGCAATACAACGAAGTTTTTATGGAAAATCAGTTATCAATCATAAATACCCTTTAATTTTGAAACATTAATACACAGTCGATGTGCTATGGAAAAGAACTTTTAAGCACAACGACCGGTTTTTTCAAAGGTATCCGTCAATTCATTTCCTGGACCAAGGTTGATTCAAGATTGAATCGCCCCATCGTTTCTATCCAATTGTCACAAGCTTGATCTTTTGCAAGATCTCACATGTCACCTACCAAGAGCTTGTTTGATGTTGGCTCTAGAAGGATTTCCATCTTCATTGTGAATATGTTTGCATATCACTCAGATGTTCTGGCAATGCCACAAGGATAATGCGTAGGACTCTTAATATATTCTCACTTTCCACATTGTGTGAAACTGTAAGTCTTCATTAATTTTGTGTCCTAATGAGATATTGTGAATGATCTCTTGGCTCTAGACTCAATAGTGCACATTTGGTTTCCTATATCGGAGACTAGGGAGAGGGTCTCCTTCTTCAATATCAACCATCTCTAAGAGAAAGTCGATAGATAATTTTGGTTCCCCGTGAGAATGAAACAAGCCCTTTTAAGAGGAACTTGATTAGCTTGGGAAGTTTAGTGCAGTGCATCACTGGGTCCATGATGTCTTGTCTTCAATACTAGTGTTACCTGAGTAACCACCAGTAGCATATGTATTGAACTCGGTTTCTGCCCTAAGGTTGAATTATTGGAGGGCTATTTCTTTTCACCCTTTTCACATACAATTCTTTTTCATTCTTCAACCCCTTCAGTGCTTACCGAGACTTCATTACTAGAACTTTGTTTGGTTTATTCCAGTACTAGTTCTATCTTAGTCCGCACTCTTCCCATTTCTCACTTTTCTCCTTTTCTCAATATACCTAAGGACTCTACACTATCTAGTGGATTGTCCCTGGGTAGATCCCTCCGGCTCTGGCGGGATCGTGGGAACGAATACCTAACCAACCATCCTTATAACACCATGCATAAAGTAAATTGGTCGGTCTTTTGGTATTGTTCTTTTCTTCTTGAAACCAATTGAGAAATCATTTGGAAAAAAAATCAAGGTACTTGTGATACGCGATCAAAGCATTTTGTACCTTAACTGTTTTTGATCTTTAAGAAGTGCTCCCCCTCAACATATGCATATGATTTTGAAATTGTTTCGCACATGGAGGCAAGAGTTCTTTGAAATATATTCTTGATCACAATTTTCATAGAAAAAGCCATTTGATTTTCTTGGTAAATTCTCCCCCTCAATATGTGCGTAGGATATTTTAAAACATTTAATCACATAGAGGAAAGAGTTCTTATAAGTACTTTCACGATCACACATGCCTTAGAGAAAAACCATTTTCTCCCCCTCAATATATGCCTCGAGATTTGAAAGAGTTTAGCACATATTAGAGAGAACTTGCAATTTGAATCAAAACGATCACCTTTTATCAAGTTCCATTATTAAATCACAAATTCTCCCCCGATCAAAAATATCAAACCCTTTGAGATTTTGGATCCCAAGTGATTTAATAAGGTTTATTAAACATGGGAGAACTTGTGTCTTGGTTTAGTTTTGAAAAATGACAAATAAGGACCATTTTAAGACATTAAAGATTGTTAGTGTCAGGTATGATTGTTTTAAGAGATCTTTTAGTAAAATAAAACAATTTCACAATCAAACAAGAACAGAAAAAATTTCATTTTGACATATCTTTGAGTTTTAAAGAAAATCATACCATGACATAACATTAAATATTTAGATCACCACATTTTAACGTACAAACTGGAACTTTTATGAAGAAATATTGTATGAAAATATTATATTTTAAATCACTCTCCCCCTCAATCGATGACCGAAGTCGATAATTGAGTGACATATGTTTTGATTAAAAGAAGTCCGGTGATTTTCAAAATTTAGTCCAATTTATTTTCAAAACAATATTTTTCCATTTTTAAAAACAATATTATTCAAAGTTTTAGAAAAATGGTATCCCTGCACAAAGATACGTTAGGTGGTTGAGAAGCTTTTGTTGTTGTTGCTGAGGGTTGGAAGAAAAACCGTCTGCTGATGCAGTGAGACTTCTTACGTTGCATTTTAATGCCAACAGAGGTCAAATTAAGCTCCGTTTCTTCAATCACTTAGAAGAAAACCATCTGCTGATGCAGTGAGACCTCTTACGTTGCATTTATGCCAACTCTACATGAAAGTCCAATTAAGCTCCGTTTCTTCATTTGTCGACCCAAGAAATAGTTACCCTTTCCTTTAGGCATCCAATCATCTTCATTTGTGGGATCCGGATCGGGAACATTCATATATCCATGATATCTGCATACATTAGTGAACATACATACAGATATATGGTGGTCGACATCACCCAACAACAATCGACTAATAAAAGTCAATCCAACATATCAATCATATCATAAAAGGTATGGGAACAATGTGTTTATCAAACTCTAATCATCTAATCCTAACAATCATATCCTGGGCACCTAGTCCTTCAACGTAGGTTAACATGTTTTACATTTAAGTATATAGGATAATTAGATAAGTCCGTTAGAAGATATAAATTTGAAAACATTCTCCCCCTCAATCAATGACTCATTTTCTGAAAAGTTTAAAAAGCGCTGAAGTCATTGATTGAGTTTTCAAATTTTTACGAAAACTCTGATTCTGAAAGATTTTCAAGCAACACATTTTCCACCATTTTGACAAACAACAAATATTTTTCTGAAGAATTTTTAGAAAGAAAAACATTTGTGTAGGAATAGCAGTCCTTCGACATACTTTCCTCATTTTGATTTTAGGATAAGTGCACGAAATATTTGAAAATTGGTTTAGCGCAACACTTTCCTTTCTTGAAGAGCGAGTTGCTATCTGAAATAATAGCAAACCATAGTTTAAGCACGGGTTACAGTCAGAAGTAACTGCAAGCCATTTGATTTGTGACATGTTTTGAAAAATAATATTTACACCTCCTGCTCGAACTTCATCTATGGTCCCGTGCCATTATTGAATGACATTTCTAAGACCGCAGATGTTATCGATACCAGAAGACATGTCTTGAGAAAACATATTTTTGGTATTTTTTAAATTTTTTGATTTTTATGGATTTTTGAAGGTTTTATATTCTTCTATTTTCTTTTGTTGGTTTTATATTTTTGTATTTTCTTTTTTGATAACTATATACATATAGAGAGTAGATGATATAATTTAAGAAGAAAGATGATCCGAGTACCGAGATAAGGATATCGAGCAACCCCGTTGTAGAAGATAGAAGTCATCATCTCTTAAACATTCACCACCAAAGCTTCTTAGGCTCCAGAATAGAATATATAACCCGAGCCTTTGAGAAAGAGAGACTTTGGCAGCTTCCCCCCAAACCGAAAATCCATTAGATGAGCAGATTCGAAGCTCTATTTCAAGCTTGCCTTAGCCAGGTGCACAGAGAAGCACACCATTATCATAAATCCCGCTGCTCCTTTTAAGAACGATAATCAAGATTCTCCGTTCGGGGTTATATCATCAAAATTGATCAGCTACGTATCATCCCACTTTTAAATAATCTTCTCTAATTCCTTTTCTACTGACGTCTGAAGCAATCCATACAAAAAAGTTGTCAAGAGACCACTTCCCCCAAGTAGATGAATTGATGCAGTAGTTAGTCTCTCAGACTAGAGCTCACGAACCCGAATACACATATACCCGAAGACAGAGAAACTTATAACATCGAAGTAGCATTAAGTCCGATAGCCAAAGAATAACCCCGATGAATACTTTTCTCTCCCCTGAAGAAAGTGTATGAAGCTCAAGAACCCGAAGTACCCAAATGCCCAAAGAAAGAATAACCGATAACGCTGAAGAAGCATGCTGAATCACTGATTATCTCTGCGGATGACAATCTCTGCGGATGTCAACTCCGGAATAAGAGATTATATCTCTGAATCACTGGTTAAGCCCTCAAGTGAAACAGTTGAGCATCCCCAATGTACACAATCTCTCTCCCCTGATGGTTGCGATAACATCGAAATTATCACACACTTGTGTACCTCTTTTATCTTCAGAAACTTTCTCTTACATCTCTTCCCCCACGTAGTTGGAATAAGAACACTAGAAGCCACTAGATACACTGAGTTTCTCTACGGTCATGACATTTGTCTTCCCGGGATAACTTCAATCACTTAGAAGTATTAAGTTCATCATGTGTACTCGTTATGCTTTTATATGTAAGTCTCCTTCCCCCTTGCTGGTTTTGACACTTCAGAATCAGCAACATATTATATGCCCAAATACTTGAAATCTTTTGAGAAGATCGCTTGAAGTCTTTGTGAGAATCAACTTGCTGAATAATGTGAGCAAGTCTAATTAGGGATTAAATCTGACTTATCACTCTCCCCCAATTAGTGCTCTCCCCTAAACTGACAATCTGTTTGATAAATGCCTTCTTCAAGATTGTCCAGTTGGGGAATGGAAAGTTAACATCTTCTTCTCACCTAATGCATTCCCGTTAACTTGTATATAGAAAATCCCCTTAACTCAAATCCCTCCCAATCAAACAAGAATAAAAAGATGTTCATCAAGAAAATCTGCCTCGCAACTGGAAGCACTTTGTCATAAATCTCATTAGTCCGTGAGAAGATGTCAACCAACGGCTCTTAGAAGAAACTCCATGTAAAGATGACCCGATAAGAAGAAGCTCGGTTCTTACATGAGTTAGGAGCCGTATGACCATTTGATCTCAGATGTCAATCAACATGCAGTAGTTTCACACTTCTTCTCCCCCTCAAGAATTGCATACGATGTTGCCATTCTTGACTAAACAAGTGAACTCATCCATGTGTAGTCTATTTCCACTTCTCCACCGCAAAAATTGCATATGATGTCGCCATCGCCATTTTAATTGAGCTAGTGAAAAATAGAAAAACCATCAACGGTAAGTAGATCACCATTGAGAAAAAACATGAGAAGAAGATCCACTTGATGACTGAGCGCGCATGGAAAAAGCATGAAGCATGTTGGTGAGAATGGTCATAAATGAGAAGATTTCTCTTCTTCCGAAGATAAAGCGCACTGAACCGTACACTTTTCTTTTCTTTGGAGTACGAGGCTTGAACTGCTGTGTTCAAACGTCATAATCTTTCTCTTTTCAGCTCTCTTGGCAAAACTTGTGATCAACCCCATTATCATTCAGTAGGCTCTTTGTAGTGATAGCTGCTGGAGAAAATCCAATATGATGAATTTGACCCTGAAGTAAACTAACCCGAACTCGTGACTTAAGCTTGCACATATGTAACAAATATCGGTGCCGAGACTTCATCCTCCATTGAATCTTTAAGTACTATATACTCTTCATCCAACCAACCATCAAGTATAAGATGTACATCACCTCTTGAAATTCCACAATTCAATGTGACACTGAGCACTACAACGTAACTCCTTAAAGTGATAGTTATTTTGTGGTGGTAAGAGTTCAATTCCCCCAAGTGGTAAAAGAAAAGGAAAAGTTACCCAAAAATAACTAGATTTCCAAGTCTTCGTTTTTTAATAAGCTCGAATAAGGATCTCGAAGAATCTTCATCCAACCATCCCCGATACCTTCAGATACTAAGTACACTTACCCGTGTCATTTCACTTCAACCTCAAATACATAATACTGAATTAACGCCGTTGTCACATCTTCTGGTTAAAAGCTCAAATCTAGCCTCCTTTTGCGTTTTAAGTGAACTATGATAATGGATTCATCCCGACCTTGGTTAAAAGCACAAAACCCCGTAAAACCATGTAATAACCAAACTGACATGACGAATATCCAAACACACATCCAATTCATGAAGTACACCCTTTTATCCCTTCTTCGAAGTAGAAACCATAGCACCAACATCAGATAAGATCCAGACATACACTTCCTTTTCTCCAGGATGGTCCATCAATACGGGGATTTTACAATTCTATGGTTTAAACCGAGAAATAGTTTCTTTCGCGGGATTTTACAAAACCAAGAATAAACCGTAAGATAGATCCGGAAATGCACTTTACTTTTACCAGGATGGTTCCATTGTCACGGGATTTTACAAATCTATGATTTAAACCGAGAAATAGATTCTTTCGCGGGATTTTACAAAATCAAGACTAAACCGTAAACAATGT
Source organism: Chrysanthemum seticuspe (assembly GCA_019973895.1). Taxonomy (NCBI): domain Eukaryota; kingdom Viridiplantae; phylum Streptophyta; class Magnoliopsida; order Asterales; family Asteraceae; genus Chrysanthemum; species Chrysanthemum seticuspe. Next base: position 210,121,825 of record BPTQ01000005.1, read on the forward strand.
TGATAAGGTTTTAAAAGGTACCATTTTGAGGGGTCGTTTAAGTCCTTATTTGACCACTTTTGTATCCGTTATTGCTTAATATCGTTCCTTTTCACTTTTTAGGTCTCGTGAAGGCAAAATGCTGGAATGACGCTTATTTGGACAGAAAGGCGCGAATATATGAAGAAAATGGCCAAAGTCGAAATCAGACACTCACAGTCGCTGAATGTAGAAGGCGACGGCGTCAGGTTCTATTTGCGACGCCGTCGGAGAATTATTGTGACGGGTCAGAACGCAAAACTCGTGTTTTCAAGAGACGGCGTCTAGTTGTGAAAGAGTAGGCCGTCGCTACTCAGACGGCCTAGATGCGATCCAGACGACGTCAGAAGCTGAAGAGGACGGCGTCACGGACATAAGGTGACGTCGTCGCAAGGTTAACGTGGCCAAGACGAAACCCTAATGGCGGCGACACGACGGCGTCACTAAACATAAGGTGACGCCGTCGCAATTGTAATCTTATATATAGAATCCGAATTTTTCAGTATTTGTGTGGAGAGTCTTTGGAGTAAAAACCTAAAACCGAACCTAAGGTGTCTTGTACAGTATTTTAGGGTTTTTAACCCTATCTTACACCAAGATAAGTCTTTGCTTCATTAATTCAATTATGTCTTTGATTATTTGTGTGTATGCTTGCATGTTCTCCATGTCCGGCTAATTTATTTGTGTGTTTGCTTAGGAAGTATGAAACTTAATTATTGAATATTGATTGGTTGTTTCTTATCTTAGTTGACTAATGATCTAGTAATGCGATAGGTCATTCGTTGTGTACTTAATGCTTGATTCATCTTTGTGAACCTTAGAGTACGATTACCTGAGTGATTGTAGGCTAAAACATCCGAAGAGTGCCTTAAAGTAGGAGTCTATAATCTCTACGTGGATTTGTAGACAAGACCTTTGGTAATTTCAAAGAGTTAGGGAGAAACGCATACCCTACAACTTTAGAAACACAACGCAACTAGGAATAAGACGTGACACTCAACCATGGGA